>CM077240.1:5860000-6280616 GCA_039654775.1 Spinibarbus caldwelli
GCAGCGTCTCCAGGAGAGCGCGCGAGCGCTGAATGGTTTAAACATTGGCAAGGATTAAAAAGAAATGCAATTTATAAACTTTAGTGACGACGCGACCCTGCCTCCATTGTGCAAGTGACAGTTCCTGTGTCAGCTGTGCAGCGTGCAGCTGGCTTATAGTGCAGACGCGATGTGATTTGAAGCCATTTGCGCATTTTGAGAAGGAAAGAGAGAGAGCGCGCGGTGATTCACTCACGCTGTTTGTGAAATTACGTCTCACATAAGGTTTTCAAATTACTTTATAAGTTAATGAAGAAATATGAATTGTACCTCACCTTTAGCATTACAATTATTTCACCCGCGCCGGACAGAGACTGAGACGGTGCGTTGCATGTCGTGCCAAATCTCTCACGGCAGGCGCGTCATCAGTTTGAGATCGGTTTTTTTGAGATCGGCCTTTTTAGAGACCCCCGATCAAACGTCCCCAAGCGATTATCGGCCGATAGTGATTGGTAGCCGGCAATCGGAGCACCCCTATACATACATGTATCCTGTATAAAACTGTAAATATGCATGGGTGTTTAATTTATGTTGTTTACAAAAAGCAGCTGGCAAATTTCACTGCATTAACATCTTTAGTATGTGCTAGAAGGACATGCACGGAGTGATCCTGGTCAGTTGTTTAATTGAAATTTATCACAGACACTACAAGTTCTTTACTAACCCATCTGATGCTGTGTTATTCATTAAATTTATCTGTGTCAATGGGCTTATTGTTTTTTTTTTTCACTTGATGTGTTAGTTTCTTAAGCATGGTTCACACTCTTTAAGATAATTGTAACTGCAGAATCAAGTCATTTTTATTTCTGTATTGCTTTACATAATACAGATTGTGTCAAAGCAGCTTCACAGAGATAAACAGCAGAATTGGTGATGGAAAGTTGGAAACTCAACAATGGAGTTCAGATTCTGCTATAAAAGATGACAGTATCATTATTTAGCTCAAGTCAGTTCAGAGCACAAAGAAAGGAAGAGCTACTTTTAAAAGGTGCTTGTGCACAAGATGATCTGTGTATATCTGTTAAGTGTGGTTGTCTGAATAAGGCAGAAAACATCCTGAGAAGTGAGACTTAAAGAGGGAGCACAACAGGAAATTAGTTGAACCATGTGATTAAATATATCAGAGTTTGAATACATATATTAGGATTTATTCTGGTGTGCGAAGCTGAGTAAGCTTTTAGAACAATTTGATTGCTAAATCAGAATTTACTTACAGTAGTAACAGGATGCAAAATTGCAATTTGAATCAAAATATAATGGTCATAATATAAGTCATTTTGGAAAAAAAAAGCTTTGAAAGTTATAGGCCTTACGGACAGACAGAAAGAATGAAAGATTTCTTTAAATTGGAATTCAGTACATCTTCCTGTTAAGTGTGTCTAATTTAATTCAAGTGAAGCACAAGAGCGCTGCTCATGTATTCAAAACACTTATTACAAAAACAAGTACAAACATATTTTAGTACATATAATCTTTTAACATACACTCTTGACATATATGGTGGATACATCTAAAAAATCATAAATATTATGAGAATATATATGTGCGTATACATTTTACTATGGGGATGGGGATATGTTAGAAACTTATATCTTAATCTACCCAGGGAATATGTGAGAATTATAAATGGCCCTATAGAGAACATATGTGGTAATATCACTCTTGATATAGGACAATATATGTCATATATTACATTTTTATGAGGTCTTCCCAGTTGGACATACCTGGAACACCTGATCCAGAAGACTAAACAGACGTCTGAACCATGTAAACTGGCTCCTTTCAATGTGGAGCATCAAGAAGGACTCTATTCCGAGCTCCTCTCAGATGTCTGAGCTTCGCACCTTGTCTCCCAGGGTTAGCCAAGACAGAAATTGAAATCAAGACAATCAAGTGATAAAGTAGCCAACAAATAGCTGTGTGAAAGAAAATGCTAAATCAGAGGTCAGAAAGAGCTTTATTGCCAAGTATGTGTACACACACACAAAGAACTTGTCTTGGTGACAGGAGCTTCCAGTACAGAAGAAAGTACAGACATAGTGCAAACATTACATGATAGTGCAGACACAGGAATTACACAGGAGAGATGAAATATAACAACGCTAATATGAAAAAAATAAATAATGCAATATAACACAGGAGTAGAAATATAGAGAAAAAACAATTGTGTTAATGTACTGATAAGTTATTTACAAAGTGTACAGTTTATGTAATTTACAAATGTAACATTTTCAGATGCAATGTATAAATGTGTCATTTATGATGGACATAGTTATGAAAGTTTTAATTGTTCAGGCTGAATATAGTCTGCAGGGGGACAAAAAAACTTCTTGTGCCTGGCTGGCTACAGAAGCTGGTTGGTGCTCTGTAGCGCCAACCAGAGGACAACAGTTCAAAGAGAGAGTGGGCTAGGTGTGAGGGGTCCAAAGTGATTTTACTTAGCCCTTTACATTATTGAAACAGTCATATCACCCTGCAGCCCAAGACTGGTTGCCCACTGAAGCTAAACAGGGTTGAGCCTGGTCGGTACCTGGATGGGAGACCTCCTGGGAAAACCAGGTCGCTGTTGGAAGAGGTGTTAATGAGGCCAGCAGGGGATGCCCAATGACAGCGACACCTGCACCCACCGCAGACTATGAGCCTGAGCCTGCCACGATACGAGAGCCAGAGCCACAGATCGGCCCTATAGCCTGAGCCAACCATGTCTGACCAGGTGCGTGAGCTAGCAACATTACCTGTGCCAGTTGGATTACTGGTGGAGTATGAGGGGATGTCGTGGAGCGCTACCCCCTCTACAACAGCTGAGGAAAGTGCACTGATCATCTGGAAGAGTGTGTGTTTCCTGCCTGTTTCATTTCCTTGCACCGACACCGGCCGGGCTAGGGCCTAAATTTGAGGCCCGTGCAGGGCTCTAATTCACATCGCCTCGTTTTGGATACAAATAAAATTACTATCTTGTCTCTTTGCATTTAAATATAGATTTATTCACATTAGTCTCTGAAAATGTTATGTTTCTGTGAAAACTTACACCGCTATCTGCATTAACAAATAACGTGTCCATGGCAACAGTAGATTTTTTAACGCAAAACCTCGGTCGCTGTCGTGAAATACTTAACGGTTTCCCTTAACTAAGGGAATGGTTTAAGGGATTGTATGCAACACCCTTAAGTCATTCCCTTAGGTAAGGGGAAATCACGCCTTAAATGTCATACTTAAGGGAAAAACTTAAGGTGCTTTATGCAACCGGGCACTGGCTCTGTCTTACTATATCCCGGATCTATGTCCTCCCACCGTCCTCTGCTGGACCTTTTGTTTAATGAGGATGCCTCTTTGTTGGGGGTATACTGTTACAGGTCATGTGTGTTTTGTGTTTGATTTATTTGAACTTTTTATTTTCTCAGTTTTTAGATCAGTTTCCTTTGTCCGTTCATTTGTTATTTAGGTTACTCATTGATTGATTAGTGTCTGCATCTGTGTTTGATTGTTTTTTTTTTGTTTTTGTTTTTTTCCAGTGTATTTAAGCTCTGTTCCTTTCTGTTCATTGTCAGTTTGTGTTACACGTGAGTTGGTTGTTCTGTATCCGAGTTATTTTTGTTAAATATACACAAGTTGCTGCACTTAGGACCATCACCACATCTTTATTTTTACCACAACTTAATAGAATATCCTGCTATTATTTTTGAAAGTAATATTTTCTAAATAAACGTAATCATTCACAATATTATTTTAGAATACATATGAATTTTAAATATTTAAAAAGTATCTATAAGTGAAAGTGTGAAAGCATATCAAACGCAATCCTCTAGTTGATGTAGCCTAGTTGTAAAATCTCCTGTCAGTGCGGAATAATGACGAATGTCGATCTAGAGTGACGTGAAAGTCCATTTTTACTGTTCAGACTGCGATCGCAATGCAAAACATGACCTGAATCAGATTTAGGAAAGTCACCCAAATCAGAATCGAAAAGATCAGATTCTATGTGGTTTGTGCTGTTCACACTGTCATGAAATAAAACGTTTTGATTCACATATGAGCAAAAATAAATAAATAAAACATCGAATTTGCAACACATTTTCTTGCAGTGTGAAGGTAGCCATAGCTTGGCCTTAAAACCTTATAAATATTTTCAGCTAAATGTTTTTATTTGCAGGTAAGATCACTCACAAATGAAAAATATCAATGTAAAACAATGTTTTCTATAACGGATAGAATATAACGTTTATACAGTATAAAAAGCATCATGTCTTTGGTGTGTGTGTGTGTGTAAAGATTTTTCCTTCATTGTGGGGACCAAATGTCCCCAGAAGGATAGTAAGACCTAACATTTCGTCAGGAAAAAAATAATTAAAAATACTAAAAGATGTTTATCTTAAAATGTAAAAATTCTGTGAGGGTAGGTTTAGTTTTAGTGGATAGAAAATATTGTTAGTTCAGAATAAAAGATAGCTGTAGAAACAAACATGAGTGTGTGTGCGCGGGTGTTTGTGTCTAGCTAAAATGCTGTCTATGTAGGGCAAATCGCAAAGAATTGAGACACGACAGCAGATTACGTCACTGTTTTATTTCCTTGCTTTCACAGGTAAAACAACACACCTGAGCTCTGAAGCAGGTAGAAATCAGATGAATGTCTTGCTCTTGACAGCTTTCGACAGGAAACCCTTTGAACAAATATTTATTTTATAGGAAACAATGCTCAGCGACTGATATAGATTTTTACTAGTCAGTTCGGCTGACACTACAGCTGAAGTGGATTGGCGAATTTTTAAGAAATATATAACTCACACCAGGATACTTTTAAATTCAACAAAAATGGACTCGTGGAGTTTTCGTTTCGCTGCCTTGGTTTTTATTCTCGGTGTTCATGGCGGAGAAACACAGAGCAGCACAGTGGACAAACTCACATCAGCACAGGGCCAGTGTATAAAACCTTTCAGGCACGGTCGGGATGACTTTGTTCTCGACACGGAAGAGTCGATTGAGGATGGGGCTGTTTTCCTGTCAAACCCGAGCGTCGCGCATAGGAACGCGTGCATTGCTGCGTGTTGCAGAGATTCCAGATGCAACTTGGCCCTCATAGAAGACGGACGCGAAAAGAGATCCAACAACAGCTGCTTTCTCTTCAACTGCTTATATAAGCAAAAATATGTCTGTCGATTTATTCAGAAGAAGGGGTTCACAAATTATATACTGGATTCAGTCTATGAATATTACTTGAACGACCGCAAAAGTGGTAAATTTTATTCTTTTCTCTCTCTCTATCTATCTATCTATCTATCTATATATATATATATATATATATATATATATATATATATATATTTCAGAATGTCTTAACTTACTCTTCCTGTCAAATGACTCACTGGATGTGTATGATGAATGCAAGGCTGTGCAAGAGTTAAGCCAGTGGCACTCAGATCTGCCTTCAGTCCACACAGTGCTCACTTTTCACAATCCAGTCAATAACCAGTAAATTTAATCAAGTCTCACCCTATGGTTTTTTCCCTTTGTTTTTTTTTAAATGTCATTTCACTTAGAAATACATCACAATACAGTAATAAACTTGTTGCAACTTTTCAGCTTGTTTTGTTCAAATACTCCAGCAGCAGTGTACTATAGCTAATTATTGTTACAATAGTAAAATATTGAAAAATAATATATTAATAAATTAATGTTAACAAACATGGTTACCTTCAGTTTAAAGACTTTAAGAATCATAATTTTCTTATTTTGTGCAACTTTTTAATTTTGTGTGTGTGCAGGGGCTGATTCCATTCATCTGTTCCAAAAGGTCCCTCAGACTGCCACATTAGCAAAATAGTGTCAGATTTATGATGCCATTATTGGAAGAACTGTTGACTTTCATTAGAATTTTTGCAGGAACCTATGGGTACCATTTTGTGGCTCAGCCCTTTTCAAAAAGGTACCTAGAGGTTCTCTAGAGGGTTCTATTGTAAAGATACGTTAGGTGTTTTATTTATTTATTTATTTATTTATTTATTTATTTATTTTTTAGGCGTATAAAAGATTGATATTTTGTCTTTAATCAAGCAAGGTGTAATTCTATTAATATTTTTTTTTCATGTTTTAAATATGAGTGATTGTCATTTCAACAAGTATATGACCATGATATGAATGTGTATTATCACACGGTAACTATTCTGTTATTTTAAGTCATGTACATTCTTTAGCAGTGACTAGTGACTGGAATAATATCATTGATATTTTTCTTCAGGTGGGAAGGACAAACCGCCCATTGCCAATGCTGGACGGGATGTGGTGGTCCAGCCTAATGAGGAGGTATTGCTGAATGGCATTGAGAGTTGGGATGATGAGAAGATCATTGACTACGAATGGAGCCTCATCAGTGGAGATGAATATGTCCGTATAGAGGTATTACATTGGATTCTAGCGTATGAGCTAATATGTTATGATGTTGTCTATATGTTATTAAAGTTGTCAGGTAATTATGTTTCCGGTTATGATGTTAAAATTAATTAAGATGCTTTTAAGGGATTGTTTCTTTGTCATCTTAATAAAGCAAATTATGTCATTATTTACTCACCCTCATGTCATTCCAAACCTGTATGACTAACTTTATGTAGGACATAAAAAGAAATGTCTCCATGTTTCTCTTTTCATGTTTCTTTTCATGTTTCTGCTTTGGCTTCAAGACACAGACTGGATGTCAAGAGGCAATAGATTTGCTCACCTTATTCATTTATGACTCACTAGTTGACAGCTTTTGTTTTATAGTATAATAATACCCAATATCTGATCTGAATCTAATTAACTGCTCCACAGAAAACTGATCTGCCAGACCAGGTGAGGGTGTCCAAGTTGGTACCTGGGGTGTATAAGTTCAAACTGACAGTGACAGATTCATCACACAATTCTGATTTTGCTCAAGTCACTCTCTTGGTTCTCACTCCTGAGCAATCTGAGCGTGAGTATTATTTTTATTTTGTTTTGTTGGCACACTCCTAGGCTTATACCTTTATAAATAAGGCTCAGTATTTATCTCACTATTAATGAGAAGTAAATGGAAAAAAAAACTATAGTGCTAACTTATTAGTATTCAGTCATTTTTATGCTGTTGTTCTCCTACCTGTCATCTTTGTAAATGTTTAAGTATACCATAGTATTTTTTAACCTGGAAAATAAACTTGGAAATAAACAGAGCTTTATGTTGATATATTTAACATAAAGAAAAGTTTTGTACTAATGTAGTTTATACTTTAAAATGGCTTTGTGTAATGTGTCCTATGAATATTGCTGTCTCTTATGACAAACTGTATTAGTAAAAAAGGAGATTAAGGTAAAGCACATTTTCAGACAGTAAATGTCTTAGGCTTACAAATAATTTGTAGTGCAGTGTAATGTAGTGATGGGTTGGGGATGTCTCTCTCTCTCTCTCTCTCTCTCTCTCTCTCTCTCTCTCTCTCTCTCTGTGTGTGTTTTGTTTTTTTTTATTGTGTGAGAGACCTTACCGCTCCCTTTGCAAATGTGCAGAACAGGTTTGACGTGTTGCAGGCTTTGAGTCACAGTTGTGCAGTATATGAATAACTGCTCTGCATAAACACACAACAACACCACCACCAAAGACATATTAATGAATTACAGCAAACTGTGAAGATAAATTATCCTCATTATAGGATAAATTATCCTGTATCCTCAACCTTCATTAAATGTCACAAATGACATTTTGGTCTTGCCTAACAAAGAGCCAAAAAGAACTGGAGAGGGAAAAATATGAAGGTGGAAAAGGGGGGCAGCAGGAGGGGAAATAGATATCAATAAAGTATTTTATAGTAAAATGCAATAAAATGACTGAAGAATGAACCCACTGAAGAAATTAGGTCAGTTTTAGCAGCTGTTGAATCATTGCATGCAAAAGCTTTTTACTCACTGTCTAATCACCCTGTTTATGTGGCACATCCATGTCTGGTTCATGACTACAGCAACACATTAGTGTGATGGAACATGTCAGTTTTGTAAGAAAATCATATTCCTTTAAACAACTTTACACATAAATATATTTACTTTGGGGAATTGTTTGTCATTAATCATACAAAATTTAGAGAGGTTTATGCCTAAAGCAAAAATAATAACAAGTACATTTTCAGAAGGAAATGTAAGTGGTGCCTGTCGTGGCAACACTGTGCAGTTGATAGGGTATTCTGGGTGCTTACAAATGTGGTTGCTACAGTGGCTGCCCTACTCTGGGTGGTTGCTAGGAATTGCTATGTGGTTGCTAGACTGTTGCTAGTGTGTTCTGGGTGGTTGCTAGGTCTTTGGTTGGTTGTTGTGGGTGGTTGCCAGTAGAGCCCAACCTCATGTCTCTGGGATATTCTGGTGCTTGTTTATTATGTTCCTATACAGTTGCTAGGCTCCTCTGGATGGTTGCTAGGGTGAACCAGTAACCAGGTTGATAGTTACAGACTAGTTGTCTATATGTTCTTTATGCTATATAGATCTCTATATGTTCTGATGCTAGAATGCGACTGAAAGGTGCTTGTTAAAAGAGACCACTACTGTAATGTTCTTATCCAGAGATATCCCCCTCATATTGGATGTTGGGTAGAGTAAGTTAAATGAGCACAGCCCCAAGTCTCCATGACATTCTGATCCAAAGTCTGCCTAATTCCTTCTCAAAGGGATTTTTCTGTACTGATGGGCGATATAACCAAAAAAAATTTTCACAATATTGTATCATAATATTATTATATTATTTCACAATTATGATGTGTATCATAATATAATTATTTTTCAATACCAGCAGTTCTAAATAGCAGCTTCTATACAAGAGCAAAAACTGTTACTAGGCTAATTAATATAAATAAACAGTCAGTAATATAATAAAAGAAGAAGCTTAATACAAACATTATAGAACAAGTAAAGACAATAAATAAAAAAATACATATCAAATGTATTCTGGAAAGTGTATCTAAAAGTATTCAGATAGGAAATACAAAAGAAACTAAATAAAGGAAATTTATTCTTAAACTTAAATTGGTAGAGAAGTTATTCGGTCAAAAGCGATGAGGTAAATTAGGCTGCTGTCTAATGCATGAATCCATTATAGTGATATCCAAATTTCTCCCAGCTCACTTAAGAACTTAATATTCACTTAAGAAGACAAACCATAAGTAAGGTTTGTGAATATTTTCAAAAAATACCGGCCAAGACAGCCATTTTGGCTCATTGTGTGTATTTGGGAGCACACTGATTTGGAAGCCAGAAGTGTACTTTGCTTGCCCGCGTTTTCTCAGCCTGTCAGACAGACACTTTTCATAGCGTAATGCTTGTTTAGTACCAGTTATTATCGTACTGGAATACCCAGTATACCCAAACATTATATGCCCTGATGCTTATAAAAGTAGCAGAATTCTCAATAAGCCAGAACGATTCAACACCTCATTCATGTGTGTATAACAAACAGATTGAGATGGAAAAACAATGGGGTAATAGTGGTAGTATATTTTTAGTATGGTAATAGTATGTTTTTTAAATTTCTCAAGCACTCTTAATAATACAGAGTAAGACAAATATACTTAATTTGCAATATATCATCAATAAAGTCTTACCAAATTTTGCTCCAAGTATGTTAATTTTGTTGTAAAAATTTGTCTGTTTTCAGTAAACATGATTAAGAACACCATTTTAGCAGTGTTAGTGGGTATCGTATGCACCTGTTTGATCATTGTCTTGTCATGAATGAACTTGTGATGAAATGCCACAGGAATGAAGATATTCTCTTTTTACTAAAAGTTTGGCTCTGAAATCTTTCGGGACATATGGTGATACTGTTGGTGTATGAATGATGAAACTCAAAATACCCTCTGGGTCAAACAATAATGTAGACAATTCCTTGAGCCCCTTAGGAACTTTATGTACACCCCTGCATTTTGAGCGTGCCAAAACAGTTCATCCCCCATGCATGCTTCAACAATAACTTGAACTTCAACAATGAACTTACAAAGAAGTAACTGGAAGGAACATGTCTTGTCATGTTATTCATGCTAACAACTGCATGTATCCAACCCTATTTACCTAGTTGTATTTGTGCTTGATTTTTGCGTTACACGTAATTACATATTTGACACGTGCTTTCCAATTTATTTTCTTTTTCTTACTAGTGCACTTATAAGCTCCAGTATTGGCATTGATTGTTCCACGAGGAACCGTTAACATCCATGAAATCTTTCAATTGCACAGAAGGTTCTTTATAGTGAAAAATGATTCTCTAGGTTATTAAAATATTTTCCACAGAAAACAAAATATTTTAAGAACTATTCTTTTAAAGATTTTTTGGGGAAGCCAAAATTGTGGTTCTATGGCATCACCTTTATTTCTAAGAGTGATGTGCTTGCATTATTATTATTTTTATTATTATTGCGTATACTTGTGAGTTTGCTCAAATCGCTAACCCTAGTAATAAGCTCATGACTGGTAGCCCAATTAGTGTGGCTTGTTGAGGAGAGATCTACTGTTACTTTTCTAAACAATCTGACTTTCACCTGGGGCCCGTTCTTCGTACCTCCCTTAATACATCTGAGATGATCTGAAAGATGCCAGATCTTCTAATCTTGATAACTGATCTCCGGCTAATTTGGTTCTTCAAACGAATTTGTATATTTAATTAAAATATATGGATTACGTTGTCTAATATTCACGTTCTCGTGTTCCCTGAAAAGGGCAGATGTATCGATACTCGAAACCACGATCAGCAATGCAGCATTTGGCTGGTGGCAAGACAGCAACAGAATGACATCATATAATTAAAAAAAGACACCTGACGAAAACCTTGACAAATTTCTGGACTTTTATAAGGAAACAGCCAAGCGAACAAAAATACATAAATGGTATAATAGATAAATGAAATGTGCACTGTTTTTATTTAATTTAAAAAATTTTTTACACAATTCCCAATTATTTAGATTCACGATTTCTAGTATTTGTACAAGCTTTACATTTTTATTTTAATGTTGTGATTAGCAATTCCTTTAATTTTATCTTTGAAACAGATTTGTTATGTGACAGCATTAATTAAAGTTTCTTAAGGGTCAAGATCATGTTATCTGCATCTCCTGTGCTCTATCAAGCTACTCCCATAATAGCTGTCACCACTCAAATTAATGCACGGCTCGGATTAACTATATAGCATGTGTGTAAGACTCCAATACAATTATAAAGTAATTATTTTATGATGGATAAATATTAGTTATATTAGTTGAGTAAAACTGGCTGTGTCTATAGTATTATATACTACACAACATTATTATATTATTTTTAAATAAATTTTTAATTATTATTATTTTTAATTACTGTCCCTGGATCAGTAGGGTACTCTTCTAATAAAGTAGCAGTGGCTGGGACAGATTTTTTTTAAGTATTAAAAAGATGCGATCTAATCCTGTTTACATGAAATAAGCCTGCTCCCGAGCAGGTTTAAGCTTACGGACCTGTTGCTATGACAGCAACTCCGGATGAGCTTCCAAGAACCAACCAATCCGAGATCAAGTGAAATCGTCAACAGTCAAATTCAGCTAATTGAGTTAGCGACGTACGAAGAACGAACCCCTGGTGGGCAAAAAAAAAAAAAAAAAAAGTCCCTTAGACTAACATTGAAGGGACAAAAATTATCATGGACTCTTTACATTTGTATTTAACATGTTTTCTGAAATTGGGCCATGATTGGATCACACCTGACCACATTAAAAGAACAGTGTAAATACTTCCAAGATACATTTTGATCTGATTATTTGTGATTGGATCACTGAACACGCATTTGGGTGTGGTCTGGCCACATTTATTATGAGTGTAAATACAAATGAAAGATAAGTTACAGTAGCTCTTGAGAGACCAGCAGCAAGGTGGTGAGGGAGTAAAGGTGTAAGCAGCTATTAAACAATAAGCTAGACTGACTTTTCAGGGTGGGAGATAAATTTCTTACAAAACTACTGTGGGTTTCTGGAAGATAAACAGTGTTACAAGAGAATATAATAATTGTCATACAAGTGTCATTCTTATTCTTATCTGTCTTTAAGTATTTCATGACACCAGGGTTTCTATAGTATTTTTTAAAAAAAAATTTTTAAATTAGTTTGCTGTTATATTATTTACATTTTTTTTGTCTGAATTTAATTTTTAATTTCAATAGTTTTTATTTAAAAAAAACAAAAAAAACAAAAAAAAAAAACAATACTAATTAGTTATTTATTTTAGTTTTTGTCAGTTTAGTTTTTGTTTTAATGATTAACCCTAAAGTGCACCAGCTGGTTTAATGCTCAAACTCAACAGTTCTGCTATGGATTTCTTTGGAACTATGTTTGTTGGCAAAATAGAGAAAAAAAACTTGTATAAATTATGTCTATGAACAAAATGTCACTTAATATTAATCGTAACTCTTATGGAACATTGGTATAAAATCAATATCAGGTTTGCAATCATGCTCATTCGTTAAAGCAGTTCTCTTGCTCTTATGATATTGCATAAATATTTCATGTTAAAAAAAAACTCATACAAGAACTTTTTTTTTTTCTTTTTTTGCAATCAAATCTTTTTGCAAATCTTATCTGAATAACTGAATTTTTGGGGTATTTGTATTCTTTTTGGTGGCATTTTGGAGGTGGAATCCTCCACTGATTTTTGATTTGGCACAACAATAGCAAAAGAAATCAAATTAGAAATGTATTGATTGCATTTGAAGCAGGACATTTTACATCAATCACAGTATGATAACAAATAAATCAGACAATGAACTGGCAATTTAGTAACATCCCCCGCCTTGAAATAAAATTCTGTGTGCAGTCTGAGACTAAGACAAGACCAAATACAAATGCAGTTGATACTGAGACCTTCAAAAAATGGTCTTGAGACCGAGACCAGTCTTGAGTATAGCTATACTAAATGTATTGTAAACACTGATTTGTAATATATTATAATGAGAGAACTTGCAAGTGTATAGAACTGCTCAGTCAGTGAGCTTGTGATTGAATGAAACTCTATTTTGAGCAGCATAGAGCGGATCATATGTAATTAAAAAATGTGTGGCCATTGTGTTATTATTGCCAACTCCTTCAACAGACTTGGCTACAATGCTCAATGCTGCAAACGCTCTTTAGAGTGCAAACACAAATATGCTCAAGAACAAAATATGAAAATTTTAATGGCAATAATTTTAGTTTTATTTTTTGTTAACAGTAATAACACTGCATGACACTTGTGACTCTTATTAATTCTTCCTTACCTTAGAAAAGTCTCTGAGAGACTGACACCTTATTCTTTATGTCACAAATTATGGCACTGGAGACTAAAGAGTTCCTGGTGGTTCCGTGTTTAATTCTTTGTCTTAAATTTTATTTATTTTTTTGTTTGTTTGTTTTGCAGATAATACGAGTCTTTTCTTCTCAACCTTTTTTTTTTTTTTGCAACCCTGCTGACCCATTGGCATTTAATTTCACAATGGTCATGGTTAATTTTGAAAATTTTACAGTGTTGCATAGAGTTGGGTATCGAGATCTGGTTCAATTTTAGAACCGGTTCCAAATTTCCAAGAACCTGGTATTCGATAAGACACTTGGATTTCGATTCCGCTTAACGTTTCCTGTGTTCGCATTTTAATGTGATTTTAAACTATTTAAGCACAGTAAGGGAAAGAACTTGAGCACTGTTTGCGTGCAGCGCACAACATCTGAAGCGCGAGCACAGAGAACAGCGGTCCCGATGCGGGTTCCCGACCTGTGTCCGCTCTCGAACCGTTCTGTGCATTTCCACTGCAGAAAAGGTTGTTCCGGGCCGGAGTGGACTTCTCTTTCACATTTATCAACCAGTATGCACAAAATACGTCAGTATACCATCACAAACACCATAAACAACCGTTTTTTGTCTTAGCGTAAACAGGTGAGAAAGAAACATGTGTAACAGTATTTTTAAATCCGCATGCGTTCAGTGTTAAAGAGACAGCCGCCTAATAAACGTGCTGCCTGTCATTAATGTTAATCAGAGAACAAAATAAAATCATTAACTGTTCTTGACTGAATATTTTTTGGAAATTTAATGAGGATTAATCTATTTTATTTATGAAAAGAAAACTATGCAGTGTTTTTAAACTTTTGATTTCAATTTCTGTACCTGAAATTTGTTCAGTTTTATTTATTTATGCTATTGCGAATTGATTTGTTTGTTCCTATTTTATTACTTACTGTTTACTTGTCTTTAACAATTTAATGTTTGAAATTCATATTAGTCTAGTTGTTTTTTTTCAGTGGTATTTCTTGGTAAAACCATAGGCAAAAGACAGAATAAATATGTTTGACATCTAAATGTGACTTAATTTTTATTTTTAATGGATTTGTTTATCTTATTGGAAAAGGAATTAGGAATCGATAAGCGGAATCGGAATTGATCAAATTCAAACGATACCCAAGGTTGGCATTTAATAATTTTGGGCCTTTCAGTGTCAATTAAATATCTTTACCAGTAGAAAAAAAAAAACGGCCTAATAATTATGCACATTAAATATAAGGCATTTTTCACTTGCCACACATTCCCTCATGAACAATTACACATCGCCAATAAATGCTTATCTTAACTATTACAAAGATTGATGTGGTTTGGAAATGGTAAAATGTTCATGGAAAAAAATATATGATGAGTGGCAGATTAAAATTTGTTCTTTTACTGATTACTTTTACCTTTGTTGTAGTTCTCAAATCAAATATTGCATCAGTGTTGCAGTTTGGACACCAATAAGATCAAACATATAGTTCTTGCTTGTCTTGCTACCATAACATCGAACACACAGCATATTTCATTGAAGAGCTGCTGCAGCTGTAAATGCAAATGTGTTTTTTTTTTTGTTTTGTTTTTTTAATTTTAAATTATGCTTCAGTACTTTTAAAATGATGGAAATTGTTTTTGTTGTTGTTGTTGTTGTTATTTGTCCAGTAGAAACCTATTCTGATTTGATCCCAAAAACCTCATGATTCTTTAATTCATCAGAACTGAATTAACATATAATTTATTTCATTTGTCCCACTAGGTCACTGTTTGGCCCCTAAAAAGGTGGGACCCTGCCGAGGTGCTTTTCCTCGTTGGCATTATAACGCTGCTTCCAGCAAGTGTGAGCAGTTCATCTTTGGAGGATGTAAAGAGAACAACAACAACTATCTCTCCGAACAGGAGTGTTTGAATGCCTGTAAAAACATGACAGGTAATCCTCATCTCATTGTACTGAGGCAGTGGTATGCAGTCGGTTTGAAGGAATACCCCATGTTGTCATTTATTTGTGTCATTCTGTGTCAGTATGCTTTTTCCACAAAGGAACACTAAAGGAGAATTCTGAAGAATCTTCACTTGGCTCTTTACTACACAAGAAATATCAGTTATCATACTATAAGAAAAGCATACATGCAACTTTCCAAGTCTTCTGAAATTTTAATGTTGTTCTTTACTGATTATCTTCTTGCTGCAGTTCCCAAATTAAATGTGGCGCCAGTGATGCATGCCAGACGCCAATAAGAATAACCAGCATAACTTTTTTGTGTGTTTACCATACAGCATGGTATAAAACGTGGCATATTTCCTCTTAGGAGCTACACTTAAGCTGCTGTAGATGGGAACATTTTCAAAACAAATTCAAAATTCTTCTTTGGTATTCAACAAGAATAACAGCATATAGGTTTAGTGCAAAATGAGGCTGAATAAATAATTTCTTTTATTTGCTGCTCTATATGGCCATACAGGTGCATCTCAATAGATTAGAATGTCGTGGAAAAGTTCATTTATTTCAGTAATTCAACTCAAATTGTGAAACTCGCGTATTAAATAAATTCAGTGCACACAGACTGAAGTAGTTTAAGTCTTTGGTTCTTTTAATTGTGAGGATTTTGGCTCCCATTTAACAAAAACCCACCAATTCACTATCTCAACAAATTAGAATACTTCATAAGACCAATAAAAAAAACATTTTTAGTGAATTGTTGGCCTTCTGGAAAGTATGTTCATTTACTGTATATGTACTCAATACTTGGTAGGGGCTCCTTTTGCTTTAATTACTGCCTCAATTCGGCGTGGCATGGAGGTGATCAGTTTGTGGCACTGCTGAGGTGGTATGGAAGCCCAGGTTTCTTTGACAGTGGCCTTCAGCTCATCTGCATTTTTTGGTCTCTTGTTTCTCATTTTCCTCTTGACAATACCCCATAGATTCTCTTTGGGGTTCAGGATTGTGAGTTTGCTGGCCAGTCAAGCACACCAACACCATGGTCATTTAACCAACTTTTGGTGCTTTTGGCAGTGTGGGCAGGTGCCAAATCCTGCTGGAAAATGAAATCAGCATCTTTAAAAAGCTGGTCAGCAGCAGGAAGCATGAAGTGCTCCAAAATTTCTTGGTAAACGGGTGCAGTGACTTTGGTTTTCAAAAAACACAATGGACCAACACCAGCAGATGACATTGCACCCCAAATCATCACAGACTGTGGAAACTTAACACTGGACTTCAAGCAACTTGGGCTATGAGCTTCTCCACCGTTCCTCCAGACTCTAGGACCTTGGTTTCCAAATGAAATACAAAACTTGCTCTCATCTGAAAAGAGGACTTTGGACCACTGGGCAACAGTCCAGTTCTTCTTCTCCTTAGCCCAGGTAAGACGCCTCTGACGTTGTCTGTGGTTCAGGAGTGGCTTAACAAGAGGAATACGACAACTGTAGCCAAATTCCTTGACACGTCTGTGTGTGGTGGCTCTTGATGCTTTGACCCCAGCCTCACTCCATTCCTTGTGAAGTTCACCCAAATTCTTGAATCGATTTTGCTTGACAATCCTCATAAGGCTGCGGTTCTCTCGGTTGGTTGTGCATCTTTTTCTTCCACACTTTTTCCTTCCACTCAACTTTCTGTTAACATGGTTGGATACAGCACTCTGTGAACAGCCAGCTTTCTTTGGCAATGAATGTTTGTGGCTTACCCTCCTTGTGAAGGGTGTCAATGATTGTTTTCTGGACAACTGTCAGATCAGCAGTCTTCCCCATGATTGTGTAGCTTAGTGAACCAAACTGAGAGACCATTTTGAAGGCTCAGGAAACCTTTGCAGGTGTTTTGAGTTGATCAGCTGATTGGCATGTCACCATATTCTAATTTGTTGAGATAGTGAATTGGTGGGTTTTTGTTAAATGGGAGCCAAAATCATCACAATTAAAAGAACCAAAGACTTAAACTACTTCAGTCTGTGTGCATTGAATTTATTTAATACACGAGTTTCACAATTTGAGTTAAATTACTGAAATAAATGAACTTTTCCATGACATTCTAATTTATTGAGATGCACCTGTACATTTTATCATAGAATTTTTGTTGTTGCAAATTGCATTTTTACATTTTATACCACCCCACCCACCATATGCAACCCTACCCCAACCCCCAGTCAGAACAAAAGGACTGAAAAAAAGGGGGATTGGCTATACATTTACAAGAATATTTTTGGTGAAGGTCCTTTTGTGTTCTAAAATGACAATGCTCCTGTGCAAAAAGTGGGGTCCATAAAGAAAGAGTTTACTGACCTTGGTGATGAGCCCCTAACTGAACCTAATTGAGCACCTTTGGGATGAATTAGAGTAGTGACAACCTCAAAGCCTGACCTCTCTGATGCTCTTGTGTCTTAAACATTTAAATACTCCACCAAAAAAGGAAAAATTTCTCATCATTTATTCACTCTCATGCTGTCCCAAAGCATATGACTGACTGGCTTCTGTGGAACACAGACGTTTTTAGAGAAATAATCCATCTCTGTGAGTTGCACTTCAAAAACCACAAGCAAAAAGGTGATGAATCAATGTTAACGTCAGCATGTTGTGAAGCGTGCAGTGAGTGCATTGTGAAACTTGCTCAAGTGCGTTGTCACTCTTCGCAACATGATGAACAGCTGGCCAGAAACAATGGTTTATGGTTTTAAAACAAGTTTCAAATATTAGTATTTTTCTCACACACCTATCGTTTTGCTTCAGAAGACATTGAATTATTAAATGGGGTTGTATGGATTACAGTTCTGTTTGTTTTGCATGGTTTTTGAAGCGCTAACTTTGAAAGTTCTGTATACTTCCAATATGGACATACAGAGATGGATTAATGCAGGATTTGCCTCCATTCAGACACCAGAGCATCAATGAGGGCAGGCAATGACGGTGGGTGAATGTCATTGTATGATGTGGCATTAAGATTTGTCCTCACAGAAATGATTGGAATAACCAAACCTATTAATTAGATGGAGGTGCCCAAATACTTTTGACCATGTTTATTCCTTTATTTCTTCAAGTTATTTCGTTAAATAAAATCTCAGTATCTCATAGACTTTTACTAAGTAATGACTTTTCAAATATTATCTGTCTGTAGTAACACCTGGAGATATGAGAAAGCTGCCGAAGGAAGGTATATTTACTTTTGATCTCTCCTCAATCAAATATACTGTATAAAATTTCCTCGGCATTTGTTGGTTGTCTAAATTTGTGTTTTTGTTTATGTGATACAGACTGTACTTCGTCGTGTGGAGAAGACCAATTTAAATGCTCTAACGGCTGCTGTGTGAAGAAAGAGCTTGAGTGTGATGAACAGCAGCAATGCAGCGATGGTTCTGATGAGGAGAGCTGTGAACAATGTGAGACACTTACCATGCACACACACCTCATGACGTACTTGCTGGTTTTAAATGTACTTCCTTCCTTTACCTTTTAGTGAATAATGGCCTAACTCGACTTCTAGAGATTGAGGTGAATAAAAAAGGTGAGTTTTATGCATTGCTGAAAAATTTTAAAAATTGTATTGCGCACCAGCAGCCTGACATTAAGAAATAATTCACCCCAAAATAAAACTGCCATAATTTACTTGCTCTCATGTCATTTTAAACCTTTATGGTTATCTTTCTTTCATTGAACACAGAAGAAATTTTGTAGAATCACCTATTCTTGTCTATATAACAAAAAGTGAATGGGGCTGTCAAACAAATAAAGACAAAACAAAAAAAGTGCTATAAAATAGTCTGTACAACTCATGCCGTATTTACCAAGTCTTTTGAAGCCATTTGATTGCTTTGTTTGATGAACGGACCAAATTATCCTTTTCACATTATATATTTAAAAAAAATAAGAGCGTAAGATGCATTTCAAAAATTTTGATTTCAAGATTGGTCAACGCTATTGGTTTTCATTTCATAATTGATCGTGACTCTGCATTTTATATATGTGGAAGCGCTAATGAGATATGAGAGTTTCAGCAGATTGGACTTTTTGGGTGGATTATGTAAAGATATTATATAAAGATAATATAAAGATATTATATTATATAATATCTTTAATATTTATTAGTGCCTATTATTATAGCCACATATTACTATTGCTCTTAGATAAACATGTCTTTATTTATGAACAAAGAGTGTTCTATATATATATAATTTTTTTTTTTTTTTTTTGTTTTTTTTTATATGATCCCACCAACAGTTTGTGTGGTAAACAATTTCTTCATCCACTTTAATTCTCTTCTAATGCCTCATTTGTGTTATGATGGTATAGCACACTGCACAGATCCACCTGTTGTGGGCCCATGTCGAGCCAGTTTTAATCGTTGGTACTATGACCCTCTTAACAAAAAGTGCCATCGCTTCATCTATGGTGGCTGTGATGGCAATGAGAACAACTTTGAGACATCAGACAAGTGCATGGACAACTGCTCAGGTGTCTCGGGTATGAATGGTGCTCAGGTTTCAACAAGATATAGTGATGATGGCTGAAGTTTATATCTGATGTGTATTTCTGTCTGTCTTTATAGATGAAGATGTGTTTGCCAGAGGATTGCTTGTAAGGGAACCAAGGGAGGAACTAGGGGAAAGCCAGTCAGGTAATCTTTGGATTTGCAATCAAATATGTCTTATTTATCATTACTCTGAGGAGGAAGGAAGGATCCTAATGGTATTTTTTTACAGCTTTTTTGATCATAACATTTAAAAATAAATCTTTATCCTTACTCGTTAACATCATATTTTATTTTGTTTTATTGTAGCTTACCGGTTTGATTCTTGTTTTGCAGAACAGCTATCATTTTTAAAAAATTCTAATCACTTTCAGAACTTTAGAGTAAATTTCATGAAACAAAATGACAAAAAAAGAAACATTTATAAACATAATGCAGGAGTATTTGAGTATATTGGAGTAAACATCGAATATTTTTTAATGATCCAGAATACTGTTAAAAAAAATCAATAGGATCCTTCAGAAGTCTAGATAAAAGTGCAACACAACATTTAGAGATTTCTCTCACGTCTCAAAAAAAAATTGAAATAATAGTCTGGTCCCTAAAGTGAATAGGACAGATCTGTTCTTTCAATTAAAGAAATGCATTTTGTGGATTGCCTTTTTTCCCCTCTTAGCTTCTGTTGCTCTAGCTGTGGTTTTGGTCATCGCCATCTTGGCTGTTCTGGCTGTGTTGGGTTACTGTTTCCTCAAGAACAAGAGAAAAAGCCATCAGCCTGTGGCCACCAGCAGTCCTCCAGTGGTGTACAGTGATGATGACCAACAGCTGGTCTACAACAGCACCACTGCCAAAGCATGACATAATCTTTAAAAACTCCATAAACTTTAACATCCTTTCTGCCATATGGTCTGCCCCTCAGACTGAGGCTGAGTGCAGTGTAGAGTGGGCCATATGAATAACTAAGCAACTCAGTTAAGGGTTCCTGATCTTTAAGTAATGCCAGTTTGGTCACTGAACCAGGTCTTTTATCTCAGGTCTTAATGATCAAGGTGTTTAATGTGGATTTTTAGAATTAGTGTATTATATTACATTGATAAGACCTGTGTTTGTGGCCCAAGAGAGAGTTTAGGTAGAAATCACTCCTTATAGATGATCTTCTACCATCTTGAGAATTTTACATTCTCGCACTTGACAAGCACTTGACAAAAAATATTGTAACTTTCCTTTTGTTTCCCATAAAGCCATATCATTTATCATTCTGATTATTTCTGAGGGGAATTGAAGTGTCTTGATTTACCTAGGCTATGTTAATATTTCTGTTACATTTTAAATTACATATGCTTTTATGGTATGACAATTCATTGTTTATATATGTGGAATGTTAGATTGTTTGTAGTAAATCCATGAGTTCTTATTGCACTAAATTTTAAATATTTGTTTATTAAAGAGAACTTAATATGAGTGCTCTGAGTGATATTCCAGTTGTTGAGTACTGGGATGGAACAGGCTTAAACACTGGGGAGAAAAAAACAACACATAACAAACAAACCCACATTTGATGCTTTTGTGTTTCTCAATGTGTCAAAAGTGTCAAATAATGACTAAAAGATGTCAAATATTTTTTTGTGGGTGTATGTTTCTTTAAGATATGCATCTGATTATTTCTGTTTTTCTTATGTTTAAGTATTTTAAACAGTGTAAGTGCCATTTGGTGTATAAGGACATGGATTCAGGAGATTTGATTTTGAATAAAAGAGTTTCAAATTAAATTTTGCATTTATGTTGTGAACGTTGTAGTGACAATCTCATGTGGAAATGCTGTTTTTAAGATTAATGGCAAGTGACATTTTCAGAACCGATGGTATGTTCCTTAGCCATCTTAAAGAAACGGCTAAAAACACATCTCTTCCATCTTTATTTGACCCTCTAACTCTGTCACTCTCTATTCTAGTTCTATTTTAGCTATCTGTCTTCTTTTTATTAAAAACACACACACACACACCCCCTTGACCCTCTATCAATTGCATATTTATTCTCTAACTGCTACTTTTTCTTTAAAAATTAACACTAGCCGTTTTTTTTTTCTATATTCTATCTACTTTTCTGAAAAAAAAAAAAAAAATTGCTATGTGTACTGCGTTCGGCTAACCGAGACTTGTCATATCGCTTGCATGTTGTTGCTCTTTTATTGATTTTGATTGCTTCTATTGTCCTCTTTTGTAAGTCGCTTTGGATAAAAGCGTCTGCTAAATAACTAAATGTAAATGTTCTGTATTAAATTAACCAACATTTAGCTTCTTTTACTATAAGTTATGAATGAGTTCTCATTATGCTAACCTAAATATAAACATGCTGACAGATCTCGATTTGTTTGGTAGAGAGCACAGTAACGACACACATTGACAGGAATAAGTCAGGTTTTGTGGAGGTAACTCTTAAATATGATAAAAATAAAAACAAAAATGCAGAGTTAAGTGTTTGAACATGGATAGAATTACAAGTACAAAAAGGCTAAATCCTATTTAGTGAACATTAAGCATAAATGCGAATAATTAAAAAAAAAAGTCATAAGTGGAAGTTGTTGTAATCGGTGGGCTGCGATGGGAACCTGATTCTGTAATTGTAACTCTTCACTGTATGACTTTAACATTTCATAGTGTCATTATCCACGTTGCGTGTTGACAACTTCATCAAATTAAACATTTTTCATGAATTGGAATGTGTGCAAAGGATTGTTGGTGACTGAGGGACGCGAAGGATGCACCTGATGCTTCAAAACAGGCCCAATGTAGGTACGCAAAACGAAGATCTTTCAAACTGAGATTGTCCTTCGACGGGGCTTGAAGACGTTGCAGCCTACAAATGCAGCCTGAAATGTCAAGCACCCCCTTGAGGAAAATATTCCTCCGTCTTAATGCATTTTCTCGTGATTACTGACCCTCTCTCTTGTCCACTAGAGGGGGGAATTTCTCTTTGTAAAATTTTTATACAAAAGAATTCATGAAAATTACAGCCTATCACATTAATGTATGTATGCTAAGAATAAATGCTGAGGACAATTGTTTTGTCACAATTATTCACTACATACTTGTCATGTCATATGATTGTGTATCATTATAAAATTACTTTGAATATATATATATATATATATATATATATAGATAGATAGATAGATAGATAGGCCTATATATGAGACTTGATACCTTGTTGTTTTATGCCTGACTTCATTCTTCACCTTGAATTACTTGATCAGCACAATATAATGATTTTAGACAAAAGCCAAACATCCACACAATATTTCCATGGAATCTTCTGTCACTTCCAAGCAAGTCTTGACTTGTTCAGTTTTGTCTGAATTGCCTTGGTGAAAACTCAGTCATTATAATATTCCTTTATTGTATCAGCCAGTCACTGCTCTCTCACTGAATATATTGCGTAACAAAACAATCTAAACTGAAGGAAAAGGTTTGGCTCTCAACTTAAAAGTCAAGGTTAACACCTACACTGCATAATTAAAGGTAAAAAAGATATATTTGTTAAAGAAATTAAAGGCCATGTGATAGTTGTCATTCTTTTTCTCCCATTTCCTTGAATTTTCTTTTCTTTTTCTTTTTCTTTTTGTTAGCTGAAGAGCTTTGACTTCACATTTAAACAGGCTTTCTTTCTCGGTGTAAGATGTTTATGTTGTTGCTTGTCATGAGTCAGGATTAGTAGGATTGTGTACTTGTAAGCAGCTGCAAGGACGTCACCTTTTTTCCATGACAGTCTTTCTGTTTAGCTGGTTTTAAAGACAGTAATGGTGTGGTAACAGAATTAACACACCTGTTCCGCTAGGAAGGTTGTGTCGGTTGACAATCATGTTTGTGGCATGTCTTGGTGTGTTTTGCTGCAATGTTCTTGATCTTAATCTTGATAATGACATATCTGAAGACTTGTAGCAATGTTATGTGAAAAGACTCTATATTTATAACGAGAAGAATAATGTTGTGTAAGTAAAGTGTGATGATGGTTAAGTTGACTCAGCATGAGACATACTTCCATAAGGAGTATATACTTACATTCATCCTCAAAAAACTTTTACCTGTGCATTTTGTCTGCGTTTGTCAATCCATACATAAAATTAGTGCCTGAAAATTTCGGTTACTACTCTCTATGGTGTTTAAAGTTAGAAATGTCACAACCTAACAGTGAAAGCACAATGTTTGTTTATTTATTTATTCTAAATGTGATGATGATGATGATGATGATGATGATGATGAATAGGAACATGCAAATTAAAATTCATTATAAATTTATGCTAAAACATTTAAAAAGAAAATTAGACAAAAAAAGTACAATTAAAAAGAAAATGTAAATGTTTTAACAATAAAAAGGTAACAGTATATGCATAAAATATAAAGCACAGTTCAAATACAGTGAAGTAATTATGTTCTTATGCACTGGTAAAAGAATTTCATGAGCACACACACATCCTTAAGCAGACTTTCAAAGGTTTTCAAAAGCAGACGTTATCACAGTTAGAACCAGATATTTCATTTCCTTTGTGACCTTAAAATGAAGGAAGTTAACTTCAAAAAACTTCTAAATTGAATATGTTTATCCAGTGAGTGATTTTTTAAGAGTAAAGTTTAATAGTAGCCTAATGCATTCTGACATTCTGTATAGTAGCCTAATGCATTTGACATTCTGTCAAAACGATATTGAATCTCAGAAGTGGTTAATTACAAAGAATGTAATACCAACATTTTGAAAATGTAAGGTTTGATGTTTTATGCAAAACTAAAAACTGCATTTTTATGCAATAATGTATATGGTTAAATTTATTAACACAGTATTGTCAAGTATGGTGACATTGGTGCTCTGCATTTAACCCATCCAAGTGCACACACACAGCAGTGAGTAGTGAACAAACGCACACACACACCCAGAGCAGTGGGCAGCCATTGCTCCAGCACCCAGGGAGCAATTGGGTGTTCGGTGCCTTGCTCATGGGCACCTCAGTCATGGTATCAAAGGCAGAGAAAGTGCTGTTCATTCACAATCCCCACCTTCAATTCCTGCCGGTGCGAGAATCAAACCGGCAACCTTCAGGTTACAAACCCGACTCCCTAACCATTAGGCCACAACTTCCCCTAAAAAAATTTTTTTTTTTTTTTTTTTCAATCCTTACAGCAAAAGATGAAAAAGAAAAATGCCACTATACTCTCCAGATTACTTAAAATATTATTGAACAATCTTCCCCTTAAGTTTAATATGATTTGTTTTAACATGCCTTATAGGCTATATAGGGCCTGTATGTATTATGTTTTATCTTCTTTTTTTTTTTTTCTTCAGTGTAGTGTATGTTGCTGGGATTTACTGTAGCAGTGTTTAACAATAATAATGCTTGTTTGTTATTTGAAAAGCTTTATTAAATAAAAAATAATAATAGTAATAAAAAAAAAAGCAAAAAAGTTTGCGCATGCGCAGTCGATCACTTTCGAAAAAAGCGGAGGGTTACGGGAGGAGAACATGATCAGGCTGTCATCATTACAGCCACAAGCAACAAACGGAGGAGTTTGGGCAGAACTGTCTTTTTAGTGTCCTCCTTTACTTCGACAGGATTTTTTTGTTTCACAGAGACCTTGTTAACATAAATGCAACTTCATCACGGATTGTTCGCTTGACGTCTTTCGAAGTTTTTAAACTTTTCTTGTATTGGTAAGTGTTGCACGAGCAACATCCTACGTTACTAAACTATGTTTTAGATTAAAGATTTTAGTTGTTATGGTACGTTCATTTTGTAAAATTACTCTACTGAAGTTATCTGCCTTCTCTGATATTTTTCGGGAGGAATCTAAAGAATTTGGGCATAGTATTCACAAGCAAACTACAAAAGTTGAAAGTGTGCGTTAAATTGCCATATGTTTGTCACTCGTAAGCGACAGCTCTGAGAAGAACTACATGCGTCTGTCATTACGCGATATATTTTATTCTTTTAACTAATTTAACTCAATTCTCAATTTAAACTTTTAATGGGATTATTGGAAATAAAAATTAAAAATCGTTGACTGACTACATAAAGAACTATAAGCAGCTCTGACAAACATACACAAGAAGATCTACTCTCAGTGTAGACCAAAAGTCTGATACCATATTAAACAGTTTAAACAAAGAAAAGTTGTGATGTATAATTATGTATAGCCTATATTTCAAATTCTGCACTATTCTTAGATTATTCATCCAAAGGACATTGTCTTGTTTAGTAGTTTAAGGATAACTTTCTTTAGCAGAAAGACTTCAGGGGTAGAAAGACCTCTGATCCAAGGAATGAAGAGTGGTCACTGTCTATCAGTCTATCACACATGATAACAGTTGTTTCACAAGTTTCTTCAAGGAAGAAAAACAATTTTAATGCAATGCTCAGCAGGAAGACCTTCAGTTGTATAACACATGTAAAAGATACATTTCAGCCAGAGAATTGTGAAAGAGGCAGGATTAAATGACGCAATATCTGAGGAATGTTCTCAGTTGTTAGAA
Source organism: Spinibarbus caldwelli (assembly GCA_039654775.1). NCBI lineage: Eukaryota > Metazoa > Chordata > Actinopteri > Cypriniformes > Cyprinidae > Spinibarbus > Spinibarbus caldwelli. The sequence goes on from CM077240.1 coordinate 5,886,294, forward strand.
CATCTTTACAAAAATAAAGTTCCTGCCAGTTTGCTTATCGTGTCACTACAGGCTTTGTGAATTTCATCATGATTATGTGTGGAAGATGCAAAAAATGCCTTCAACTATCGTTCAAGCTCTTTTCCCCAGCTTCACTGCCAGGGACATGTAGGCTACACATTTAGTTGGCTGTATCTAAAATATAGTCAACTGCCTGCCTAGTCAGCATTTTGGGCATCATTAGTTTTTTTTTTTTTAGTTTTTTTTTTTTTTTGAAGTTGTCAAGAAAACAAAGATAACTGATTGTAATTATTTGTGGAATTTCAGACGTTTAACTTGTGCAGGAAATCTGGTCCTCATTGTAGTTTATTATGGTGAAGAACCGCCCACTTAGTAAAGGAGCATTTGACCGGCATACAATATACAGAGACCCGACCAGTGATTAGTTCTTCCTCAAAACGCTCAGTTTGATTCATTGTAGCCAGCATGTGCTACTTCTATTTCATGCATGTGCAACAAGTGCTCAACTACAGTTAAGCTGTGAGCTGAGTTGACTAGTATGTCTAAAGCTTCTTTTTCATAAATATTTTGGAATATGCCTGGAAAAATGGTGTTGTTCTGTTGAAAAATTGTTTTGGCATTGCAGAATTTTGTTTATCTACATGACCGAAGCTTTTCCTTAATCAGTGCTCTCATACTTGAACCCCTGCTCTTTTAGCACTACAGCACACACCCTACATTAGCTCTGTTCACACAGACACGTTTTGGCACTCTGGCTTTGCATTCATGGAGAAGCAGTTTTCAGGAATTTCAGGAACTCCAGTGTGAATGTACAGTAGCTTATGATGCTCCCAAAAGCTGTCTAGGTAGCCATCTTATTAGGTTTGAGATATAGCCACTGATTCTTGGCACTAACAGGTTGGGGAAGTCTTTGGTAATGGGTCCCATGTGAGAGTGTGTTAAACCTGTGATAGAATTGTGGACACACCCGGTTCCTTTTCCAGTCCTGCCTGTGGCCAGCTAGGGTGCCAGACAGCTTCTTTCATTTCCTGATCCTAGACAGATAAACAAGGGCCACTCTGTTTAAAAAATGCACTTATCTCCAGTTTGTAGTCAGTTCCTTGCTTAAGGTTTTTTATTGTTGCTGTTTGGATGTTTCCACCTCCTAGAAGACTTCCAATATGGGAGATAACTAATCGCTAGAATGGGTGAGTAGTCCAAAAGATGCAGCAGTGGGTTCTTGTTAGTACCACAGTTCATCTTTTTTATCACCAGGGCAACTTGATGTCACTAAACAAACTCTGTTCATTGACTAATATTTGCCTTAGCCTGATATTGGAGGCTTGTTATTTGACTGTTAAATCTGCTGCTCTTTGAAATACACTATCAGTCAAAGGTTTAGACATATTCATTCATTATTATTTATCTCCATTTTACAATAAGGGTATGCTATGCAATGACAAATACATGTATGGGATTTATGTAGTGAGCAAAACTGTAATTTTTATTGATTTCTCATGTATGCTGGGCACTTTTTGGGCAACTAATTTTATAAGTAGACTCTCACATTGTTTACACTAACTATAGCTAATTTCAAGTATTTAAGTGTAAACATTCACATCAAAAGGTCTTTAAGATAATAACAAACAAATTCAACCAAGGATGTCTAAAACTTTGACTGGTGGTGTTCTATTGGCTGTGTCAGGTTTTCTGAGCTATGAGACCAATGAAACACAATCAGCGGAAGTACAAACAATAGGTTGGTGTTTGGTCTTTCTTAACCCTTCCATTCATGTGGATTCTTTGTTAAAAATGGCTCTGTAATGCTCCACCTGAACCATAGCAAGTTGTTTGGACAGCATGGAACAAATGTTTCTCAGATCAGGAATTTCACAGTACTTTAGCATCTAATTCATTCTTTATTCTTTTAAACTAAAGAAAATGGTCAGTTTAAAATTAATTTCAGGATGACAATATTTGGTTTTAGGGTCGAGGCTAAACTAGAGAAGAGAATATTATTGATTTTGCTTTTTAGGTGATTTATTTTTTTCTTTTTTAGACCTACTACAGAGCAGACTTACATGGTGACGTTTTCACAGATGGACAAGCAGTTATTAAAACAGGTTGTGTGCCTGTTGCAAGCTATAATTCAATCAGTCAATGTTATTGACCTTATACTGTTAGTGTACAGAAGAACATAAACCCATGCTTTACAGATGTACAGTGTAAAATCTTAAAACTTTAATAGCCTTTATTATTATTATTATTATTATTATTATTATTATTATTATTATTTGTATTTGTATTCACATTTAAAGAATAAAAAAAGATGTGTTAGATGAGGGAGGCAAACAAAATGTCTAGTAGCCTCCAGGAGAGGTTTGGGAGGGACTAGTGCATCAGCTTTCTTGGAAGCAGTCATCATGCCTGTGTGTAAACATGCAGAGATATGTCTATGATATCTGTGCTTATTTTTGGTTTTCTGTGTCTATTTCCTATAATTGCTTTCTCTGGTAGTTACCGACCTTCAGTGACTGGACAGAGCTTCTTGGAAGCTTTTCAAACTGTGATATGTTGTACATGTCTACATTATGTCACACAATAGGGAATGGTATGTGTTTATAATGTTGCCTAGAAAGTGGGGCAATATCATAATTTTTCATTAAATTTTCCCTGAGACCTCGCATTTTGTCACAATGTTTTATAGAACAGTTAATTTAGGTTTTCTTCACCAGTTCCAGCCTCTCTCTTATTTGTAGTATTAGTATTTTTTTTTTGCCGCTGCCCCTTTAAGAGTTATATGTAAAAAGTCTCTTTGCATATGGAGGTAGGTACAGCGCTTACAAGCTTAAGGTGCAGTGTTTCTCAAACCTTATCCTAGAGATCTATTCTATCCTAGAGGATATTTATTTGGCACACTAGGTCTTCAGATCTTGCTTCACATCCAAAAAACAGTACATGCCAAATAAGTAGGATATCCAAATTTGATGTTTCATGATACAGATGACATACTTTTTTAACTGAGATTCTGAAATGTGGAACTAGTGGACAATTTTCTATTCCATGAGGCCACAAAATCAGGCAATTGTCAGAAAGAAAAAAAAGATTGAAAAATTGAGTAATTTATTTTCCCAGTTGTTGTTAGTATGTCAAAGGTTAAAGAATATTCTGGTCAAAGAAGTGACAACGTGTTGTCGATTTTAGCACATTCTCTAAAAGTATACTATTTGGGTCAACACTGGAGTACTTTTTTTGTTTTGTTTTTCAGGATCAGATTGGGAACCAAACTTTAAAGCATTTGACTGTTATCTTCTGATGTTAAGGCATAGTATACTGTCCTACTTTGTCTGACTGGGAAAGCCAATTTTTGGAATGAAATCCTGAGCCTGTTGATACATATATTGTTGAAATGGATAAGTCCTGTAAATGTTTTGGGTTTTTGATCTAAGGATTGAGACTTTTTTTTTTTTTTTTTTTTTGGAAAGTTTTTGCAGCTCTTTTTCAATAAATGATCTTTTTTTGCCAGGGGGGATATATATACAGGTACATCTCAGAAAATTAGAATATGGCGAACAAGTTCATTTTTTCTTGTAACTTATTTGAAAAAGTGAAACTTTCATATATTTTAGATTCATTACATGTAAAGTAAAACACTTCAAAAGTTTTTTTTGTTTTAATTTTGATGATTAGAGCTTACAGCTCATGAAAGTCAAAAATCAGTATCTCAAAATATTAGAATATTTACATTTGATTTTCAATAAATGACCATCCATACAGTATAAATTCTGGGTATCTCTTGTTCACTGCTGACTTGGCAATGGTCCAGAAGACGATCATTGACACCCTCCACAAAGAGGGTAAGTTACAGAGGGTCATTACTGAAAGGGGTGGCTGTTCAAGGAGTGCTGTATCAAATCATATTAAATACAAAGTTGACTGGAAGGAAGAAATTGGGTAGGAAAATGTGCACAAGCAACAGGGATGACTGCAAGCTTGAGAATACTGTCAAGCAAAGCCGATTCAAACACTTGGGAGGGCTTCACAAGGAGTGAACTGAAGCTGGAGTCAGTGGATTAAGAGTCACCACGCTCAGACATCTTCAGGAAAAGGGCTACCAAGCCACGTCTGAAACAGAAACATCGTCAGAAGCATTTTACCTGGGCTAAGGAGAAAAAGAACTGGACTGTTGCTCAGTGGTCCAAAGTCCTCTTTTCAGATAAAAGTAAATTTTGCTTTTCATTTGGAAATCAAGGTCTGGAGGACGACTGGAGAGGCACAGAATCCAAGCTACTTGAAGTCCAGTGTGAAGTTTCTGAAGTCAGAGATGATTTGTGGTGCCGTAACGTCTGCTGGTGTTGGTCCATTGTGTTTTATTAAGCCCAAAGTCAATGCAGCCATCTACAAGGAGATTTTAGTGCACTTTATGCTTCCATCTGCTGACAAGCTTTATGGAGATGCTGATTTCCTTTTCCAGCAGGACTTTAACACCTGCCCACAGTGCCAAAACCACTTCCAAGTGCTTTGCTGACCATGATATTACTGTGCTTGATTGGCCAGCCAACATGCCTGACCTGAAGCCCATATGGAATCTATGGGATATTTTCAAGAGAAAGATGAGAAACAGTCAATCCAACAATCCAGACGAGCTGAAGGCTCAATAGTGCCTCAGCAGAGCCACAGGCTGATCGCTTCCACGCCACACCTCACTGATGCTGGAATTTGTGCTAAAGGAGCCTCGACCAAGTATCAAGTGCATAAATGAACATACTTTTAAAGAACTTGAACTTTTCTGTTTTGCAAATCCTTTTTTTTGATTGACCTTAGGAAATATTCTAATATTTTGAGATACTGATTTTTGACTTTCATTAGCTGTAAGCTCTAATCATCAAAATTAAAACAAAAAAAACTTTTGAAGTGTTTTACTTTACATGTAATGAATCTAAAATATATGAAAGTTTCACTTTTTGAAATAAGTTGCAAGAAAAAAGGAACTTTTTCACCATATTCTAATTTTCTGAGATGTACCTGTATATACAGTGGGTACGGAAAGTATTCAGACCCCCTTCACTTTTTTCAATTTTATGTTGCAGTCTGATACTACAATTGTTTAAATTCTTTTTTTTTTTCTCATTACTCTACTCTGTCCTTTATAATGACAAAGTGAAAACAGAATTTTAGAAATGTTTGTAAATTTATTAAAAAGAAAAAACTGAAATATCACATTTACAAGTATTCAGACCCTTTACTCAGTACTTAGTTGAAGCACCTTTGGCAGCAATTACAGCCTCGAGTCTTTTTGGGTATGACGCAACAAGCTTTGCACAACTGGATTGGGGGAATTTCTGCCATTCTTCTTTGCAAATCCTCTCAAGCTCGGTCAGGTTGGATGGGGACCGTCTGTTGACAGCCTTTTTCAGGTCTCTCCAGAGATGTTCGATAGGGTTCAAGTCAGGGCTCTGGCTGGGTCACTTTAGGACATTCACAGAGTTGTCCCTAAGCCACTCCTGTGTTGCCTTGGCTGTGTGCTTAGGGTCATTGTCATGTAAGAAGGTGAACCTTCGGCCCAGTCTGAGGTTTTGAATGCCCTGGACTGGGTTTTCATTAAGGCTATCTCAATATTTTGGTGCATTGAGCTTTTCTTCTACTCTGATGAGTTCCTCAGTCCCTGCCGCTGAAAAACAGCCCAACAGCATGAGGCTGCTACCACCACACTTTACTTTTGGGATGGTACTCTGCAAGTGATGAGAAGAGCCGGTTTCCTTCAAACATGATGCTTAAAATTGAGGTTCATCAGACCAGGTAATCTTGTTTCTCAGAGTCTGAGGGTCCTTTAGGTGCTTTATTGCAAATTCCAAGTGTGTTTTCATGTGTCTTCACTGAGGAGAGGATTGAGTTTGGCCACACTGAGAATGTTTCTCCCATCTGCATATATGATCATGGAGCTCAACTAGAGTGACCACCAGGTTCTTGGTCACCAGTCTAGACAAGCCCCTTCTCCATCAATTGCTCAGTTTGGCTGGGGACCAGCTCTTGGAAGAGTCCTGGTTGTGCCAAACTTCTTCCATTTGAGAATTATGGAAGCCACTGTGCTCTTGGGAACCTTCAGTGCAGCAGAATTTTTTTTGTAGCCTTCCTCAGATCTGTGCCTCAATATAATCCTGTGTCTGAGCTCTGCAGGCAGTTCCTTTGACCTCGTGGCTTGGTTTTCGCTCTGATATGCATTATCAGCTGTGAGGCCTTTTACAGAGAGGTGTGTGCCTTTCCAAATCATGTCCAATCAATTTAATTTACCACAGGCGGACTCCAGTCAAGGTGTAGAAACATCTCTGCAATGATCAAGAGACATGGGAGGCACCTGAGCGAAATTTCAAGTGTTGTTGCAAAGGGTCTGAATACTTATGTAAATGTGATATTTCAGTTTTTTCTTTTTAATAAATTTACAGACATTTCTAAAATTCTGTTTTCACTTCATCATTATGAGGTACAGAGTGTAGATTAATGAGAAAAAAAATGAATTTAAACAATTGTAGTATCAGGTTGCAACATAACAAAATTGAAAAAAGTGAAGGGGGTCTGAATACTTTCCGTACCCACTGTATATCCATCTTTTATTGCATAGATGAAGCTGTAATTAAATTGTATTACCATGTTAAAAATTACTGAATACTTGAAAGGATAGTTCTGCCAAAAATGGAAATTCTGTCAATATTTACTTATGCTTAAGTTGTTCCAAACCTGTATGAGTTTCTTTTTTCCACTGGAAAAAAAAGAAAAAGAAAAAGAAAAAAAAAAACACAATGGCAATTAATGACTACTGTCAACTTTCTGTGAAACTAAATTAGGCTTAAGTTAGATTAATTCACCAAAAAATACAAATTTTATTACTGTTTACTCACCCCCATGTTGTTCCAAACCCATAACACTTTCATTCATATTCAAAACACAAAATGAAGATATTTTTTAATGAAACTTAAGAGATTTCTGTACTTTTACAGAAAGTCTATTCAACCAAAACTACTCTGACACCTCTAAAAAGTTCATAAAGAAATCCAATCTATATTAATGCAAGTCTTCCAAAGGGACACATTATTGCATATAGATGAAGAGAAGTTAGTTTTTCAAAATATTCATTCCACCTCGTAATGTAGCACATCCATATTTGTATTCTGTGTTTGTGTATATCTTCTTGTCAGTGTGCATAGGTTAATGTGGAGCTACGTAGATGCTCCCAGAATAGGCCCTCTTGTATCTGTGCTTTGCCTTGTCATGTGATCTGGCACTGGGCTGTGAGGGGCTGTTTGTTCATTGTTGTTCTCCAGCTGTGTCATTTAACCCCCATCCCTCCTTTTAGCCAAGCCTGAGGGCAAGATTTAGTTTCTTATGTCTCCATGTCACACCATGCCTGCTTTTTGGAGCTTTAGGAATCACTTCAATTCGGTGAGTGGCATCAGTATTTCATGGGCACTTTTTGGGGAAGTCAAAATAAACTTGTAGTTGTCTCTAAATGTTAAGATGGAATAGGAGAAAGTAATTTAATATTGATGAACACAGAACTTTATTTAGAATAGTTGGAAACCACAGATAGTTCATCTCGCCATGACAAAATGTCAAAAATTCCAGAGGCAGATTTCAGAGAGGAGTATACCCATCAGCATTCAAAACCTCTGTCTTGTAAACTAAAAGTAGTAAATTGACTTATGGCTGATTAACGTGGTGGCAGATTTAAAACATAAGTGGCTTGTCTTGATTAGCCACAGTTTTGAGCCTTTATCCTACTTTAGCCTTTAATCATGATTCTAACTGTATGGCCTTTTGCATTGACATATTACCATAAGACAGTGCAGGTCTGAATTATCAGTTGAACTTAAAAGCAATACACGTTGCCATGAACAATTACAGCATAAATGTTAACATTCTTTCTCCTATCTCAGCTTAATATGCAGAGACAACTAAACTCTATTTTTAAAGTCCTATTTTCAGTCATCCTTTAAAGCTGTCAACGCACTGATAGTTAACTGAACATTGTCAATGAATCAAGAAGAGACAGCTTCATTCAGCTTCAAATTTGTGTCGTTGTAGCTTTTCATCTTAAAAGCCGAGGGGTGTAAGTTCTGTGATGCTAGTGACAGGATTTTTTAAAAAACAAAGATTGTTTTCAAAAAGATTTCCTCAACAGTCCCCCAGTCTGCCATTGGCTCGATAGAGAGATAGTCCTGCCTCAGAATGGTTCTGTCAGGCTGGTCTGGATGCTCAAACAAACAGGGCAGTGTTTTGATAGCATGACAGAGCCACAGTGTTACACTTTCTCTTTAAGCCCAAAATACACTTCGTTTTTTTATGCATGGGCTAGGGTATGCATAAAGTGCACAAGAGGAGAAAATATTTTCAGTAAAAAAAAGGATACACTTCACCTTCAAGGAGGCTAAAGACCAGTTCATACACACGCCAACAAACTACAACTGACACAATCAGTGTGTTACCCCTGTTGCTGTCTGTTGGTGTTGGTCGGTGCTTGTTTTTGCCAATTGAACATCTTGAATTGGCGTTTGTCAGGTCTTGGAATGTCTGAGAAGTGACTGTACTTGGTCAGCTGTTGGTGTTGCTCTGCATCTGCAGGTGTGGTGTGAATTAGCCTTAAGGATGATGGATTTTTGTGATAACCTACAGGTAAAGTTCTTCAGGTAAAGGATATATAGGTTAACCTAAAAATGAAAATTGTCTTCACTCACCCTCCCTCACATCTTTCCAAATCCATAAGAAGGTTGTTCATCTTTGAAACATAAATGAAGTTATTTTTAAATGAAATGTGGAAGTTTTAGGTGAATGTTTGTTCATAGTTCATCAAAAGTACATGAAGGCATAGTAAGTATAATTCATATGAATCAAGTGCTTGAATCCATGTCTTCTGTAGAGACACAATTATTTTATATGATGAAAAGATTTAACTAATCTTGACGCATGAGAACCAGTGAGGTTTGTTTTTGAATATTGCTCAAGCACATTGATTTGAGCTTCCACAAGAATCAATGAGGTTTGTTCTTACATGTCAAGGAAGTAGGGTTTAGCTTCCGTTTATCATATTTGATGCATTTGCATTTTTTCAATGTATGTGAATAAAAGCCTAAATTAAATGTGTTCATCATAAAAAAGCAATTGTGCCTCTTCAGAATATTTGAATTAAACTGCTCGATTCATATGGATTACATTTACAATGTCTTTATGAACTTTCTAAAATGTCAATGTTTTTGGTGAATGGACCTTTATAGAGGGACAGAAATCTTTCAGGTTTTCTTAAAAATTATCTTAATTTATGTTTTGAAGATGAACAAAATTCTTGTGGATTTGGAACAACATGGGAATGATTAACTTATAGCAAGAGTGTTACCAAGCCCTTGACAGGGTGTAAGCTTCCAAATGTATTACATAATAGGTACACTACTAGGCCGAAAGTACGTAAACACCTCCTAATTAACGAGTTTTTAAATTTCAGTTACACCCATTACTTACAGATGCATAAAATCAAGTATACAGCCATACAAGAATAGGATGTATGTTTTTGTTCCTGGGATAGTCATGCAAGCATGTATTGTCTTGCAAGGCACAAAACAAAACATCTTACATAATCAAATGCACTTGTCAAAAGGTGTTTAAAGCAGCATATACTTAATTTGTTCTGAATGCGTACATCACACCTGTGGAAATAATGTCATATAAATATAACGGTTTCTATATAATTAAAGGAAGGAATTAATTAGGATCTAAAAAAAAAACATCTCCCACTGCTTCTATAGTGAACTTTCTGAGCAGTCCATAACTGGACCTGTTACTGATTTTGTTGTCTGGATAAGAAAATGGGAAATTATGTCTTTGAAATACAATCTTGTCTAGTCTGAAATAGCACTAAAGTTTAGTTTTATTGATCATTTCTCTCTCTCCCTAACTCCTTACAATTAAACAGGCTGTTTTTGCTACTGTACATTTAGTACAGAAGCAAAATTGTTGTATGTTATAGAGGTTGTTGTGTCAAAAACAATGTTGATCCTAATTTAAGTAAATGGTCTAGATAGACAGAGGAGATTTTTGCTAGTTACAGTGTGATATGAAGACGATATGAAGATATGCACACATTATTCCAATTCTAAGAATTGCTGTATGGTATATTGATGATGACAATGTAAATTCTGTAGTACTGCTTTTATGTTAGACATTAGGCAATACTGTAGTATTAAGAGTGGGGCAATTGGCTTTGGTTTCAACATGTAGAGGTCAGATCACAGCCGTGTGCTGATCTAAGCAAGCTTTTTACCTTCAGTGTCAGATAATAGAAGGAAATCATTAATGGACACTCAAAAGCATCCCAGCATTTACAAGTGCTTGTACAAAACTAGAGGGAGAGAAAATGCTTGAAGATATCTTCACAGAAAGACTTAAATGCTGATATATACACATGCTGACTGCTGACCAGTGCTGCAGTGGTTAAACAAATGACCACACAAACACAAAAGGATAAATGACAGGGTATATTGGTTGGCAGAATCATTTGTTTCTAAGGAAATGGTGACTGGGTGTGGGATCCTCATGCTCCCTTTGGTTCAGGACAGGCCATAAAACAGAGGAAGTGGCTTTATTTCTATATGTCCATCATATGATTAATTAGCTGTCCTTGCTGTTGGTTCTTGCAGTTAATTCTTGCATATTCAGGGATCAACGCTAAGGATTTTTTCTACTGGCCTAGTCGGGCCAGTGGTACAAATTTTTACTTGCCCTGCCAGCATTTTCACTGGCCCTGCTACAAAAAATAAAATAATTGCTGTTATCATTGTTTTTGATCTATGTTATCTTGTATTCTAATAAATAAGCTTATATGACACCAATATTTTAGATATCAATTAAATTTTACAATTCTCTATTTCAATTTCAATACCACAGCAAAAATCACTAGCCAAAAATAAACATAAATATAAAGTTTAAACATTATTAAAGATGTCACTTGTCTTTAATAATGTTTAAACTTTATATTTATGTTTATTTTTGGCTAGTGATTTTTGAGCCAGTAACTAAGTATTAGCACAAATAAACATAGGCCTATAGCACAAAGATAGAAATGAAATGATGGTTTAGGTTATATTTTGTAGATATTCAGGTACAGAAATTGAAAAAATCACATAAAATTGCATTTGAATATTCTTCACTCTGTTGCACCTTGATTTTTCATAGCATTTTGAAATTTTAATCATGGATTAATCCACAAAAAAAAGTGCAATGTTTGATTTATATTAGACTGTATAATTTCAAAATCTGAAACAAAAACAGAATGACCCGACTTTAGCTTTGTGAAATTATGCTAACGTTACGTAAAACATCGGCACGAAACAGAAACAGCAGACGGGCTGAATGAGACGCTATTTCACTCTCTGACAGCAGGCGGCGCTCATGGAACAGTGATACAGCGTTTCCTTGGTTACCACTGTAAACACAGCAGCACTGCGCATACTAACACCAATTTAATATGCATTATAAGGAGACAAGATGAAAAGAAAATGCCACTTTCTGAAAACAGCCAATTCCCCTCAGAAACACATTCATTTAAAATTCAATATTTGGATTTTCTTCCTATATTTCGCGCATTGTGAACAGAGATCTTGTTCTGCCTGCTAGTGCTACAGTGTTTTCTCCTCTTTGTGTCTGTCTTCATCATCTCTGGCCTCTGTTAATATTTCCACACAAATGGCATTTGGGAAAATGATTGCAGTGCAGTTTGTGTGCAAGCACGGAACAGAAGATGCTCTAAAATAAAACAAAAAATGTCCGGTCGATAGGTGCATCTGTATTCCAGTGTATAAATTCAATCTAGATTAATCATTGTTAAAGTTACTTGCCAGGACATGTATTTTGACATACTTTTGTACAGGGGTTATATTGGAATTTGTTGTGTGTGTGTGTGTATGTATATGTATGTATGTATGTATGCATGTATGTATGTATGTATGTATGTATATATATATATATATATATATATAAGCAATATTCTCATCAGTTTTCTGTCAGCTGTGACATATAAATCTGCATGTTTTTTATATTTAATCTATGGGCATGTATTTTTTTTATTTATTTATGTAATTTTTTTACCTTTATAGAGGGCATTTTCCCACTAATCTCATTAATACTTTCATTTCAAATTCTTACGTTTGATCTATAAATTCAACTATAATAATGCGATTGTTATTAGTTTAAGTTATCAAATTAAATCGTTTACACTGAAAAATACAACTGCATTAAATAATATGAGATTCTTTTAAATATATATATTTTTTGAATATACAAACAAGAAATGATGGTGGAAATTATACTTTTTCAACGAAATTAAAACGCCAGTAGGTGCCAGTAGAGAGCATTTAATGAGTGAGTCAATTGAGTCGTTCATTCAAACGATTCATTCAAACGGCAGATTCATCAGAGGTTTATGCATGGGCTAATGAAACTTTGACTCAACCGATTCGTTCAAAACACTGAATCATTCAGCAATGAATCGGTTGGTTGCTGTGAGAAGCGCTGTGGTTCCGCCTAAAATGTAAGTGTTCTAATATTATTGTATTTGCTTATTGAACTGTTTATAGAACTATTGAACAGTCGTAATGGTGAAAACTTTGTGTGATGTTGCCTAATTAACTGTATTTTAAATATAAAAACTTTCCATTTTGATTTTTTACCTCAGTATGTCGAGTTTCTTAGTGTCGCGCGTTTTGATTTCTCCTGGGGAGGTTGCATGAGCCTCGCCTCAGCAGCGCAACTTTATACCGTACATGCCTAGTTATTTTTGGTTATTGATGTTTTAATCATGTTAGTTGTCTGGCGTTAATGAAGCGAAATTTTCGAGCCCTGGAGTCTATGTGCCGGGGCTCCGGCCCAGTTTAAACCCTGCTTTTATATGTGTTTGCCCGTTCAGACGGCTCGCGCGTGTCAGAGACGCGGCTGTCTGTGCGCGCGCTGTTCGAACAGAACAGAGCAGAACACAGCGCGCAAGTACTGAAAGCAGTTGTCTTTCGCGCCCAATTGCTTTTTAATCGCTTGAATTTTTTAATTAACAAGGCTTAAAAACGCATGCAAATGATAAACTTTCGTGACGACGCTGCAGTGGCGCGATCGTGCAAGTGACAAATCAGTCTACTGTCCCGAACGTCCTTCACGCTGGCCCCGGGCCATCGGGCAGTCCTTGTTGTCGAGCCCTGATTGCTATGAAACAACTTTCTCTATATTTATAATATAACAGCATATACAAATGACCCAGTTAGAAAAAAAAAACATTATGTTAATGTAGAGTGTGTTTTGAGTTCTTGCATAGCCCTAGGAAAACTATTCCAGAGTTTAGGGACCAGGTAGGAAAGGATCTACCTCCTTTGTGGTTTTTGAAATTTTGGGTACTATCAACAAACCAGAATATTGTGACCGCAGTGGCCATGATGGATTAAAGCATGATAAAGACTGAATACGTACTGCGGAACTAGGCTATTCAAGGCTTTATAAGTAATTAGCAAAAAAAAAAAAAAAATTGTGATCATACTGAATGAACATTTACTGTACAATCAAAAAAGCAGGGGGCCTAATACTGATACCTGTGGCACTCCATACCTAACTTACTATACCTGTTTTATCTGACATGTCTTCATTTACACAAATAAACTGACAGCGAGGATATAAACCATGCTAATGCCTGCCCACAATGTAGAGCGATGCAGCTATAGTCAGATGAAATGAACAGGGTATTTGTGACTCTGACAAGTGCAGTTTCAGACGTGTGGTCGAATCTAAATTCTGACTAAAGTTATTCATAAATATAAGTTCTTTGCAGTTATAAATGTACTTGTGGTGATAACTTTTTAAAAATATATATATATTTTTGCTATAAATGGCATATTTGAGATTGACATATGTGACCCTGGACCACAAAACCAGCCATAAGGGTCAATTGTTATACATTATCTGAAAGCTGAATAAATAAGCTTTCCATTGTTGTGTGGTTTGTTAGGATAGGACAATATTTGGCTGAGATACAACTATTTGAATATCTGGAATCTGAGGGTGCAAAAAAAAATCTAAATATTTAGAAAATCGCCTTTAAAGTTGTCCAAATGAAGTTCTTAGCAATGCATATTACTAAACAAAAATTAAGTTTTGATACATTTACGGTAGGAAATTTTCAAAATATCTTCATGGAACATGATCTTTACTTAGGCTAATACCCTAATGATTTTTGGCATAAAAGAAAAATCGATAGTTTTGACCCATACAGTGTATTTTTGGCTATTGCTATATACCCATGCGACTTATGACTGGTTTTGCAGGGTCACATATTTATTACTGCCAACTTGAAACTTTTGTGGCACGCTCTAAGGAAAGCTACGAGGAATGCATAATAAGGAGAAGAGGTTCTTATTTTACAGGAAGCAGAACTTTCAGTAGTTACATACATGTTTGCCTTGAGGATTGAATAAGTGTTGTTAGTTCTTCCAGTTATATGACATTTTATGATTGAAGAAATTCATAAAATTATTACTTCTTTGCTGTGGGGAAATATAAGGTTCTGTCATAGCTTTGATTTTTGTCAGCCTTTACTGAATAGGATCCTAGGATTTTTTTTGGTTATTTTCTGTGAGCGTGCTGAAATATGGTTCTTGCAGCTTTCAGAGCCCATCTGTAGCTAGAGACGATATTCCCTCTATGCCCCTCAAATAACCTCTAAATTTGTATTAATAATAACTTAAGTTTGTACTCCTCCTGCAATTCAATGTCCGAGCATCCTTCTTAAGCTCATTGGTGTGGTTGTTGTACCACAGTGTGATGCATTTTTCTTTAGTTCTCTTTAATTTTCTTTAATTAATTGACTAATGACAGACAAATTCACTAATAGAATCCAAATCGAAGCTATATATCTGGTGATTGTATCAGGGAAATATTTGTCAAAGACAAAAACCATGAGGATCCCAATTAGTGTGACAGTATTAAACAAGATTTCAAAAGATCAAAAACATAATAAAACATAAAAAAGATCAAACACATATTAATCAGTATTAATCAGTGAAAAACCAAAATGTATGTAACCTATGTAAAGTTAAAAACATATTGATGAATAACAGCATTTAGTGTAATGGAGCTCAGAGATGTTGACTTCATATTTTTTAATCTAATTTACAGGAGTGAGGCCTCGGTGCCATGCCAGAGAAATCCCATAGCACGGCCCATGACGTCCCAATGGGTGAAGGTAAGACTCAACTCTCATGGTTATCATGAACATCTTTTAGAATAATATTTTTTACTGTTAGATGATTAATGGGTTTTGATCATTGTTGCTGTGAATACTACAATATTCAATTCAGACAAAAACATTTAATGTTTATTTTTTTTCAGTCACTACACCTGTAGAGGTGCACAAAGAGGGCTGGTTAGAATGTTTCAAGTACCAAATAACTAGTAGACGCTGTAACACGATAAAGCTGCTTTTCTAGCACTGATGTTGTGAAGTGGGGAGTGAGAATGAGGCCCACAGGAATGTCTCAACTGAGAAACTGCAAAGTCTATACCTTAGACTACAGGCTACAAGAACCATGTATCTATTGTTGTGTTTCTTCAGAAACATTTAGAAATTTGTGCATGTACTGTTTATTTCAGTTATTTCTTAATAGGGATGTGCAAAACTACATACACATTTGTCTAAATGACTGATTGAGTTTGAGAAATTGGATGTTCATTGTTTATTTAAAAATGGCTAGACAGAGCACACCAGAATAAAACAGAACTCAGGGATCTCAACATTTTCAAAAACAGGTCTACTAACATAAATGTCTTCATAAACATAAAATTGCCGTTTTTAACTCAAGAACTGTGTGCAGGTATTTCAGCAACCTTCTGTTGCGTGTCAGGTTTTTCTGTTTTTTTTAGTAAAACATCTGAGCTATGTTGAAGTGACAAGTAATTTCTTGCTTGTTCTTTGCAAAAAACAAAAAACAAAAAAAACATTATTTATATATATATATATATATATATACATTGTTTTTGAAAATGTTGAGATCCCTGAGTTCTGTTTTATTCTGGTGTGCTCTGTCTAGCCATTTTTTATGTATGTATGTATGTATGTATGTATGTGTGTGTGTGTGTGTGTGTGTGTGTGTGTGTGTAGTTTTGTCATTCCAAATCTAGGTAGTCTTTACTCAAAACATGGAATGAAGTCTGCCCAAGTTAAGTGCAAGTTGTTACCTGAATTTTATTTAGTAGATTCTATAGATTAATATTGACAGCGAATAAAATATATTATTCAGTAGTTTTGTGTGAAAACTCTGCAGCTCTTGAGTCAGTTGTATTCACATTACATATTGTTTTGAAACAGCATTCAAGAAATGCATGGTTTTTAGTGCTATTTAGTATGTGTTGCTTTATGTATGCAGGTAAAATTGGATATACTTACAGTGGTTGTAAGTTGCTGATGCTATACATTAATTCATTTTGTGGTGATGGATTAAAAAAACTGTAATTTTTTCACTGCTTTTCTCACACTGCACGACTGTCTAGGGTTCCATCTTGTTGCTGTTGTGTGTACACTACATGACGGATCGTCGACAGGTGGTCACACAATATACAATTTTTTAATTGGATGAATCGCCAACAACTGTTTCACAACCAAACAAACGTGAGAGTTGATACAGGAAGTAATGTAAGATCATGCGAGAGACTCATTCTCACACGAGAATGTATTTATTCCTGTCAAAGCCCACAAAAAGCTTGCAATCCAAGTTGTTTGTACACTGATTTGCAGTGAAAAATAAAAAATAAACAAAGAAGAATATGAAGGAGAGAATGGTCGCTTGCTGATGTTCTGTTGCAGGTCTGTTATAACTCCTCTGTGTGAACTTTCCCTTGCCCTTTCATAGGTTGTCACCAATGTCATTTCCAGTCAAAACACATTTCACACTGCAGGATTGTGAGTCTTCGACAGGTCCAGATATTTAACATGCTAAATATCTCAGGGGTATTGGCGACGCATAAGCGCTTCTCTTAGATTGTGTTTTCGATAACATACACTTACGCGATTGTCACTCACGCGAGCGAGCACAGATTTTATTGACGATTTCTGTCTGCGATTGAAAGCTGGGGCTAAAATTGTGCAGTGTGAACCCGGCATATGCAGTTTAAATGAAAAGTTAACTGAAAGTCATGCCTTAATGCTTGT
Source organism: Spinibarbus caldwelli (assembly GCA_039654775.1). Classification (NCBI taxonomy): domain Eukaryota; kingdom Metazoa; phylum Chordata; class Actinopteri; order Cypriniformes; family Cyprinidae; genus Spinibarbus; species Spinibarbus caldwelli. The sequence goes on from CM077240.1 coordinate 5,903,494, forward strand.
ATGTAATACATAGTGCATAATATGTTTTGTCCCTAGTGTGTAAGCAGATGGCAATTGTGACAAGAAACTAAAAAAAACTCCATTTGATTGGAAAATGAAGAAATTAACCTAGAGAAACCAGGCTATACCAGGGTGATGGTTCTTTTCTGGCTATTTAGTCAAAATGTTATATCAGTAATTTTGTATATATGTTACTACATTGAACTGTAAGAATTATGTGTTTTGTACGTCCATCCAAGATTGAGCGGTAAAGTGCAGGGGACATGTCTGATAAAAGCAAATCCAAGAAGTCATATTCCATTGTAATGAATTAGTGATGATAAAAGTTGGAAATTTGCATCCCTTCAATCATTAATCCATGCAGAGTTTTGTGTTATCAAGACACAATAGAGGACAGGACATTAGTTATTTGCCTATTCATGTAAAACACCTGTGTGTGTGTGCGCGCGTGCAAAACTTTATTTGCATGAGCACTAAAGAAACACGCAAAAAGTGAAAACTTGGTTTATTTTGATAGTCCACTTTATTTTGATAGGCCACTTTAGACATTCTGCTAACTATAAGTAACTTGGCAACTACTTGTCAGCTAACTCTCAGAGTAGACTGTTAGGTTAGGTTTAGGGTTAGTAGAATAAGTTGATATATACTTACAAAGTTTCTCATAGTCAGTATGTTGTGTGTTGTGTGGACCCATCAAAAGATTAGAAGATATTAAGCAGACAGTCTACTAATACTCTAATGACTGCTAGTTGACGTAGTTGCAAAGTTACTTACTGATAGTAGAATGTCTAAAGTGGACTATCAAAATAAAGTGTTACCAAAAACTTTAGTGAAAACTAGATTTACTCTTGATCATTAATAACAAGACCTTTTGGTTCTGGATTTTTACAGCTTTTTCCCCTCTTCCTGCACCAAACCACTAAGAATAATGTCATGAATATGATTAACTGAATAATGGCACCAGAGGTCACACAAAACAGAATGAAATATTACAATTTCAAATTAAGAAAATAAGCCGACTGCATTACATAAATGAGACTGAAAACAATCTCATTAATCATAAAAACAATAGAATCAGCTGATTAATTCCAATAATTAATAAATATTCATCTATTAAATAAGGATTGGTATTGTTCATACGTAATTATTTACATTTTAGATGCTCTCAGTGTCAATATTGCAGGAGAACCACATTTTACATAAAATAAATACTCATGAGATCACGGGGTTTTGTTTTGGTCTGGACTGCAGCAACAGCACTCAAAACTGTATGAAAAGCATTTGAGGGCAAGGGCATACACACAAGACAAGACCATAGACAATAAAAGGTCGCCCTGTGTTGGGAGGTGTGCAAAAGTGCATGTTTTGAGCCATGAGTGCAAGAGAGTGCACATGCCTGGGGCTCTTTTTAAAGCAGGTAAATGGATTAACAGACGATTATCTGGAGGTGAATGGAGAGACCTTACACACTGTCTCCTCTGGTTAGTGTAACGCCAAAGCTTTCACATGGGAGGGCAGCCAGTGACATACAGCATTGTGTCCTTATCGGAATCAACCATTACTGGATATTTATCTGCCAGTATTGGACATTTAATTATATCCACCCACTTTAACATTAATTTAAACATTTGGTGATTGATGTCAAAAATTTAATGCGAAATACAGTTTAAAGAGAGCCGTGTAACAGTAACAGGTAACACCAGTATGTTTTAATGTTTTTTTTTTTTTTAACACAACAGTATAGATATATGATCAACCAGCACATGAAAATAACTGAGTCACAAGTTGAAATGTAAATAATTCCGTTTATATATATATGTGTGTATGTGTGTGTGTATTTTTATATATATATATATATATATATATATATATATATATATATATATATATATATATATATATATGTACAGTGCCTTGCGAAAGTATTCATACCCCTTCATTTTTTTCACGTTTTATGTTGCTGCCTTATGTTAAACTGCTTTTAAATTACTATTTTTCCACATCAATCTATACTCCATACACCATAATGGTAAAGCAAAAAAACTGGTTTTTAACATCTTCGCAAATTTATTAAAAATACAAAACTTAAATGATTCCATTGCGTAAGTATTCATACCCTTATCTGGGACAGTTGGAATTTAGCTCAGGAGCATTCATATTGCTTGTAGATGTTACTACACTTTGAGTGGAGTTAACCTGTGGCAAATTCAATTGAATGGGTATGATTTGGAAAGGCACACATGTCTTAATAAAAGGTCTAACAGCTGATAATGCATATCAGAGCAAAAACCAAGCCCTGAGGTCCAAAGAGCTGCCTGTAGAGCTCAGAAACAGGGTTGCGTCAAGCCACACATCTGGGGAAGAGTTGAGAAAAAAATTCTGCTTCACTGAAGGTTCACAGAAGCATGTAGTCTCTGTTACCCTTAATGGAAGACGTTTGAAACAACCAGGGCTCGTTTGAAACTGAGCAATTGTTAGAGAAGGGCTTTGGTTGGTGTGGTGACCAAGAACCTGATGGTCACTCTAGTTGAGCTCCATGATCATATGTGGAGACAGGAGAAACCTACAGAAGGACAAACATCACTGCAACACTCCACCGATCTGGGCTTTATGGCATTGTGGCAAGACTCAATCCTCTCTTCAGTGTAGACGCATGAAAACACACTTAGAATTTGCAAAAAAGCACCTAAAAGACCCTCAGACTGTGAGAAACAAGATTCTTTGGTTTGATGAACCTCAATTCCAAGCATAATGTTTGAAGCAAACCAGGCACTGCTCATCACCTGCAGAGTACCATCCCAAAAGTAAAGTGTGGTGGTAGCAGCCTCATGCTGTGGGTCTGTTTTTCAACGGCAGGGATTGAGGGACTTGTCAGAGTAGAAGAAAAGCTCAATGCACCAAAATATTGAGATAGCCTTAATGAAAGCCCAGTCCAGAGCATTCAGAACCTCAGACTGGGCAGAAGGTTCACCTTCCAACAGGACATTGGACCTAAACGCACAGCAAGAGTGGTTTATAAACAACTCTGTGAATGTCCTTGAGTGACCCAGCCACAGCCTGAGCTTGAACCCAATCAAATATTTCTGGAAAAACCTGAAAATGTGCATCTGTCCCCATCCAACCTGACAGAGCTTGAGAGGTGAAGAGGTGAGGAGAAGAATGACAGATAATTGCGAAATGCTGATGAGCAAAGATTGTCGCATCAAACAAAAAAGGCTTGAGGCTGTAAAGGTGCTTCAGCTATATATTTAGTTAAGGGTATGGATACTTATGCAATGTACTTATTTCAGTTTTTTATTTTTTAATAAATTTACGAAGTTGTGACAATTCTGTTCTTGCTTTGTCAATATGGTGTACGAAGTGTAGATTGATGTGGGAAAAAAAGTAATTTAAAGGAGTTTAACATAAGGCAGCAAAATAAAAAAAAATAAAAAAACATGAAAAAAAAAGAAGGGATATGAATACTTTCGCAAGGCACTGTATGTATTTTTTATTTTTTTTTTTTAACGTTCCAACTTCTCCAGAGGCAATTTTTAGTTTTCCACCAATAATTGAATTGCACACACTGTGATTTGACTGTAATTATAAGCAATTATAAAATTGATTTTAATGATGCATTAGAGATAAAGATTCTAAATTATTCAAAGGTTTTGCTGTGATGTTGTTGGTATACTGTGAGCTGTATGGACTCCAATTTGTCACTTCCTAGTCTTTGTTTATGTGCCCTTCTAAAGCAACCACCACTTTTTCTCATGAGAGGTCCACACACATAAACACACAGCATATGTTACACAACATAGTACAGTTCATTATCATTAGTGTTATGTTCTCAGAAGCACAGTTAAATTGTGTTTTAATGAGTTCTCAGGTGAGCTTTAAGTTGTCTCTCAGTGCTGTTGTTATGCATTGTGTTGGCTGTGTGAGCGTGTCGTGGGACTTAGGCTCTAACCTGTGTGTGTGTGTGTGTGTGTGTGTGTGTGTGTGTGTGTGTGTGCTGTAGCTGTCATTTCTGCACAGCTGAGCCGCGAGTGATGTGTTGTTGTCTGTTCTGATAGGGGGTGGGACAGTAATACTGCCTCTAAACTCTTCATAATTGAATAGATTTTTAATCCTACGACTATTCAACATTTGAGATGTGAAGGAGACCAGGCAGTGAACATTGTAAGGTGGATTTTCTGTTATGTGATTTGTTAACTTTGTGGCTGGAGATGGTGTTTGTCTGTAGACACCCCTAAATACGTTAAGCAGGATTTTCCACCCGTCGAGTCGTGAGCACCTGGGTGTCTTGGAAGCCATCAGTTTGAAAGATAAAAGCTCTACATGAAGGTGTGTAAAACAATCTTTTTGATTTATTTTAGTTAGTTAGATTAGACTGTTTAACATTAAACTGTAACTGACAGTATGTGAACATATTGCTGTACTAAATCAATCTTTAGTTTTGGATTAAATAAGTTTTATGACTTAAAAATATTATTGATTTCATTATATCATATGACAATAATTGACTTGATTAAAAACAGTTCCAAATGAAAATATTTCAAAAACATTACATTACATTAATAAATGTTGCAAAAACAACTTTATAAGAAGAGTGCGTGTTATTGGGGATTGTTCTAAATCTCTCTAATTTTTCAAATATATCGGAAACCACAGAAGTTAGATTTTTTTGATGCACACAAGTTGCATATTTTCTCCTGGCCAAAGAAGAAAGTCCACAACTCAAGCTGTTTTTTAGAATCATTGTTAGATGAAACATTTCCTAAACAAAATACTGTCATTATTTATCACTTTATTATAGATTTAAATATTTATGTTTTAAAGTTTTGTCTTCAAAAAAAAAAAAAAAAGCCACAGCGGAAACAATACAAAACCAAACTGTTTGTGAACAAAAGTCAGTTAAGTGAATGATTCAGTGACTCCGATGACTAACTGCATATCTGTAACAGCAAGGCTTAAAAATGTCAGTCACAAGCACAAAAATTTGTAATTTGTAATTTAAGCCCTTGAGGCTTCAGACACCATTGCAAAATTGTGCATCATGTAAGTTCATTTCTGACACAACTAGTAACTTCAGTTGTTATTCAATTAATTTTTTTTGTGTTATTTTATTGTGTGTGTGTTTTAATAATTAGTTGGACTAGATTGACAGCTCTAAAACATAGATAAACACAGTATTCTCATTGTAACTGTATTTTGTTTTTTTCAATCATGTTTTAATTTCATTGAGATTTTCATTTCTGTGCTTGATTTTGGGTTAACATTCTGTCATTTAGGTCATTCCAAGCCCGCTGAGCAGTTAGTAATGTTCTGCTTTGGACACAATGCTGTCTTTGTCTTTATTAAGCAACAATGAGTCTGTGTGCAACATCGATGCAGAGTAAAAATGTAACCATGTTGCCATTTTTTTCTGGATGCATGCAGCCCTGAAAGTTTTCTCATCTACCATAGGTAAAGACTGGAAACAAGCTGCCTAAGCTCTCTTATTTGAAGGGGTCAGTGACAAAGCAGTTTCCTATTTTTAAGGTGCTTAGCTGTGGTCACCTGCCAATAGCTCTGTTAGGATGTGTATACTGTATCTGCATCTTTCTGCTGTATTTTTGTCATATAGACAGGTCTGTAGCACTCATCTTAGGGTGATGGCTAGATTGTAAGAAATGTCATTTTATGCAAGCTGCGTTAGAGGACACGACAACTCTTGGATGAATTATATGTGGAGTATGCATATGTATAGTGTAGGACATAGATTTATTTATTTATTTAATTATTTATAATGCGGTGTTTGGAATAGCATACTATTGTACTGGGGTTAGATTCACCAAAATCATCTTAAGAAAGAAGCTCCTTAAATTTCTTAAAATAAATTCTAAGTTCATAAGAACTTTTTTTTTTTTTTTTTTTTGGACAGGCTTTGGTGTGATTGTATGGTGGTTCTTGCCACAAACTTGCGCGCTATTTTCATTGCGACTGGAGTAACACAAGGCAGAGTTAACCAAGCTATCCAACAACAAGCAGAGAGCTAAAGAGCTATAACAAGATGTGCAGTGGACCAGCAAACATTAGCAATCTGGCTTGTTAGCCAATTAGAAAATGGCACACCTAGAATCATACAAAGAGAAGACTCCAAAACAAAACCAGAAATTATTAAACACAATGCAACGAGATTAAGAACAAGATCCTATTTGACTTGATTTTTTTGTTACCATATTTTTTTCTTAATCTGTAGTTGTAAAAAGTCATTATCATGACGATCTGTGTTTATATTATCGATCCCTTCAGAGTTCTTGTTCACATTCCTAGTAATAGTAAAAGTAATGCTTTACATTCAAACAACCCAGTAAATTGATTGAGCATATTTTTTTTTATTTCATTACATTGACTTTTACAGGTAATTCAACCATCAGGAGTGAATGTATACCACAGAGTTGAAAACTTTTAAACGTGTCACTGGAGATCTAAGTGGCACTAACAACCAAACTAATCCAACCAAGGTGGTTTAGAACAAACATCGGCTTAGAACAAACTTAAAGCCATAGACCAGGTGTAGGTGGCAGGTGTGGATTTAAAAGTATATCGATTTTTGTCCATTTGTCAACATATGAAGTTTATGTTTTGATTCTTCTGCTAATGCAATGGATGTGTTTGTTGTTTTTTTTTATGTTGCAACATAATGTGTGTTTGTGAAAAAGTGGTGGAATATGTTTTCTGTGGGTTTTCACAAGTTGTTTTGTTTGAGAAAAACATGAAGATATACAGTTATGGTTTACTTTTTGATTTGATTTAGTTGAGTTGGTTTGTCATCAGCCAGATTCACAGTTGGTGATTTTACTATAATCAGTATAATTTTGCAACAGTGCTTTGTTTTTCCACTTGGGCAAGCAATTTGGGTGCAGCTTTTCTAGTGCACAAATCAGACGCATGCCAACCAAACAATGCTTAACAATGACAACAATTCATGGCAATTGAGGCGCATAAGCTACCGTGGATCCACTCACCTAAATCTTTTCATAACTGGAACAAATTACAGAAAAATACAATTTAATGATGGAATAATTTGAGGACAAGGACAACAAGGAAAGTTATATTGATGTTAATATTATTGAGCAAATACCCACAGTAATTTTTTTCAGATTTCTCAAATTGGGCATGCAGAGCATTCACAATTTATAACGACATTGATACACATACTGGACACATTATTAAATATCATGTAAGGTGAGTAGATGTGAGGTCAGAGTTTAAATTGTATTTATTTCTTTGGAATGCTCAATGTGTCTAGACCATATTAGTCTTTGTTAATATTTATGATTTTTTGTATCATTAAGCATAAAATAGTGATCAATATAATCATAAGAGTGACGAATGAATGTCAGAATAACTTGTGTGAAAAGCATAACTTTGTAGGTTATTTTCACTAATTGCACTAATTAACTGGGTAGAATTGCATGTGGTAATTTAATACATCATTAATATAACAATTGATTTGTTTTGACACACATAGAGGCTAATAATTTGGTGAGTACAGATACAGTCTTAGGAGACAGAAACAGTCCATGACAATATTTACACTTACTCTGTCTTACACTTACTGAGAGTTAACAGCTTTTTCTCTGTCACATTATTTGTATTGAATTCACAGTTTTAGAATTCCTTTTCCAATATCTATTACAATAACAGGAATATCTTGTTGCACATGTTTTTATGTTTTTGTGCTCTTCACTTGGAGCGTTTGGAAAGTTTTTGTCAAGTTTGGCTTGATCGATGTTTGCCGGTGAGTTCCATGAGCTGTTTTTGTTACTGTCACATTGTTTTCATTGAAGCTCTGTTAGTTTTAACACTCTTACTTCTTTACAAAGATCACCGCCAGCTCCAGATTATTAGTGCTTACATTTACTGCATTCTTATTATCATTACATTCTTATGTAAACTTGACAAACTGTGTAGCATTATAAAGATTTAAGACTGCAACTTCGATGTTTGACTATACTGTTTATGATAAAACTGTTGTAGTAATATAAAGGTAACTCAGTAGTTATTGATATTTCAAATACAATAATAGTACAAATAGGGCCAACATATTTATTTGCATCTCCTCCAGTTTAGTTGGGATCACAGGGCTTTGATAAACATCTTCCATTAGGATTTTTAGTCCAAATGTGTGCACATTTGAAAAAATAATTTAATTTTAAATAATTTTGTCTGTTAATTTATCTCTAAATTATATGATCTGATGTGCATTAGAGGCTTCAAATGCTGTTTTTCTGTTGTCTTCTCATCCGGGTTTGCTGTTATGACTCATAGGTAAACGAATTTGCTGTAGATACATCAGTAATATTATCAGCCGTGATCATATACCTTCCCTTCCCATGGTGAACTTCCAGTATAGACTTGCACATTCCTGTCTCTTGCAAAACACAAAGCGGTATTGTTGTGCAGCTGCAGTTACATTTGAAGGCCAGTAATATACACTTTTTAGCATTTTCCTGTTTAAGTGGATATTTCATATATGTTTAAATTTGTAGCATGGTGGTCCTGTGAGGCACAACATTTATTTCCTTTCTATGTTTCCACATACAGTGTAGCAGAATGACAGTAAATCTCACTTGAACTTGAGCTCTTGGCCAGAATAAGTTGTGGACCAGACAGCTTTTTCTACTTTATTCTGTTCATAATCAAAAGTTGAAGCTGTATTTGGAAATCTTGACTCATTGTAATTTACAAAGACCCAAACAAAGTTTTGTTGTTGTCTTTCTGGATATTTAGTAATGTATCAATCAAAACCAAAACTACTTTTGTAGTTAATTCTAGTGACTTTCTAGGTGCAGTTTTAAAATACCTGCTACCATTTGTAGTTTTAAATCAGGATTATTTAAAGCGTCTTCAGTTGAGTCCTGTTATAGAAATGTTCAGCCCCTCATCATTTGTGTTATTTTTCAGTGTAGGCTACAGTGGCTCCTTTCACACCCAAGGAATTTGGAACATTACTGTAAGGAGTTTGGTTCTGGTTGGTATCACAGACTAACTGCTATGTTACCCTTTGTTCCAAGAAATGTCAGATGAAATACTCAAAACTCTTCAGCCATACAGTCTCAGATAAAACATTAACCCAGGGAAAACCTGTCTATCATTTTCAGTCCTTTTACATTATTTTTGATCTAGAATTGTGCCATCTGATCTCTTTATACACAGGTTTGTGGACTCTGCAAGCATCATAATGCCATATTTTGACTAACATTCCTGACTAATAATATACCTGGTGCTGCAAGACCATCATCAGTCCCTTTGCTGGCCCTTTTTAGGATCTGTGGAAGGACCCTATCAGAGCAGTAAAACTACTCTCTATATCAATAATATATCTAATACTATGTCAATAATAGCTAAAAGTATACTTTAAAACATTCAGAAAGGGTCACAGTGCAAGTGCTAATCTTTATATGCAAAATTTGCTATCCACCCCAAACACTTTTATATTAAATGTATTTTGGAATTTAATCGTAAATTTCTTCTGTATATTCAGAAGTCCTTAGAACTTGTTCTGTGTTTTGACTGATTGCATTTATGCTCAAAAATGAGTGTTAATCCAGTCAATTCATAAAGTCATAAAGTCAATAATCTTGATGCACACTTTGGGGGCAAGCAATATAATATATCAGCTTTTTTCCCCTTTTATAACAAGTGACTAGTCAGTGGGTGGCCTGAACAAGTTGACAAATGATTCTTAACTGGAAGTCCTGTATAATTAAGCTGATTTGCTTATAGAATTGTTTGGTTTCCTGAAAGATTGACCTTAAATTTTATTATTATTGTTATTATATTTTGACTTGGTGTCTAAGCACTCTTAGCACCCTTGTTTAGAGATTTTTGGACAGGGCTTGCCAAGACCTTTTGTGGCATGACAGTGACCATTTAACCCCACCCACACAATGTCCTCATGCCATTTATGCCCCTAGGGAAAGCTAGGCAGTTCAAAGCTAGTAATAGGGCATCAGTGATGTCTATCTTATATCCCACTGGCTTCAGAGAAAGGTTAGTGTGGAAAGCTTGCTTTTAACTCGGAACAGGTGAACTTTATGTGTCCTACATGCAGAATTCCAGGGCATACTTTTATGTTTTGGTAGTTGTGATTTGACTGTGGAAGACAGAAGCTGAATTAAGAGTGTTTTTTCTTTATATATTAAAGTACTTTCTCCTGTCTAACATAATATGCAGGTTTTTTTAACATTTTATTACTTTTTTTAATGTTGTATTCCTTAATTCATATTAGATATAGTGCTTAAAGTTCTCCGTTAGGTCTGTTTCTTTTATGTCTTTATTATACTGAGTTTATTTGTCCTATTGCTCAAATAATAATTTATTTATTTATTTATTTTTACTGTTTATTTGTCTTTAGTAAGCTAAAGAGTTTTTTTTATTGTTAGGCTATTTTTTATTCATTTATTTTTTTAACATTTGTTTTTGTGAACTCAAATATTATTCTGTTATCATATTTGGTTGAACTGTCTGTGAAAAAGTACTTTGGTTGTTGTATTATATTTATTGTAATTATACGGTGTTATACTGTTATACTGTCAATATAATTATCCTCCTTTTTTGACATGACCCAAGCAAAAGGATCCTGTGCAGTAACTCAGTTTACTTTTTTACTCTCTGACTATCTTGCCCCCTCTGTGGCCTCTCTTTTTAAAAACTCATAATTGGCCGCAGCTGGTCTGGGGTCTTTTTCAGGGGAGGGACAGACAACCCAAATGGAGCTTAGAGCAGATACAGGTACATCATGAGAGTTGCCTAATTCCTCACAAACAGAATTATTTTATGAGTGCTGATTTAACTAAAACGTTGTAAATCATTCTAGTAAACTTGGATTTTTATTGCGTTATTGCAAGTCTGTAAATTCATGGCAATCTGTGAGTAATTATGGGAATATACAGCTCTAAATTACATAGACAGGGTTACTTAATGTTCACATCATCAAGTTGTACTGTATTCTTTGAGTCCAGCTACCTATCAGCAGGTTCTTGCGAAATGTACTGTAAAGGAAGAGTTATGCACTGCTCTCTTTGCATTCCTTCAGTCTTACTGAGGTACAGCCTTTTATCAGTTTCTCAACCCTTTATGAGTACAGCCAAGCACAGCTACTAGGCCCTCCCTCCTTAGTAAAAGAGGTGTGCTCTATTTGTTCATATGAGCTGGTGTGTAACAGTTGACTTTGAATCACAGGAGATGGACAGTACAGTAGAACCCATTTTGGGGAAAACTTGAATGAAACTAGAAAAGAGTATACTGTATAAGAACATCAGAAAGAAACCTAGTGAGCTGAAGTCAAGTCAGCACCATTTTTTGAGCCATAACAAGTACAACTCTTGAGGAATGGTTCTCCAACCAAATGTGGAAGTTTCTACCCTTAGGAGTATTTGGGAGGAGAAATGCTGGTTCACTGGATTTAATCTCAGGTTATCACGGTGGTTTGGTGAGTCTGAAGGCTTTTCTTGTATGCTTTCTTTACTGCCCTGAGTCATTAAGAAGAAGGTTTTGAAACAGTTTAAGTTTCTACCTTCCAAGAAAAGGGTTGAAGGATACTGTTTTTACAAGTCTTCAGAATCTTCAAGATCTCTCAAAAAGTATTCTCTTAAAAATCTTGAAAGTATAGGATTTATCCATGATGGCTTTAAATGTTTGTTCTAGTATGTTCTTAACTTTAAGAGTAAACTGTAGGATTATTTAATTTTTATTTACATTACATTAATGAATTTAGTAGGGAATGTTAGGTAGGTTTCATCCTATTGTACAGCACAAATCTACATGACCTGGAAATGTTTATTGAAATGTGGATGGTAAAGCTCAATTGGTCATCAAACACTACCCCCTGTTTCCTTGCTGTCCTGGTTAGTGTTGGTGTTGTTGACCCCAGTTGAACAGTGGATGTTGTGCTCAACTGACAGGTTTGCAGGGATTACAGGGAGCTCCGTCTTAGCAAGGTTGAGCTGGAGATGATGCTCCTTCATCCAAGCTGAGATCAGTCTTGATTATGTTAATCATATTGTCATTCTTGATCACTAAACTTAAATCCTTTGGCCTCAAGCTTTGAGTCCTTGTATCTGCATCACCAGCCTGGGATGCCGACCGTCTATAACTCATAACAGTGATGTAACCTGAAGTCAGTCATTCTGAAAACCAAATCAATATGGTGTTGAGCATGAGGGTCTGGGTGTGAACTCCCACACTGTGAAAGCACTTGAAGCTATCCAGTCGGTCCATTTAAATCATATTGCAGTTATGTAATATGGTCTTACTCCAAATGTTTGAATTATGGCAGTGAGCTGACCCAGACTCTGTTAACCACTCATGACAGATAAAACATCTGCTTTGCTGTCTGCTGCCTTATAGACAGTGACTCTGCATGCCACACAAACTATGCCCCTTATGTGAAGCTAACAGAAGATTTGACTAACAATTGATTCCACTGGAGTTCCAGTGACGTGAAACTTAAGCATAAAATTTGTATCACAAACAAACATAGTGTAAAATAGTCCATTTAAAATTAAATAGATTGAATTACTTCTTATCAATACTTTTTTGTAATATACTTAGGACAATAAGTACATTTAGAACATTTATCATAACTCATCCACCATCTTGAATTTTCCTTTTTTTTTTTTTTCTTTTTTTTTTTTGTGAGCGTGTCATGATGCATTACTTTGAAATACTAGTTAAGCAGCTCTCTAAAGCCCAAAGTATACTTCTTTTTTTTACATTAGCATACACTTGAGTTTGGCCTATAGACAAATGATCATCCTTAATAGAAGAATTGAACATCCAGTCAAGACACAACAAAAATATGTCTTAAACAGTAGAACATTTATTTTATGTAAAGTGTTCGGTAAGGAAATGTAGGTTAAAAAAGAAACAAAGATAAAAAAAAACTACATATTATTTTAAAAAATACTTAATTTTTTATGACTTTTTATATTTTTATATTTGTTGTGTATATTTAACACATGATTTAAAATAACACATGATAACACATTGACCAACCAGCAACGGTTTGAAGATATAGAGGTGAAAGTCCAGAACAAGGCATAAATGGGATGGGCTGGCAGGAGACGTCAGTGCTGTTTGAAAGTGTTTACTTTCAAAATGCTCGTATGGAAATGAAGGGAGAAAAATGAGTTTCCTCCCTCTGTCCTGCTGCTGACCTCGAGTTCACTTTTATAAGCTGAAAGGTAGACGGGAGACACTGACTCTGAGCAAGTATGTGTTTATTGATTGTCTGTCTTTTGACAATTTTTAATAAATCTTAATTTGAACCTTAAGAAAGTGCTTTTAAAAACATATCTGTAAATACTATAATTTAATGAGAAACTCTTCATATCACGGTTCCTTATGACAAATGAGGTACATGTTGAAAATGTTCTTCATAATAAATCAAGGTTATATTAAGGCAAATACATCATTAGCTATTATTGTTGTTATTTTTCATTCAGAAGGTGGTCTTCCTCTAGTAGACATAATAGTGTAAAGACCAGGATCCTTTCTTGCAGTATTCCTTTCCGTTCTTGCAATACTGTCCTTTTGTTAGGTTCAATTCTGATCAATGTGATTGTGAGGCCATTCCCTGGCCGGTCAAAGTCTACGTTAATTTGCTTTGCATTATTTATTACTTTATCAGATGGAATGCGTTAAACTGCTGTTTCTGTTTTAAATCCTGATTGCAAATGCACTTCTTTCTTGCTAATAATTTCTAGGGATTATGCCTGTTTCAAATATACTCTGTTTGGAGTGCTCTGTATGCAGTCCATGTGTGGTATGTATGTGGTGCAGAAGCAGGACGAGCTCATTGTGCTTTCACATAGGACACGTTTGCAGACTGCCACTGATCTGCCACAAATGTATATGTATTTATGTAAATGTAAATGTATTTGTATACCACAAATGCAACCTTTATCCATTATTTTAATTTCATTTCCAAATTTTGTTACTGAAAATGCTTTTCAGCAATGTGATTCACAGTACACTTTTTAATACAGTCTTTCTTAGACTTATTCACACACAAACATTTTAAATTAAAACTTAATATTGATAGAAACAGTTGACTCACGTTCCTTTTCTTTTTTCAATTAAATCTTTATTACAAGCAACCCTGTGGGTCATAAAGAGTTTTGTTTTTCTACCTTTACGAGTGCCATCCATTGTGTCACCTCATTTATCTAAAACTGCACATTTCCTGTCTTTAAACCTGTCTTTTTTTTTTTTGCCATTTCTACTTTAGAATCACCTCGGTTGTCCACCGCCTCTGTTGGCAGTAATGACCGGGCCTCCACTGCTACGCTGTCTGATTGTTCTGATTTCACAGAAGTCCAGAGGCCCGTAAGCGTGGTCTCCACCATCTCATCTGGGTCTGGTTCCTCTCGGGAAGACGTTCTCCTGTCAGGTATCCCATCTGCTGGTGTGCCTATTGAGGACAACGTGGATCTGGAATTAACGGCTGCTGCTGATCCGGATGAGACTCAGGGCACTAGTCTTACCCAAACAACCACCCTTTTCCTCCAACAAAACAGCAGCAACACCGTTAACAACAACAACAGCTCCTCCGTTTCCAACAGTTTCTCTCCATTTGCTACCAGCACCATGGCACCCAACCCTGAGCTCACCTACCTGGACCGTGTAGTCATGGAGATCATTGAGACGGAGCGGATGTATGTGAGAGATCTGCGGAGTATCGTAGAGGTCAGCGTTAGTCTTAACCTTTCTAAACAAATAGTTATATTCAACTGTCAATCAAATAAAATGCAAAAATGCAGTTAATTACAATATATGCTAGGGATATAACGGTACACAAAAATGATGGTTCAGTACCTTGGTTTCGGTTGCTTAAGATGCAAGTTATCTGACAGTCTATCTCCCATTTTTTATTCTCCCTATTAATCTCATTTAGTTGAGTATTTCTAAACAGTTTTATCATTGTCACCGCTTGCTCTACTCAAGCATTTGCTCGACTCCCATAGAGACATTATTGGTAATGCCTGCTCACCTCCGCTTGCTCTGTCAGTGGACATGCACATTACTGCTGCCTTGATCTGCATTGCAGCTTGTAATCACACAAATAGTTTGATCTGATGAATAGTGCACCTTAGTTCTCACCAATTATTAGTATTTCTAGCTCCTGATTTAATAAAGCCGACTGTGTGATTATAAGGAAGGATTTTCTGACAATGTAGATATGTAGATGCAAGAGTCAAATTACTGTTATTTATATAGAGCTTTTTACAGTGCAGATTGTGTCAAAGCAGCTTTACAGTATTAAAAAAGGGAAATAGTGTGTTGAAAAAGTGTGCCGTTCTCTTCTGGCCAGACGAGACCAGCAGTTTAATTCAAGATTGCAACAAAGTCAGATTGTGCAGAGGACTCATCTGAGCCTTCTTGTAAATGAAATACTGTATATACACTCTTTTTCTGTTGCTCACAAGCTAGTGTTTAACACATGCCGTAAATTGCTGACACCTGTGTTGTATAGATGGACATTTTGGGCTGTTTTTTTGTGTCTTGATGTTTTTCAGTGTCTCACATCATTAGTGCTGCGTTAAGTTTTAAACTGTAAATTAAAAAAATACACACATGCTTTGGTCTCAAAGCATGTGCTTTTAGTTCCAGTCAGTTTCATCTAATCTTAAATGAAAGAACACATCTTGTGTGAATGGCTCCTTTTTAGCAGGTTATGGGCCAGGAGGCTTGATGAAATGTTTTTTTGGTTTTTTTTTTTGGAATTGACAGCCCAAATTTGTACACACTCTTTTCTTATAAGAGTGAGCTCGGTGGTGGTTCACCCAAAAATATAATATAATTTACTCAGCCTCATGTCATTCCAAATACACAAATTAAGTTATTTTTAATATTCTTCCATATTTTTGTCAATTCATTAAATGAAGTTACAATTGTAAGTTCGGGAGGAGCCTAACGGCTGATTGATACTTCTACGTCAGCTACATTGTATGCTGTGTGTAGCATGTGTAGCCTGTGATGTAGCCTGAAATGTACATCTCCAAAAATGTAAAAACATCAATTCTACACAGACTGCAAGAACTGTGATTTGTGTGCTAAAACCCCTATTTCAGGTCAAAAAAATAAAATCCGCGACAGCGTCACATTTCCTTGTATGCATTTCTGCTTGCAACATAACTACAGTGAAAACAAAGATGTACAAGCTGCAACTAAAGTCGCTGTCTATTTGCCGCCAACACTGCTGATATTTCCCTGACAGCCTACACAACAAGCCTGCTTCTTCTTCGGCTTTTGATTTGATACTGTGGGTTACCCCAGCAACATTCCTGTGGTCACTGCCTACTAGTGGTCTGCATGTGTAATTACATGTCGACATGGACAGCTGCGCAGAAGTATAAATGAAAACCGACGTGTAGCCTATGACGTAGAGGCTGAAGTCGTAGCTCAAGCTGCTGCTTCAGGTTCGAGCCTCCTTCAAGGACAGCAAGCCAAGTTCGTTTACCATTAACTATTAAAACTGAATGGGCAGGCAAACCCATGAAAGGTCCACACAACACAACTAAAACTTTCACGCATCAAAAGAATGAAAAGACATAGTAAACACGGAAGCTCAACCATGCTTGCTTCACATGTGAGAACTAACCTTATTGGTTCTCATGTGTCAAGCAAGCACTATTGAGCTTGTGTTTACCATTTTCGATGAGCTTTATTTAGGTGTGCTAAACAGTGTTTATACATAAAAGCCTAAAATAAATCTGTTCTTTATATAAAGCAATCATGTCTTTTCCTAAAGCTTGGATTAAACCGCTTTATTCATATGGATTAGTTTTACAATGTGATTTTGTACTTTTCAATACGTGAAAATTTTGGTAGCTTGAACTTTCAATAAATAGACAAAAATAGAAAGAATGTCTTCATCTGTGGGTGAGTAAATTGACAGAAGTTTTTATTTTTGTGTGAACCATTTCTTTAAATTACCTTGTGTTAAGCCTTTGGAAATTATTCCATGGAAATCTTGACATGATGAATTTCTACACTTCATGAATTAAAGCCCAACTCAGAGTTGAAAAAGCTGTTTGTGCCCCTAGTGTAGTCAGTCCTAGTTATGGATTCCCAGCAGGGAATGTTGTGGTATAGTGAACACTGTTCAAAAAGTGAGAAGTCACAGATCAGCTATGATGGACTTATGCCAAAAATACTTTTTGGAAAGAAGGCACATTACTGGGGCTTCTTTAAAATTTAAGAAAAGCTCAAGACATTGAATCTTATTGCATGAGAAAAAAAATATCAAGTAGACTCAGTAGAGTTGATTACAAACATTAATCAGCAAGCTGTGCTTTATCCACTAAATTGTGAATGTAGGTGATGAGTGAATTTTCATTTAATGTAAATGTAAACATCATTTTATGTGATATGGTTTATTTCACAGACCTGCTGCTAGATCAAAAACAAGGGTCTTCTCAGTACAGACAGAAACGGTTCTCTAGATCTGTTAATCCAGATACTAGACAGAAACACCATCAACCATTAAACCATTTCGCTATCGTCCACCAGGCTTAGCCACATAAATAGATTCTCTTAAAAGTCTCGTTCTCCAAAAGCATGTCAGTAAATCTGAATGCTCAAAATGACTGAGAGGAAGACACCTGACACATGATACATCACTGATTTTTAAGTAGTTAAGTAGGGACAAACAGGCTACTAAATAAATAAAAACAAACAAACTAAATAAATAACAGAAGATAAATAAAAAAAATTCTAATAGGAATGTTTCAATGGTAAATTTTAGCTGTACAATGAAATTTGGTTATAAATTAGTTTTATACAAATCAAAGCAGTAAATAGTACAGTCAACAACATAGTCCTAAGTGGAAGCCACACTGTTTGTAAAGCTTTGAATGTTAGTTATGTCCAGAGCATCTTAATGTAACTGCATGAGTTTAGTTTACTCTCTTCAGTCTAGCAGTTCAGTTTAACTCTATCCAGTCTAGTTTATTCAGTGTTAACCAAAGTGACTGATTTGAATTTCACCAATTAGTTATTTACTTAAAGGAAAACACCACCGTTTTTCCATATTCCAATATGTTTTTCCCTCAACTTAGACGATTTAATACGTACCTCTCCCGTCTCAGTGAGTGCACTTAATCGTTGTAGCACGCGGCGCCACTATGCTAGCGTTTATCTTAGCACCACTCATTCCTTAGGATCCAAACAGGGATGAATTTAGAAGCTACCAAACACTTCCATGTTTTCCCTATTTAAAGACTGTTACATGAGTAGTTACACAAGTAAGTATGGTGACACAAAATAAAACGGGGCAATTTTCTAAGCAGATAAAAAATGATAACTATAATGTATGGCAGAAGAGCACTTCGCAGCACTTCGACCTCGGCGCAGTAATATTGGTTCTATTGATGGAAGTTAGAGGGAGAGGGGGAGTTTTCAGGAGTGATGATATTACTGCGCCGAGGTCGAAGTGCTGCGAGAAGAGAGAAGTACTTTTCCGCCATACATTATAGTTATCATTTTTTATCCGCTTAGAAAATCGCCACTGTTTATTTTGTCTCACCATACTTACTCATGTAAACGTCTTTAAATAGGGAAAACACAGAAGTGTTTGGTAGCTTCTAAATTCATCTTTGTTTTGATCCTAAGGAATGAATGGTGCTAAGCTAAACGTTAGCATAGTGGTGCCACGCGCTAGAGCGATTAAGTGCACGCACTGAGACGGGAGAGGTACGTATCAACTCGTCTAATTTGAGGGAAAAACATATTGGAATATGGAAAAATGGTGGTGTTTTCCTTTAAAGCCTGCATGAAATGGAAATTCACCTATTTTCTAAATGTTGTTGATCTCGATGTGCATCATCCAAGAACGTTTTTACCCTAGCTTTTAATTAAAAATAGCATAACTTGATCTTCTTGAAACAACTTCTCTCTGGTGACAGACACCAGACTTCCCTAATCATTTAGTCTGCTTAAACCACAGCCCCTTTCTTACAATCAACTGAAAGTTTGCATTTAGATCCATCTCTATCCAATCAGCAACTGATGGATAGAACCAAGTCCCTACGCTACACAATACAGAAATAAAGATCTGCTGATACTTCTGTTACATCTCAACTTAAGCTGATTACTACTTTAGGAGGTCAGTTCAGTGCACTGCAGTCATGGAGGGTGTGTAGTTAAACCCATCCGATTGGTCATATCAGAGCTCATACTTTGTTTCATTCTCCTGCTACTGTATTCACTATTGAATACATGTTTTTCATTACATGTTGAATGCTTCTGAAGTGTAGGTACTGCGTATTATGACTTCTTAGCAGTGAGACATCCAGTGCCTGGGATTATCACGTTATGTAACATCAGGTTTGACAATTGGATTGTGCCGATTGAGTCCTCCAAGTACAACACAATGACACACAGCTTGAAGTGAGATTACAAACAGTCATAAGGTGTAAAAAAATACATTTTAAAATTAAAATTTGCATTTAAAGATGCATTTAAAAGAACCCGAAAAACATGCATCACAATTTCATTATTTATTGAAAAGACTGTGCACCTTGTCAGATAATTGTAATTTGTTTGAGAAAATTAATGGATGATTACATAATACAGCCCTGAGATCTCACAGTCCTGAAGAGACTGTCCACATTTGGATTCTTGGATTTATTTGCAGTTGTGGCTTTGCGACTATGACAAAAATCATAATTTTTGATTATTTCTATTGATATTGTAATTGTAATAAATAATTTAGATTAATTGAATTTGCATTAAAATACTTATTTTGTGTGTGTACATCTGTAAATAAAGACTAAATGGTGGAACTAACATTACCAAAATTAGAAGCATTAAAAACAAAACTGTTATTCAAAGTTTGAATGAATTGTGCACAGAAATTGAGCAAAGCATCAAAATTACAAATATATTAATTAATTAAAAATACAAATATATTAATCACTGAAGCTGAAGACTAAAGACTAAAGACATGCATTGTTACTTGCTGTTATTTGTGTACATTGCATAGGTGTTCCACAACAATACAATGCAGTGTCTGTAATTTGCCAAATGGCCATGTGAAACTTGTGAGGTTTCACTTGCTTCATGCAGTTGGTAGCAGTCAGACTTCTCTTTTTCTCTTAAAGGAAAACGCCACCGTTTTTCCATATTCTAATATGTTCTTCCCTCAACTTAAACGAGCTGATACGTACCTCTCCCGTCTCACTGCGTGCACTTAATCGCTCTAGCGCACGGCGCAACTATGCTAGCGTTTAGCTTTGCACCATTTATTCCCTATTTAAAGACTTAGGAACATCTTTAAATGGGGAAAACATCGAAGTGTTTGGTAGCTTCTAAATTCATCTTTGTTTTGATCCTAAGGAATGAATTGTGCTAAGCTAAATGCTAGCATAGTGGCGCCACGCGCTAGAGCGATTAAGTGCACGCAGTGAGACGGGAGAGGTACGTATCAGCTCATTTAAGTTGAGGGAAGAACATATTAGAATATGGAAAAACGGTGGCATTTTCCTTTAACAATGAAGTCTTTCAGTATCTGTTTGACCATACCTGTAAATATAGTCCATGGCCTGGTTGCATGAACACTTTTACGGGTTTGACGGGGGTCTGAGGGGGAATGACGTGTTCCAGTGATCTTGCTGTGATGAGGTTTGGCTCTTCTCATCCTGTGTGCTAACTGACATTACATCAGATTTCAGCAGATGACTTTAATTGACCTGTTTTGGAGGAAATGATTACCAAGGACTTTGTTGCAAAGCCAAACAGAACGTAGGGAACAATTAAGCAATTAAATGGAAATATATTTAATGACAAGTTTAAAGGGATATTTCCCCCAAAAATGAAGATTCTGTCATCATTTTTTCACCCTCAAACTGTTCTAAACCTGAATGAATTTCTTTCTTCTGTTGAACATAAAAGGAAAGTATTTTGAAGAATTGGGGTAACCAAACAGTCGCTGGTCCACATTGATTTGGTATGGTATGGGGAAAATACTGTGGAAATCAGTGGGGACTGGAAATTGTTTCATTTCATTTTTAAAATATCCTTAAAAGGCAAAAATTCATACAGGTTTGGAACAACTTGAGGGTGAGTAAATGGTGACAGAATTTTCATTTTTGGGAGAACTATCCTTTAAGTGGACTTTTTTTTTTTTTTTTTTTTTTTCCAACCTAACTTTCACTAAGGGCATTCTTAATCTAATAATTTAGGGTTTTCTTATGGGCTTTTTTGCATGCCCAGATGCATATTTGTTCATTGGTGGTTTCCGTATCTTTTAGCTTTTGGGTCAAGGTCACTTTTTTCAGATTTTTTCCCCTCTGTTTGTAATTGAGAGTTGTGGTGCTGGTGTCTTGAACTGGAACAGTTTTAAGACAGGAAGACAGATTGCATTTCTATGCCTTCTCAATTTAGTCGCTGGTTTTCTTTAAAGCTAACAGCATTTGTTTGTTAGTCTTTACTTGAGCAGTGTTTATTTTAAATGATGTGTTTTTATTTTCAATATCAAATGTTTGGCCCTGGACACTAGGCATCTAAACAATGAGTGTAATGATTGGTGCCAAATGTGGTTGCATATTTTCAGCCTAGTATAGTGTATAATGTCAGTATATGAAGTTACATTAAGGAGTTTGGAATGAAGGGCTGAATGATGTAATCCATTAAGGGAAGGAATTAAGGCCTTATGTATGTGTGTATATATATATATATATATATATATATATATATATATATATATATATATATATATATATATATATATATATATTTATTTATTTAAATAGTGATGATGTCTGATCAGAGCTCAAAATAAATTGTTTTAGCGGTAAACTGAGGTGAGTCATAAAGATGTAACTGCTTTTATCTCCCATGTGGCATTTGTGAATGGAACTTAAGACAGGTGATACCTTTCCTTATGCATTACTGAATGTAGTGACATCAAATTTTCTTGATTGTTTAGAACCAATTTTCAAATCAGATTGAGATTTGTTTGCACATAGTCATTGAGGTGGCTTCTGCAAGTTTGTAAATTTTAAGTAGATTTGAGTTTTCATTCGTTGGCTTTGAATCTCAAGATACATAAGATACATAATATTGTTTTGACAGAGTTAAACAAGATACATCTCTAGTTTCAACATTATTTGTTCTTCAGACGTTCCTCTTTAAAAGAAAAAAAAGTATCATATTTTTGCAAATTGACCCACATTTGGTTTTTGACCACTATTTTTGCAAATTGACCCACATTTGTTTTTTGACCACTGAAAATATGTACATTTTAACAGTTTACTCCTGGAGCCATATTAAAATTCCAATATCTTAAAAATGAAGATGCCAAAAGGAAAGTTTGTGAAGACCCAATATCGAAAAGGGCATTAAGATATCTTTTATATTTCTGGATTTACAGGCATGCAAACTTTGGAGAAAAAAACTTGAAAAGTGCTGTTTCCCCATTTTTGAATGATCACCATTGGCACATAATGCAACAAAGATTGCTAAAGTCAGTAGATTTTACTAACAGACCTACCAATCTCTGTGTAAAAATAACATGATGCTGCCATCTTTGAAATCATTTTTACCCCCTTGTAATTTGGCTCTGAATCTCAGGTGAAAATTGCCATGTTAGCCCCCTCTACAAAATAGTGGGTTACTCAGTAAATATTCATCTACGACATTTAATATTTTGGCTTTCATTACTATACATATCTGTCTTTCTTAAAATAAAATATTAGCAAAATCAGAAATTTGAGCCGGGGACCTCTGGTTGAGTTGACACGGAATAACCTTATGGAGTAAATATATAAAAATATTTAGAAAATATGGATTTTGGTTTGGTACTTTTGTGCTGTTTCAGTTTAAAAGACATCATTTCAGACATTGCCTGTTAAAAATGCAAATATTGGCTGATGGGCATTGATATGCTTACCAATATAGTGTACAACTTTTGTGGTAATCTTTTTAAAAAATGTTTTTAAAACTCTGCAGTTTCATGCAAGTCAAAAGTATTCTTAATTATTCAAGATTGATTTTCTCTTTGCAGGACTACCTTGCTCACATTATAGATACAGGAGATCTTCCCATCAAGCCAGAACAGGTGTGTGCTCTGTTTGGAAACATAGAGGACATTTATGAGTTTAACAGGTAAGAAATCATTCATTATTAGCTTGTTTTTGCAGTCCAACAAAACTAAAAGCAGCACCAGTCATGTATTAATGCATGACACGGGAATGCATAGGTTTTCTACAAAAAGAACAATCTTAATTTTAAGACATTATAATGTTATTTTCATTTCTTATTTAATAACAATGGTGACTAAAGGCTGAAAGATAGCTGTAACAATTTTATTAAGGCCCACACCAAAGGATGATTTTTTTTACCATTTTGCAGTTATGTCACCTAAATGCTGATGATTAAATGAAGTAAATAAAAAAAGTAAATTAGGAATAAGGATAATGACTAGCTGTTCCTGACAGGTATTCTCACGGCTCTTACCTAGATGGAGTTCATGTGAAGCACCATTTACTGGGAGCCGAACTGAGACACTGAAAACACAACAAATCATGAGCTGCTCACGTGTGAATGAGCACAGTGTCACGCTGCACACCAGACTATAAATGTACATAATTAAATTGCTTCCTTTGCAATTTTTAGTCTTATTTGCTGCTTTGGCGAATGTTAATTTTGCACTCTTCATGCAACTATTCATGAGCTTCAGAGCACTCTCCTTGGTGCACCTAATTTTTTTTTTTTTTTTTTTTTTTTTTTACAGTCGCACAGTAATTTTCAGTTGCAGAATGTGACTGACTGAAATGGTACTGTAGAGCCTTGGGTTGATACCAATTTTTTGTAGCTTTGTCACATTTGTTACGCATGTGCCTTCATACTCACATATATGCAATCAAAATATTGCCATGTACAAAGAGTCCTTTTTGTTCGAACACACTCCCTGCTTTAATATGATATGAAAGAGAAAAAGAGAAGAGAGAAACTACTAAACTTTCCTAATAAGCTTATCTGTCTTAACAGTATGTTAAGAATTTATAAATTCTCTCATGTAATTTTTCATGAATCTTTTTCATATTTGACTTTACATTTGCATATAAATTTGTTAGATGCTTTAATTCAAAGTGACTTGGAGTCCACTCATTTAGCCAGTATGTCTGTTTCCTGAAAATCAAACACATTACCTTGTCGTTGTTAGTGCCAATGCTGTACCTGAGCTAAAGGGAGACTAAAACATTAAAGACTCAATGAAATGGTTTTAGAGGTGCACTTTTCTTTTTTTATGTGTTTTGGTACATTACAGTTACATCAACTATGATTTGTTAGGGACATTCTCATTCTAAAGAACAATTGTGTGGACAAAAATCTACATATCTGTTAGTGTTAGGTAATCATAGGTGGCTTAAAGCTGTGACTGTAGATTAGAGCTTTTAACTGTTTTTTTTTTTTTTTTCCCTCATGCTGTTCCATAAAAAAAAAGGCTTTATGGAGCCTCGAACACACAAGATTCTTCACCTTTCCCCATCTAACCAATCATCTGTTAGATTTTGCTGTATTTGACTGAGCAGTAGTTTGGGTGACTTGTCAATGTACTAGATTTCTCTAATGCATTATAAGTTTGACCAAAGTTCTTGTGGGGGGAAGAATTTAAGTCAAGTCAAGTCACCTTTATTTATATAGCGCTTTTAACAATACAGATTGTGTCAAAGCACTTAACAGTATCAAATTGGAGGATAGAGTGTCAGTAATGTATAATAATAAGATTAAACACTCAATTTTCAGTTAAAGGCATTTCATTATTGAATTCAGAGATGTCATTGTCTAGCTCAGTTTAGTTTAAATAGTATCTATGAAATCAAATTGACGATAATCGCTTGAAATTAAGTGTCCCCAACTGAGCAAGCCAGAGGCGACAGCGGCAAGGAACCAAAACTCCCTCTGTGACAGAATGGAGAAAAAAAACCTTGGGAGAAAGCAGGCTCAGTCGGGGGGGCCAGTTCTCCTCTGGCCAGGATATTATTGTTTATTTATTTTTTTTTAATTATTAATTAAATTTTAAATGTATAAATGTATTATATTTCTATTTTTATATTGTTGCAATTTCTAACAATAATAGTATTATGTAGTTAGGTATTTTATTATATTATAGTTATTTTGTTTAATTTTTAGTTTTATTGTATTTAAGTCGAGGTCTTCACTGGGGATATGTCCCCGGGGCTCATCCAGGTGTCCGAACTCCGCCGACGATCGGGGTCGCAGACATCATCTCCCGGTGCCGATCCACCATCTGATCCGGACACGGACTGAGAAACAGAATAAGAAAGAAACAGACAAATATTAGCGTAGATGCGATTCTTCTTACGATGTAACGAGTACATCATGTGTTATGAGGAGTGTTCCCAGTTCCGGTTGATCTAATTAATGCAGCCTAACAATCCTTTAACGGATTTGAATAATAGAAGTGTATTAGTGTGTTATGTGGAAGCCAGGTTAAAGAAATGTGTCTTTAATCTAGATTTAAACTGACAGAGTGTGTCTGCCTCCCGAACAGTGTTAGGTAGATTGTTCCAGAGTTTGGGCGCTAAATAGGAAAAGTATCTGCCGCCCGCAGTCGATTTTGATATTCTAGGTATTATCAAACGGCCAGAGTTTTGGGATCGCAGAGGACGTGGAGGACTATAATGTGATAAAAGCTCGCTCAAGTACTGAGGAGCTAAGCCATTCAGGGCTTTATAAGTAATTAACAAGATTTTAAAATCTATCCGATGTTTGATAGGGAGCCAGTACAGTGTTGACAGAACTGGGCTAATATGGTCATACTTTCTGGTTCTAGTAAGGACTCTAGCTGCTGCATTTTGGACCAACTGTAGTTTATTGATCAAGCGTGCAGAACAACCACCCAGTAAAGCATTACAATAGTCTAACCTTGAGGTCATAAACGCATGAATTAGCATTTCTGCATTTGACGTTGAGAGCATAGGTCGCAATTTAGATATGTTTTTGAGATGGAAAAACGCAGTTTTACAGATACTAGAAACATGGCTTTCAAATGAAAGATTGCTATCAAACAGCACACCTAGGTTCCTAACTGATGAAGAAGAATTGACAGAGCAGCCGTCAAGTGTTAGATAGTGTTCTAGGTTATTACATGTGGGGTTTTTAGGTCCGATAATTAACACCTCTGTTTTTTCAGAATTTAGCAGTAATAAGTTACTCGTCATCCAGTTTTTTTATATCGACTATACATTCCGTTATTTTTTCAATTTGGTGTGTTTCACCGGGCCGTGAAGAAATATAGAGCTGAGTATCATCAGCATAACAGTGAAAGCTAACACCATGTCTCCTGATAATATCTCCCAAGGGTAACATGTAAAGCGTGAAAAGTAACGGCCCTAGTACTGAGCCTTGAGGTACTCCATACTGCACTTGTGATCGATATGATACCTCTTCATTTACTGCTATGAACTGATGGCGGTCAGATAAGTACGATTTGAACCATGCTAAGGCACTTCCACTAATGCCAACAAAGTTTTCTAGTCTATTCAAAAGAATGTTGTGGTCGATAGTGTCGAAGGCAACGCTAAGATCCAGTAGAACTAATAAAGAGATACAACCATGATCAGATGATAGAAGCAGGTCATTTGTAACTCTAATGAGAGCAGTCTCAGTACTATGATACGGTCTAAATCCTGACTGGAATTCCTCACAGATACCATTTTTCTCTAAGAAGAAATATAATTGTGAGGATACTACCTTTTCTAGTATCTTTGACAGAAAAGGGAGATTTGAGATCGGTCTGTAATTAACTAGATCTTTGGGGTCAAGTTGTGTTTTTTTTAATGAGAGGCTTAATAACAGCCAATTTGAAGGTTTTGGGGACATATCCTAATGACAATGATGAATTAATAATAGCCAAAAGAGGATTTATGACTTCTGGAAGCAGCTTTTTTAGTAGTTTAGATGGAATAGGGTCTAACATACATGTTGTTGGTTTAGATGATTTAACAAGTTTATACAATTCTTCCTCTCCTATAATAGAGAATGAGTGGAATTGTTCCTCAGGGGATCTATAGTGCACTATCTGATGCGATACTGTAGCTGACGGCTGCATGGTTACAATTTTATCTCTGATAGTATCAATCTTGGAAGTAAAGTAGTTCATAAAGTCATTACAGCTGTGCTCTTGGGAAATGCCAACACCTGTTGATGCTTTATTTTTCGTTAATTTAGTGACTGTATTGAATAAATGTTATTGGTTATGTTTGTTTTCTTCTAGAAGAGACGAAAAGTAATCAGATCTAGCCGTTTTTAATGCTTTTCTGTAGGATAGGGTACTTTCCCGCCAAGCTATACGAAATACCTCTAGTTTTGATTTCTTCCAGCTGCGCTCCATTTTCCGGGCTGCTCTCTTTAGGGTGCGAGTGTGCTCATTATACCACAGAGTCAAACTGTTTTCTTTGATCTTCCTTAAGCGTAAAGGAGCAACTGTATCTAAAGTGCTAGAAAAGAGAGAGTCCATAGTTTCTGTTACATCATCAAGTTTTTCTGCGCTGTTGGATATGCTGAGGAATTGAGATAAATCAGGAAGATTACTTACAAAGCAGTCTTTTGTGGTAGAAGTGATGATTCTACCATACTTGTAACAAGGAGTAGAATTTACAGTTTTAGCTATATGGAGTTTACACAAGACTAGATGATCTGAGATATCATCGCTTTGCTGCAGAATTTCAACACCACTAACATCAATTCCATGTGACAGTATTAAATCTAGAGTATGATTTCGACAATGAGTAGGTCCTGAAACATGTTGTCTAACCCCAATAGAGTTCAGAATGTCTATGAATGCTGATCCTAATGCATCTTTGGATATTAGAATCACCAACAATTAAGACTTTATCTGCAGCCAGTACTAACTCAGATAGAAAATCAGAAAATTCTTTAATAAAGTCTGTGTGGTGCCCTGGTGGCCTGTACACAGTAGCCAATACAAACATCACAGGGGATTTATCACTAACACGTGTTTCTCTAGATTATGTTATACGCAGCACCATAACTTCAAACGAGTTATACTTAAAGCCTGCCCTCTGAGAAATACTGAGAATATTGCTATAAATTGTAGCAACACCTCCCCCTTTACCTTTTGGACGTGGCTCATTTTTATAGCAGTAATCTTGGGGGGTAGACTCATTTAAAGTAATGTATTCATCTGGTTTTAGCCATGTTTCTGTCAAACAAAGCACATCTAGTTTATGGTCAGTGATCATATCATTTACAAATAGTGCTTTTGTAGAAAGGGACCTGATATTCAGTAAGCCAAGTTTTATCAATTGTTTGTCTGTATTGTAAACATTTTTTTATTTGTTGAACATCAATTAAATTGTTACTATTACTTTGGTTTGGACGTTTTCTGTATTTTCTAGTACGGGGAACAGACACAGTCTCTATAGTGTGATATCTAGGTGGAGGAGTCTCTATGTGCTGAGAATTAACTGACTTTAATGAAGGTAGCAGTGTAGCAGTTCTTCAGCAGCAATGTTAGCATGTCATCCTTCAAACAGTCTTAACCCTTGGAAGAGTCCTAACTTCTTCCAAAGTTCTCCTAAAGACAAATGGCTAGACCTCCCGCTGCAGATCCTGCAATCTACAAGAAGTTCCCGAGGAGTACTGTTCTTTTGTTATTCTAAATGTGTGGACCATTTGGTTCACACCTTTACAGACAGTTCCTGTTGATTGCATCTGGGGCACAATCACAATGTAAATGCATCTGTCTAAAGATACACATAATCTTTCACATCAATATATTGTTTTTGAACATTGTCTGCTCACCTGTTGTCAGGTGTTGGTCTTACTGCAGAGAGATACTTTTCTCCTCAATACCATACAGTAAGTGAGTGAATAATTGCCATATTTCTGTTTGTGGTATGTCACAAATGCATGACACAGAAAGTGTAGACCTCTGTATGCTGTGGTGTTTGCTGTGGTCAGCTAAGCCCTGAGTTTTTCTTTCAAATCCATTGAAACATGGATTGAACTACACTTAATGGACAGGAGATTCAGATTTCTTTTAAAAGTGGCAAAGCAAAAGCTGTCAAAAATGAAAATGAAAGATGATACGGTGAATCTAACAATCAAGTTTTCTTACTTTTAAAAAGATTGCAATCCAATGATTTGTTTGCAATTTCAAATCATTAAAAATATTCAGTTTTAGTATAAAGGGATAGTGATTATTTTTTATACATGTAATCATTTGCTATGCAATAGTGTCTTTTTCATGTTCATTTTTAAGATGAATAAGCCACTTGCTGCTGTTCATTAAAATGATTTTATTTAAATACAATAAAAGAGATTTAAGGTGCTCCATCAAGGCATTGCTTCATTAATCTCACTCATGGACATATAAAGAGTGGTAAGAGACGTTCATTTTTTCCACTGACCACAGGTAGAGAAGGATGACTTACTTGTAGACTGCATGTGCTGTTAATTGTGTATCACAATGCCTTTTGCAAGCTTAATGCTATAATGGCCTTAATGGGGGTGTTTTTCTTTACAGAAGTGTGCAGAGCATGTGATGTTTTAATAATCATTAAAGTAAATGTTTTGTGGTCTGTAAACATGCTTTCTATTTTCTTTTAGTGAGCTCCTTCAATCACTGGACATGTGTAACAATGATCCTGTGGCCATTGCCAGATGCTTTGTGATCAAGGTGAAGTTCAAGCTGACCCAGTGCCTTTCAAGGCTTTAGATCTTACCATATTTGAATAATATGTTTATGAAGCTAAACAGGAAATATATCTGTAATGATGAGTGTTTGTTTATTCATTAAATTTTTTAACATCTTTACATGAAAACAACTTCAAAATACTCAAGCTCCAGAAACCAGTGCTCTAATTACAGCGTATGATGATTTCCAAATCGAATTATGTAAATGAGGCTCATTGCAGCTGAATATTTTCATTGTGATGCAGGTGTGATGTGATTGTGTGTTGTTGAGAAAAACTTTACTGACCTTGGTTTTCCTCTCTGTTTTTAGCGTGAATATTTTGATATCTACACGCAATATTGCACCAACTACCCAAAGTAAGTTGCACTGAATGCCCAAAGCGACATATATTATGTTGAAGAGCCTCTGGCTATATGGTCAGATTGATGTGATTTTCCTGTACCAAAGAAAAGCACCTTTGGTTTCTGTCTAATATGGGGGGAGGTAAAATATTACCCTGACATTTCTTGACAGAATTTGTGAGATTTCCACTTTAATGCAAATAATATTCATTAAACATCATTAAAGTCTTTTTCAATTCACTAACTAATATTAATGCAGTGGTTGGTCAAATAATTCATGACCAGTAAGATTTTTAATACCTGAACTAGCACACAAATTCAGGGTCAATACCATACATTACTGAACCAATGTGTGGGGACAGTAAAATGCATTACATAGAATTATTTTGCCATAACAGCAGTACATAGTTACAAAACAATCTACAGACAAAACACAGTAAAAATCAAGCACAGGCATAAAATCATTATGCAGTTTAAAAACAATCAAGAGTTATGTGTATTATGTGAAATGTGTACAATTTTAGATGAATGAAGATGTAGATGTCATCGTTACTACAAGTCAACCACCAATCAATAGTCACTAGTGCCTCTGCACATGAGTAATAGATCTTACTGTAGGTGCTACTTCTATTTGGAGCATTATGTATTTCCTTTGTAAACTTTGATGATTAATGAATTGTCAGAGAGTTATTGTTATCAGTTTGTATAGTGACATTGTATTTGATAGTTTGGTGTGCTGTGTTTTGACTGTTTATACTCTCTCCATAGCTCTGTGGCTACTCTAACAGACTGCATGAGAAACAAAACTCTTGCCAAGTTCTTCAGGGAGAGGCAAGCTGCTTTAAAGCGATCCCTGCCTCTGGGATCTTACCTTCTCAAGCCTGTCCAGAGGATCCTCAAATATCATCTTTTACTACAGGTTAGACAACCACTCCCAGAATAATACTTTAGAGCATTGGTCTCAAACTCGATTCCTGGAGGGCCACAGCTCTGCACAGTTTAGCTCCAACCCTAATCAAACACACCTGATTCAGCTAATAAAGGTCTTCAGGATTACTAGAAACTTCCAAGCAGGTGTGATTTGGGGCTGGTTGGAGCTAAACTTTGCAGAGCTGTGGCCCTCTAGGAATTGAGTTTGAGACCACTGCTTTAGAGAGTAGTAAAGGCTTCAAATCACCTACCATGAGCAATGCTTCTGTTATCATGCATGATCATTTTTGTTGGACTATTATAGTTTTTTGCATTTGGAAATTATTATTTTTTTTCTTTCTCATTCTTGTATACATTCTTGTGCATTTACAAGATATTTATTGAAAGAGTTAAGGGGAAAAGAGCTCATGGGTTCACGAGCAAAACAGATCACAGGTCTGTGTTACTAGGGTAAAAATACTAAATGCACATTATTCAAATGTAAAATAACCATAAGAATGTGCATTTGTATAATTGTGGATAGCAATGTTTTTTGAAATCTTTTTAAAAGGGAAAAACATTGCCAACCTTGTTTGTTGTTGACATCAAAGGCTGTGCATTAATCAAACTATAGCAGTGATTCTACTAAACTTCCAATTGGTTTAAATATGTTTTAAAATGAGATAAAACAACCATTAAATTTAAAAAGCTAAAATAATAACAATCAAGATATTCCTTATTTCTTTACCCCCCTCAACAACTGTTTTTAATTGAGGAACCAGGATTCCCAAAGACTTGGAAAATCTGGATATATGAGGGAATCCCCTTAATCTTTGTCCAGTAAATCACAAACAACTGGAAAAGTTTTGGGGCCTTCAAATATTGTTGTGGACAACGGGGGGCCTTGGAGTCAAAAAGATTGAGAACCGCTGCTCTACACTATTTTGATGGAAATCCATCGGTCACTTGATAGAGTATGATACTCGGGAAGAAATCATATTTCTGCTAATGCATTTACATGCATTTATTTTTTTTTAAATCGGCCTGTAATGTAAATAATTGTGAATATTGTTGGGCCTACAGTTTAAGGTAATGTTAAAAGAATGTCATGGTTGATTTCATGATTGATATTTTTGTTGCTTTTATGCAATAAACAATTTTGGATTTATTTGGATGTTCTTTATATTGTAGGAGATTGCCAAGCACTTTGATCCAGAGGAGGAGGGTTATGAGGTGGTGGAGGAGGCCATATACACTATGACTGGTGTTGCGTGGTATATAAACGACATGAAGAGAAAACATGAACATGCAGTCCGTCTTCAGGTGAGCTCGCAAACACACAAAGACGTTGTATTATGAGCATGTTTCACTGCCCTTGTTTATGTGCTTACCATGTTTAGTGAAGATATTAACCAATTCATGATCTCTGTAAATCTATAATCTATCTCAGGAGGTCCAGTCTCTGCTCATAAACTGGAAGGGACCTGATCTGACTACATATGGAGAATTGGTTCTCGAGGGCACCTTTCGTGTCCATCGTGCCAAAAATGAACGTACGCTCTTTCTCTTTGACCGCATGCTCCTTATTACCAAACGCAGAGGAGAACATTACGTCTTTAAGACCCACATCTCGGTATGACTTTATCTGTTTTCAGAGAGAAGTACTTTGTTTTTCATTCATTTATTGTCTGAACAGTCAGCACTAATGTAGTGTGAAGCCTTTACCTCTTATGAATTTTAAGAGGTGAGTAAGAGATAATGCCTCTTGTTTGGTGAAGCTGCCATTGTTTTCTCTCTTGTTTCTCTTTACTTACCGCAGTGCTCAACGCTCATGTTGATTGAGAGTGCCAAGGATTCTCTGTGCTTCAGTGTCACTCATTATAAGCATCCCAAACAACCTCATTCTGTCCAGGTATGTCTTCAATGATTAGTGCCTTTACATAAATACTAATATTTTATTCATAAAGAAATAGTTCTGCAAAAAACTTTCTTTTATTATTTTCTTATTGCTGTGTAACGTATTCCATTTCTACAAAAAAAGTGGAAATCTTTAAAAGACCCCGTGGTGAAAATCAAGTTTTTAACATTGTTTACATCTGTTTTTTTTTAAATATGCTTACAGACAAACCATGTGCAAATTCATTAGTTAACATCATTGCTGCAACATCATTGTACTAAAGATAGTCTTAAAAATGTGGTTTGAAACAGCCTTTTTCCTACTGTTAAACATGTAACCAATCCTGTCAACTTGTGAAGCTTTTCATATCATTAGCAAAGCATTTCTACCTAAGGATGTTGATAATTAGGAGGTAGCTATTTGAGATCCCGAACGGGAACATGGTTTGTGTAGGTCCTGTCCTTTCCTTACTGGTGTGCCACAGGGCTCACTTCTTTGTCCCTTGTTTTTTACCATTTATATTAACCCACTTGGCCAGCTTTTAAGCTCTCTTGACCTTAACTGTCATTTTTATGCTGATGACACTCAGATTTATATACATTCAAAAACAAGGTCAATTTGTGGACGTTTCTCATCTTTTCAACTGTATTTTTGATATTATGGATATGGATGTGTAATAATTTTCTGTTAAAATGCTTTTTGGCTCTCCCCATCAGCTGCGTAATGCTGGCTCAGCTTTACCAGTTAATGGTGTTGCCTTTGAGTTACAAAGAAAACAAAAAAAAAATCTTGGAGTCCTCTATGATGCCAGCCTGTCATTTAAGCTTTTGTACACTAAGACCTCCTCCGTTCATTTTAGAAATAATCCACATTTATTGCCTATGCTGTCCTTTTCTGTTGCTGAAAGGTTGATTAACTTTTGTTTTCTTGCGCATTGACTACTGTTGTTATCCTTGTTGGTGTGTCTAAATCCTCCCTTAATAAACTACAATATTTGAATAAAAAAAAATTAAAAAAAAAAACTTAGCAGCTAGAATCCCATCAGGGGCCATGGTTTGTGGCCATATAACCCCTATTTTTTCATTGGCTTCCTTTTAGGTATAGATTTCAGTATCCTTATGCTGGCGTACAAGGCTTTGGATGATCTGGCTCAACAATATTTGGCCAAACTTCTAACGCCTTGCACACCAAGTCGCAACTTGAGATTCTCTCACTGTGGCTTTTTAGTTTTTCCTAAAACACAACTTTGCTCGAGGGATGATAGGGCCTTTTCATCCTATGCTCCAAAACTGTGGAATTCTCACCGGGCTGACATTAGGAATGCAAATTCATTAGGCATTTTTAAATCTCATCTTAAAACATTTTAGCTTAGCTTTAGAATAGCTTTTACTTGATTATATTTTTGTTATTTGTTATATTTAAAGTGTAATGTTTTGCAAAGCACTTTGACAAAGCACTTTGTTGTGCAAAGCACTTTGACAAAGTTATTTTTAAAATTTCTGTATGAAATAAATTTATTATTATTATTATTATTATTACCATTCTGATATTACCTTGTAGACAGCCCTGTATAATTCACTCTTCCTCTTATTCTTAGGGATTAATTTATTCAACAGATTAATACAATATTGCCACTTGTGTAGCATTTACTACTTCAGTTAACCAAGTAAAAATGAAGCAGGTAGTTCGAGCTGGTGTGATTAAATTAATGTGCATTTTCATGGCTCCACATATACTAAATGAGTTAAGGGTATAGTGTTTTATTCAAGCCATTTCCAAGGCATGAATAAATTATTTATACGGCAAAAACATTAAATATGTCATTTTGATTATCAAAGATGAGTTTTAAGGAATAAAATAAGTGACTGCAGGGGGGCTTTAAAGAATCTTTATGCAGCTCTTGCCCTAAAATGACTCTTCGAAGGTATCTGTCATCTATCAAATGTCCACCTTCACTGCAGCTCGTAGATCAATGATAAAACATTGTAATGTGTGGTTTAAAGACATTTCAGATCCAGTGATATTTGTTGCTGTTTACATTCAACATGCATTATTGATGCCATATTTGATTGGAGTGCAAAAAATAATTTTGCTGTTCGTAAAACAAAGATATCCTATGGCTTTAGAAGACTTAAAATAACCACACACATTGTGTTGGATGGACTACTGTCATGTTGTTCTTGTTGGATCTTGAACGCTCACGCTCACTTTGAGCTGTCACTGTATGAAAATTCTTTAAAATGGAGTTCCTTCTTGTATGTTTTACAGAAAAAAATAATAGCGTATGTGTTTGAGTAAATAAAAATTAAAAAATGTTCTCATTGTTTTTATGTTTATGTAACTCCTGAAATGCAGTATCTTATTTTCAATAGGCTAGGACGGTGGAGGAAAAAAAATTATGGGCTCATCATATTAAACGGCTCATTCTAGAGAACCATCAGGCTGTGATACCACAAAAGGTATGCAATGAATTAATAAAAAAAGAAAAAACATTTATTAGTGTTTTTTTTTTTTAAATATCTAAAATTAATTTGGATTTGCTGTTTCTGTTTTAGGCAAAGGAAGCAATCTTGGAGATGGATTCTATTTGTAAATATTTCTAACCACTCATGAACATAATTTAATACCATTATTCTTTTTTTTTTTTTAATTATGAAAAAAAAAAATGTCATGGGCCTGTTTTGACGGACAACTTTTTTTCAGACAAAAAGTATAGGTACAGCCCTGAGAGACTCAAAAAGTCTGTGTCATGCCAGTCAGAGGAGTTTTCTAACTCTAGACAAGGCCGGAGACAGTCAGGTAGGTTCCCAATCCTAAGTCTTGTTCTTAACTTATCTTTTTTTAATTGACACTTTCCAATTTTACAAAGATGGTCTACTAATTCATCTTCCTACAGAACCATCTAAAGAGATCCTAAAGAACACTGAAGGTAAATCTCCATGTGTCCATTCTATTTTAACTTTAAGTAAAGATATTGTCCTATATTTAAATAAAAATTCGTAAGTGTTAGCTGCTGGCATGTAATAATGGTATATGGTATATGGTGGGATCAGACACTAGTGAAAACGTGTCTTTTTCATTTTCTTGTGTAGTAAGACATTTAAATTGTATTATTAACTTAACTTTAATTTAAGCAGAATGTTTAACTGAAAAAATTTACCAAAAAAATCTGAATGTCTGTTTTTGCTTTGTCTCTCTTTTTCTTTAATGAATGTGGCACTCAGGTGGCTCAAAAATTACAAAAAAAAGTTCAAACCTGAAAATCCATGTTATCTAGCATTATTTGACAATGTTCCAAGCATATTGTGCTTAAGTGAAAGCAAGAAATTCTACAAAGTATGGCTAATGTCACAAATGTGCTTACATATTTGGTATTAAAGAAAAGGAAAGGAAAAGAAAAGAAAAGAAAAAAGAAGTAATGTTATGTTCCTGGACCCCACTTTATACCATTTGTATTTCACATACTGTATTTCACTGAAATTGTTTGGAACAAAATTATAAACACTGTTGATAAAAATGCCTTCAAATTTACTAATATTCTCTTTCTTTTATCTGGCTGATGTCTGGGTGAATTCTTCAGTAATACTAAAGGTAAGAAGCCATTAAATCAAACAATTCAGTTATATGTGGTTATACAAAACCACAAAGACAGTACATAAAAAACACAAAGAATGCTAGAAATCACATTAGCAGAAGTGTACAAATTATGTTCTTTTTATTTGATGTGTTGTTTACTTTGTGGTCCACAAGACTGTTGAACTGTTGAAGAAGGGTGTGTAAAAGTACAAATACTGACAAATAAAATAAAACACTCAAGAAGTAGTAAAAGTAATAATGTTTATAATGACTAGGTAAAAGTAAAAAAAGAGAAAGTTTCCAATGAAAATACTACTCAGGTAGTGAGTTAATAGTTACTTAAGATCTGATTAGGAGCAAGCAAGATAATAATGATGAAGCGATCATGGTAGTCGTCACAAGTCAGTTAAATGTATGGCATAAAGTATGTTTCTCTGTGCATGCGTGAGAAATGGTGTTTCTATATTCTATATTGGAACATAGAGAGTACAGTTGCCCAATGTAAAGGTCTGTTCACACCAAGGACAATAACTATAACAATACCTAAAGTAGTTTTAAGAAATTTTCTAATTCTATGAAAATGGGGAACAATAACAACAAGGAGGAACGATATCAATGGAATAACCTTCAGAATTATTTGAAGCTGATCAAAGATAAAAACAGTGATGGCCTATCAGAATTTAACCCTGCTTTAAAGAACTTAAAGAACATTATCGATCTTGATGTGAATGAGCCTTAAATTCAAAGTACATTTTTGTCATTAGAAATTTGTTCTCGAGTAAGATGTACCCATCATTGAACCTACTTCAAAAAGGAATTTTTTTAAAAAGAAGTTACTTAAGTAAATGTATCAGAGTAAATTGTAGCACGTTACTATCCGCTTCTGTTTTTAGAGTGATGTCAAAGAACAGCTTGTGAGAAGTAGGGCACCTTTATACCCAAAAGGAAATTCTTTTTCCAAAGAGATATTCTTTTTTTCTTGGTTTGGGTCATGTCCTTATATCTCCTAAGAAGAAATCTTTGTGACTTCATGCCCCAGCATTCTGACAGTGAGGGGGCATTAGCCGCTGACAGGTGGCCTTTACAAGCCACTGCTAGTGTTAGCACTCTTGGCTTATGCGAGTCTTCAGCTGAGAAGCCTGTTGCACAAGACGAATACCCTCCTGAAGCCTTGATTCCCAGTGATAATGAGGAACCCATCCATCCCTCGCCGTCTCTGAAGGCCAGATTGATGCAAGAGGATGGGGATGAAGCAGAAGGGGAGGGAAGTGACTCTGACGATATTCTAATGGAGGACAACCAGGTAGCTGACTTTGCCAGTTCAATGTTGGCTGCCATTTCCTGCTGGCACTATAGAGCCAGAGCTTTGCTTTCCATGGACTTCACAATGGTGAGGTTCTCTGCCACCAAGGGGATCCTATCATACCCCAACCTGACCTGCAACATGACCTGCATGTCTGCCAAACCTCCCGCCCTGTTGCATGTGCTCTCACAGAATGCCTCAATTCACTAACAGCTCACACGGCATAAGCAGAAGCTAACTTTGTAGAGCATCCAGCAATGCTAGAAGAACTAAACAAATTGTAACAAACTTGTTACAGTTCAACACATAAGGCATATACTGTACTTCATTAATTTTTTCACTGTATTTCTGAATGTCACTTTGTTGACATCTAGCAACGGTCATGATCGTTAATGATAACTATTCACTCTTTTTATTGTTTTTTTTTTTTTTTTGCATTCAAATCAGTAATAATAGCTTTATTGATGTCAGCTTAAAATGTATTTATAATTTTATTTATTTATTTATTAGCTCGATTTTTTTCAAGTAATGTGCTTTTTGTGGTGACATACTGTAACCAATAAATGATGTCCAAATCAAAAATATTTAATGTGACCATACAACAAAGGAAAAAAATTGTATGGGATAAATTAAGTAGAACTAGATCCTTGAAATTATTGCAGGTTAACTCATTTATTTATTTATTTATTTATGTATGTATGTAAAACGCTGGCCACCGCATTAAACAATTTCACTCAACATGTAAATGGGGTGTGATGTGACAGTCAGAACTGTTCTCTCTGTTTGCAAGCACTATGATATTTATAGAATAACGCACTGCAAATGAGGAACGTACAGCTAAAGAACATGTACCATATATTATAACTTATGTGAGGCTTCGCCAGAAGGCATGTTTGAAGGATTTGTCATGTAATATTTAATATACATGAGGAGTAGTAATTCAGGTTCTGTGAGATTTGTGTGTGTACGTGGCTCTCCAATGCAAAGTCATGAAAATAAGCAAGTGCTAAACAAAACATAGCATTGGTTAGGACAAAAAAAACTCTTTAAAATGGATGAGATACCTTTTATTGTATGTCGCTACATTGCATTTTGTCTGGTTAGGACATGGTGAACACTCACTTTCCATATCATACCCCAGTTTACATAACATTGTTTCAGATGTTCAATGGTGATTTTAATTCAAACATGTTAACTAAGATGTGCATGTAATAGCAGTTGTTCTATTCACTGCATTAACATTAACATAACTGTTTTAAACAGTTAAGATCTGTTATTTTGAAAGTAGTTCTGAACTAACGACCAAGCCCAGATGGAATCTGTGTGCACAGAATTATTCAGAAAGTTCCAGATTTTAACATCATTCACAAAGTTCTACATATTCTCCACCTTTTTTTTTTTTATTTTTTTTTTTTTTTTTTTTTTTTTTTTACCTAATTTTGAACATGAACACATTTGTAATTATGTAAAATATTCTGAAAAATACATTTTGTCATTTTGTTTAACATACAAACAAACAATAAATAAATGGAAAAAAGTCTGCTGATTTTATCTGGGCTTGCTAATGACTAACTTAATCTGTATGTCTGAATAATTGTTTTACTATTTGATACTTTTATTGCTTGTGTAACACTGAATATTTATTGAAAATTAATTGTTTTTGTCAAACATCCCTAAAAAAACATGTTTTTATGTTAGGAGGAAGCGGGATGTGAGGACACGGAGAACAATTTTAAAGGAGAAAATGGCCCATCAGTTGAACAGGTGGAGGCATATCTCAAGGATGAAAAATATATCTCAGAACAGGTTAGTTGTTTAATTAAAGTTGTTTAATTTGTTGTGTTAGCAAAATTGTATTAGTATTAGTACACCTAGGACTAAAATTCTACTTACTGATTGTAAGTTGCTTTAGTAAGTAACAGGTTACCTAACCAATGTTTTGAACTTTGACATATGTTTTGTATCATGAGGTTGTTGGCAATACCCAGCTGTATTTGAAACAAACAGAGAGATCAATGAAATTAGCTTATAACTGTATCTTGATTTCCCCTTCTTACACTCTCAAGGACAAATCTCAAAACCTGGAAATGACCTCTTACTGGGGTTCCACTGAGAAATTGAAGCCAGATGTGTTTTGTGATCCAGAGTCTCAAGAGATGGACAAACAGGTCCCAGATATCCAGGATCTGGAGTCTACAAGAGACAAAGATGATCAGAAAGGTTCTAAAGAAGAGGCCTCATCTCTGTTACAGCAGGAAGACACACCTGGGGATTCTTCAGAGGAAGAGGAGGATGTAGAAGGGAAACCAGACTCCACTAGCATCCTACCATCATCTGTGCTTGATAAGGCCAGTGCCATTGCTGAACACTTTGTGTGTAACGCGCGGCGTAGTAGCGTCAGCACAGAGGAAATGCGCTCCCTTGGCTGCGTATCTCCATGTCTTCCCAGCAGGACCGGGAGCACTGTAAGTCTAGGAGATGCCCATGAGCGTCAACATCGCCTTGCTAGCACCTGCTCTGAGTCACATGGAGTTCCACTGACCCAGGAAGCCTCTGCATCAGCAGACTTCATGATCGGGTCATCAGGGGAGGACAGTCTTTTTGACTCGGATCGAAGCATCTACAGAAGAAGGGATTCAGTGCTTTCCAGGCAAGACCAACTACTCATTGACAAGATTAGGAGCTACTATGAGAATGCAGAACACCAGGATGCTACATTTAGCCTAAAGCGTAGAGAGAGCCTCACTTACATTCCAAGTGGGCTTGTTAGAAATTCAGTTAGTCGTTTTAACAGCATTCCTAAAGATAAAGGCCTTGCTTTAGAGAAGACCACCAGTACATCTGGACCTGTTACAGCTCATAACTCACACACAGAATCTCTTTTGATTCCATCGGCTCTGTCAGAGACCAATGCAAATCCAGCTACCCTGGAACAACCTGTTATCGGCACAGATTTCTCTAGGCATGACAATAATGGAGACCTGTTTGACTCTGATGTAGATGGTTCCATTAAACCTCAGTCTATAGATGGGAGTCATGAGGAAGAGGTTTTCCGTCCCTCCTCTGAGATGATCAAAGTCTGGCAAGATATGGAAAAAGAGGTCACTAGATGTCAAGGGGACCTCAAAGCACTGAGGCCCAGAGAAATTCCTTATTTTAGAGGG
Source organism: Spinibarbus caldwelli (assembly GCA_039654775.1). NCBI lineage: Eukaryota > Metazoa > Chordata > Actinopteri > Cypriniformes > Cyprinidae > Spinibarbus > Spinibarbus caldwelli. Next base: position 5,944,409 of record CM077240.1, read on the forward strand.
ACCAGTTCCAGCCTCTCCAGGAAGGATCCAAACCAGAGAAGAAAGACAGAAATGAAAGGCAGCGATGGACTGATTATGTTTGAAGACTCTGATCTGAGCACTATCAGAGAGGAGTCCTTTACACCATTAGCTTTTAAGGAGAAGGAAAACCGTGCAGCCAGTGAGAATGATGCCATCCGACCCAGACAATGGGAGGATGAAGGTAGACCCCTTAGAGCTCTAGCCCCCCGAGTTATCCAGTTGAGAGCAGAAACTGAAGATGAGAGAGACACAGGAGCTCAGTCAGCAGAAGACGCAGATTCATCCCAAAACAAAGTTTTCCATCTGGCAAGGAAATACAGTCAGCGCATCAAGTGCACACAACCAGTGTTGAGACAGAGGAGTCAGGAGTCAGGAGATACATGGTTGGCCAAGAGGAACCTGCTTTCGGTGGTGGAAGAAAAGCCAGAGAAAGAGGCCAAAGGTAAGATGGATACTATTTAAATATTATCATATCTTTATCTCCCCCCAAAAAAGTTAAATATTATGAAACAGCATTTTCAACTACTTTTACTTCCATAACACAACATATTTCAACATTCATTGATTGGATTGCGACAAGTTCGTGTTCCTTGCCTCAATGGAGCTAACTGCAATATAAGTAACCGGGACATGGCTTATAAAACTGTAAGCTCTGCTTGTGTCAGTTTCATGTCAGTTTTGATATAAATTAGTTGTAGAAATTATGCTTCGTGAGATTACTTTTTTAATATTTTGTATATTCAAGTATAAAATTTAGTGCTGTCAAATGGTTAATCGCATCCAAAATAAAAGTTTTGTTTACATAATATGCGTGTATTTATTATGTATACAAACACATGCATGTATATATTTAAGAAAAATTTTATGTTTATATTTTAAATATATTTATATATAATATAATAATATAAATATATAAATGTATATACATGTAAATATTTTCAAAATATATACTGTATGTGTGTATATATATATATATATATATATATATATATATATAAATAAATATACACAGTACACATACATACTGTATATTATGTAAACAAAATTTTTTATTTTGGATGTGATTAATCGTTTGACAGCACTAAGAAAATTATCTTATGTTTCGCTGCTCCACTTACATTTGCCATTTTGTGATTAACAGTTAAAGCAGACTTGATGCTCTCCATGGATCCGTATGATCAGCCTGATTGCGACAGAGACCAGAAGGCCCAGGTTATGACTCCCAGCCCAGACCACACTTCTAATTCTGTCAGCAGCCCAAAGGTCTTGTCCCCATACCTGTCCCATTCCAGGAGTCCTCTTAGTCCACCACCTGAGAGCTTCAACTGGCCAGACGTCCGTGAACTTTGCTCAAAATATGCACACCTTGGTAGCTCGTCTGCTCAGCCACCAATAGGCCAAAGTGGTTCTGTGGAAGAAAGAATGTTTGACGGCAGTTCTAGAAGATGTTCTAGCTGCTCTTCTAGCCGCTTAGTCACCTCTAATGGCTCCACAGACTCTTCAGTATACAAGTTTTATCCAGGAAGGGATACTGGAGAATTGCTGACTCGGACCCAGCGTGCAGGTTCTCTGGACCAAAAATTGGGTAGTTTGTACTTGAGTGATCTGCAGAGTCTTCAGAGTAAAAATGCCAGCAGTGGCTTTTATATCTCCGCTCAAGCTACACTTCCAAATGAGAAGAATATAATTGTGGTTGAGAAAGTACCTGAGGTTACACCACCAGCAGAGATGGCACAAGAGTGCAAGAAACAGGAAATAACAACAGATGTAACAGATGACAGCTACGTCCTAATTCGTTCGCCAACATCTCGTGAGAAGATCTCAATCATGGCTGTCATTGACCGCTGTCGGGCATATCAGGAGTCAGAGGAATACCGTCTGAGGGAAGATGGAGGATCTAAGGCAGAACAGTTACCTAAGGTTGACAGGTGCAAAAAAACTGAGAAAGCTTCATCCTATAGTGAACACTTAGACAATGCTGTTAAAAATGCACTGGATTCTGATGAAAAGGCTGATTCTAGTCAGCACAGTGTTGTCAAGAATCTCAGAGAAAAATTCCAAAACATAAGATAAAAATCACTTGTTTTAAGGTACATCTATTGTACGTTTCAAAAGTTTTAGAAAATTGTTGGCTGTGAAATACTTGCTTCTTTAATTTCTCTCTTCTTTTATGTCTTCACCACTGAAGACAAATATGTACAGTATGGTCAGCATATATCATGCTGTAGCCAAATAAATCATCTTGGCAAATTTAAACCTCAAAACTAATATTCTTTACATCTTGCATGCTATTTTATGGTATTTTGGACACTGTATGATCATGTGGCCTGCTGATATTGAGAAACCTGTGGATTTTTAATGGTCTAAATGTCAGGGAGAAAGTTATATTGTTGTACAGTTTTTGTTGTGCATTCATTCTTTCTATTATACCATTAACATATTTGATATAGTAGATATACATGTATGTATTTGGTAGTCATTTTACATGAATTACATTCTTGTTTATAAATAATTGAAATACCTTACCCAAAATGTAAATAATGTCATATTTGAGCTAAGGGTTTCTTTAGCAAAAGATAATCTCTAGTCTATACTACTAAACAAGCCCTGGCAGAGTAGCATAATTCGTCTAGACTCTAATTGTAACAGACCATTTGAAAAAAGGGTTTTATTTTACTTTTAACTGAAAGACATTTTAAAGTTTTTTATTTATTTTTTTGTAAATGTCATGCATGGAACAAACCTTTTTTTTTTTTCCTTTGTACCTAAACCTAGTCTTTGACTAATGGATTTAGGCATAGATCCCTTTTGTCCAGGAGACTAGATCCAAGTGTTTAAAAAGATGATGATTTTAATGATTTTTTTTAAACCTTACACCAATGATGTTACTTAAGCTTATTTTAAGATTTGTTGTGATCTTCACAACAAATCAGATTTTCAGGTTTTGGGGAATGTCACAATTACAAGACAAATATTAACCCTACATGTTTTAGCATCTCAAACTGCTGGTTTATCAGCCCATGATAACAGATCTCTCATTGATCACTGTCTGTCTCTGTTATTTATTAAGATTCTATAAATTTCCATATCTGTCTGACTCATTACAAATGCATCAATAAATACTTGTGAAAGTGAAAATTCACTCCATAATAAAACCAAAGACAATTCAGCTTGCAGACTTGCACATATATATTTTTTATGTCCCATGTAAATGACTGTGGTTTTTAGGCCTCAAAATCAAAGAGTTGTTTTATTGTAATTCAAATCTTATATAGTCAAACCAACAACGTTTATGACTCATTTTAATACCATGGGTCTGTCATCATCTTGTTAGAATAAAGTTTAATACAGAATTGTTTATTAGAGTTTTATTAACTGATTTTGGGTATCAGACAAGACTTGAATAACATTTGTATACCAGACAAAACAGATGTCTTCTGATGGGATCTGGTAAATGTTTGAGAAGAACTTTAGTTACAATGCATATTAATTAAATAGTTTCAATCTATTATTTCTTAATACTTACCATTTAAGTATTAAAGAAAAAATGATAAATCATCCTAGCAAATAAACAAGACTGTAGAACAGGATCTCCACAGTAGTCTCCAGGGTTCTCATCTATGAAATGTTGCATGTTTGGTCTTAGATTATTTCTGAAATGTGCTTAATATTATATATATTAATATAGTACAACAAGCACACCTTGAGAAAAATGTGCTTTTCACTACTCCCATAGTGTATGACTGCAGAAAAAAATATGATTTACTAATGAAGGAATGTCATGGAGCAAAAGATTTTGTGTGAAAATAAATCATAAAAGTGGTTTGTTTTATTTAAACATCTTAGAAATGTATGAGGTGGCCTTTTTCATACAAATACATTAGCTAAAGTAAAATGTTATGTGTGTGTATATATATATATATATATATATATATATATATATATATGTGTGTGTGTGTATATATATATGTATATGTGTGTGTATGTATATATATGTGTGTGTGTGTGTGTGTATATATATATATATATATAAGTTAATATTTGTTCAAAATAGTCACTTTAGCAAAGTTTATGCTATTACATTTAATAAATGAGGACCCTGGTCTTCATTTGGGATTGCTGCAATTACAGGTTATAGCTTTTAAAAAAACAATTGTATGCTGTCAACAACAGACTTACAAAAGTGTGGTGGACTTGAAAATAATGGATTCACTATCCATTATTTGGATCCATGAAAATAATGCATTGATGGACCTGTGTGTTTATCTAAGTCTCTCTCAATGCACACTCTACTGTACTCAACTGCAAATCTTCAAATTGCAAAGAGATACTGTATGGTGTACATATTTTCATCTCAAATAATAGTTCCTGCACTAAACTTGTGTAAAAGAGGTTATTAATGGCTTAAATGTATTACAAATTAGATGAAAAGTTTAATACGCTTGATATAATTGTCATTGACACTGTTCAACTAAAAAATTGTTAGCAAAAGCTGGATTTGGATTTTATTTGAGCTGTACCCGGGATGTTTGATTTATACAATTGAAACATGGATGTGGAACCTGTCATCACAAGATAATTGCAGTTGCCACAGGGCAAAGCCATTGAGAGTAATTTAACAAAATGCCTAATTAATGATCCTTCAACTTGTGTTTTCAGATTAATATCCAAGAACATGAATAAAACACTGAATATAAATTAAACATTCAACGCTGGCAATGTATTTACAGGCCTTGTATTGTGGGTGACAAAGAAAATTATAGAGTAAATTTAGAAATACATAAGGAGAGCATAAGTACTCTAGCACAAAACATACAATTGCACCTTGTGTGCAATTACTAGGCTTTATAAATGTTAGTTGTTCATCAACTTGCTGCAGTACTGCTCTATAAGTGAACACACACACAGCTGTACAAGTCCTAGCTTTGGCTCACCTACGTTACATATACACATGCAATAATTCCAAAATAATTATCTCATTTGCAGTTGATACATCAAACCATCCATAACACACAGCCAAAACTAAAGCAAACTGTTTGACGGTGAGCTGCTAAACCATAAAACTAATGCTGTATACAATCATTTCTTAGCAGATATTTAGAAACATTACCTCAACAGCAGGATTGCAGACTTAACATTAAATGGTTTAAAAAATTTTTTTTTTTAAAAAAACAAGCTGTAATGGAAGATCACAATTACAGACACAAAACAAATACAGTCTTAACATGTCGTTTACTAAATAATTTAATGTTGATGGTCCCCTTGTAGACAGAAAGTTGTTCTTGTATGTAGTTTGTATGGTTCACTGCACAGTCACGTTGTCATCATAAGGAACTGGATGTCAAAATAACTCTATATTGGCCAGTCTCAAGCTAAAATAGTTAGGATAAGATGGGTAAGATGCCACCCTTAAGAACAATGTGCATTTACTACATTATACAGCATATGAATATTTACATATTTTGTTGCCCATATTTTGATTGAAGATATGTCATTACAGCAACACTATAAATTCAAACTGAATGATTTCACTCAGCCAAAAGGTTTTAATGAAAAGCAAAGAGCTCTGAAATGTACATTGAATTCATGGAATTAATAAACATACAGCCATTTATTAAATTAAAAACATGCTGCTTGAGGCCAATTGTGGGAGGGGTGTCTTATCCCAGAGATATAATTTTAGGTAGTCTAATTTTAAGAAGAGCATAGCCATTCATCAGTTGTGTTGAGATGACATTTTGTGGCATCTATGGTGAATAGAAAAATCATCTTGCCTCAAGGGGTATCTTACCCTGTCTTACCCTGCTAAAATATGTGCAATTTTCTAAATTAAATATTTGTGTGACATTATTGTTCTGGATTTCATTCTCTTTTAAAGGATATCTCAACATCATTTTGATGCTTTTAAAACATTCAAAAATCACAAAAACATAGAGTATATGACATTTAAAGAATACATGGCTAATGCAAATGTGAGGGCGATAGCCTGTTACATCCAGCTGCTTTTTGATTGCTCCAATGATAGTTTTATGTCATCCTAAATTAAAAACAATCATTTTGTTGCATACAATCATAAAAGCATAATATAAAGGGGCAGGGTGAAGGTAACCCGTTTTTCAAGTTTTCACCTGTAACACTCAGCAACAATACTTCACAGCATCACACATGATTCTACATAATCTAGCACTCGCTTACACGCGTAAACAAACACCTCGACACCCCAGACATATGTGGTGTAGTCCCAAAACAAAAACACAAAAAGAAACAATCTATGACAAAGGTTGCTTACTTTTTAACAACATTTTAACTTGCTATGTCTGGGAAATCAACAGTAGGTATATTCTTAGAAGCACCAATATTTGATTCTTATCTTTGATAGCATTATATTTAAAACAGCTCGAATCTTTTTTCTGCAAAGCAAGCTAATGGCTATGCCCTTGTTGAAGGCAAGCACTTATTTAGTATTGTGTATTCACCCATTTTTTTCATGCTGAAGATTTGTAGCAGCCAAGTGCACTGCATGATTGACAATGAACACGGATTGAATGCTACATGGTTTTCTCATGGTTTTCAATCCATGAGACCACAGCAGACATGATACAGGAATACAGTGACACACCCATTCATTCACTCAATCATGAATGACAACTTGGCATATGGACAATCATTCAAACAGGCCACAGATTACAACTGTTGAAAAGAACAATGTTTACACCTGCTTTAGCTTGTGAAATGTGTCCGCAGTCTTTGAGAAAGCATATGCCGCATATTTGCACCACTAATAGTCTCACAATACTTTTACAAATGTGCCACAAATATGGCAGTTTCCAAAGAGATGTGCAGTACATGATTGTGTTTTGTTTTGTTTTTTTGCAAAGCAAGCTAATGGCTACACCCTTGTTGAAGGCAAGCTTATACTACATATCGACCTCCCTCGGGCCCCCTGGGACCTCGCTTTGCACTTGCATTGGCCTTAGCAGAAGTGGGGCTGGTAAACTCCTTGGAAGCAGATTTGGTCTTTCCCCCGGGAGAAGTTCCTATTGGGTGAATCTTGAGGATTCCTCCAGGTTCAACAATAGTGTTGATCACTGTGGTATGACAAAGATAAAACACCAATGGATATACTGTAAGGAAAGGACCAGAATATATAATATACATGTTTAAAAAAATCTATTGCTAAAAAAACTCACCCTCAAGTTGTCTCTGGACTCTTCGCAGTTCTTGGAGAATAGATGAGATTTCCTGCTTGCAAAGTGAGGAAAATATATTACAAAATAAAGAAACATCTCTGAAATTAATGTTTGGTCTTTGGAAATTACACTGAAAGAAATGTACCTTATTAGATGTCTTAAGGATGGGAACCTCATTTTCAGCATTGATTTTTGCCTCTATTTCCTCCCAAACCTCTGTCTTGTTATGAAACAGAGCTCTAAAAGAGACATAATATTTGTGAGACTAAACAGACAAAACACCTGGACATTATTGCTAGTTCTTTGTTTTAAAGATCTAATCAATCGATCGAATCAAAAGGCATTGTGTGCCTTTTAACTTTGAAATTATCTACTGTATATGCTAGTGTAAAATTAACCAAAAATACTGATGACATCCTGGGCTACACAAATTTTCTTATATGTGTCCCTGGACCACAAGTTATAAGTAGCACGGGTATATTTGTAGCGATTAGACAAAAATACATTGTATGGGTCAAAATTATCGATTTTTCTTTTATGCCAAAAATCATTAGGATATTAAGTAAAGATCATGTTCCATGAAGACATTTTGTAAATTTAATAACGTAAATATATTCAAACTTAATTTTTGATTAGTAATATGCATTGCTAAGGACTTAATTTGGACAACTTTAAAGGCAATTTTCTTTAGTATTTAGAGTATATAGAGTATTTATAATTTCTAAAGTATTTAGGATTTCCAGATATTCAAATAGTTGTATCTCGGCTAAATATTGTCCTATCCTAACAAACCATACATGAGTGGAAAGCTTATTTATTCAGCTTTCAGGTGTTGTATAAATCTCAATTTCAAAAAATGTATCCTCATGACTGGTTTTGTGGTCCAGGGTCACATATTCTCTAGGACGAGACTCTCTATTCTCCAAATGCCCCCTTGTAACAGCTAGTTGTTTGTAGACATGATGTAAATACAGCCTGATGACCTTTAAAAAAAAAGAAGAAGAAAAAGAAAGGACAATCCCTTCAAGATATATGTCCCACCCAAAGTTTGTTTTTAAATATGAATTTTTTTCTTCATACTTCATTTTCTCTGCTAGTTGCTCCGTGTTCTCTCTGATAGCCTGGGAGAGCTGGGAGACAGGGTTTAACATAAGATTGTCCAAAATTACCTGCGATTAAAGAAAATCAAAGATTAAAATGAGAAATTATGTAACTGCATTTTTTTCTATACAGTTTCTGAGAGGCACTGCCATTGGCTATGCCTATTACACCCTGAGTAAATGACTAATGGATCAGTTTATTAGTGTAATGAGCAAAGGATTTGACCAAATTTGACCTCTTCACGGTTCCAGGGACGCCGTCTGGAACTGTCATGGTCGTTCATATTTGAGTCCTGGTCTATTGGACTAGTTGAGCCTGGAGGAACCTTTTGATAGTTCAGACTTGCCTCGGGTATATGCTGTACCAGCTGCAGATTAATCAGGGATGGGAAAGCACCAGTAAGAACACGTGGACATGACAATGGCAGGTTAAATTTGATGTTAAGAGACAAATATCTCTGAGCTCAGATTACAATGGAGGCTTCCAGGAGTAAATCTCTGGGAAGATATCTGTGAGATCATGCTAACTCAATGGTGAATAGAAAAGGGTTCTATGTTCACAGTCAGCACAGCAACTTTGATCCTAGTTTCTTCAAGATACATCTGGAAAATATTTTTAATGTTAACATAACCTGTTTTGTGAACATACAGCCTTAAGAGTGAATTTGGAAGTGAGTTTCCATGCATTAGGGAATTCCCTCATGCACAAAAAAGGCAGAAGTTTAAACAACAGGTTTCGAAGCTGGACATTGGACAGTTGTTAGTACATCGATACTGGCTCACAGAGAAAGTAATTTAATTAATTTTGGACACCGCTTGGTAATAATGAGTGATGAATTCAGCACCTGAGGTAACAGGAACCTCTGTAATGATGCATATGGTCTCTGCACAAAAGAGAAAATATACAACAAAACGTATGCAAGATTAAACAGAAATGTTTACCTTAGTCTTAGTCCTTTTTGGGACACAATATAATTATCATGAGGTGTACCATGGTATAGCAACCCAAGACTCCAAACCATACAGTCTTGCTTACCTATATTTTATCTACATTTTTTCCTCTTTGTGCTAATAAGGAAAATATAAAGATTTGCTATATGTTCTGCTTTATATTAAAAAAGTAATGGAATGGGTCAATGTATATGATGGGATGTCATTTAACCAAGCAAGCAAACTTTAGGTGCACCTCCTCTCTGGTTGAGATAGTGGATGCTGGGGTATTGGGCACGGAGCCTGGGGAAGTGGTAGCTCCCATGCCTGATGACGTCTGGGAGTCACCATCCCCTGCAACATCATGGATTTCACGCGCGAGGATGGCGAGATCTTTGGCCAGATCTTGACTCAGCCTAAAGGAGGTAAGTATATATGTAAAATGAAAAAATAAAAAATGAATTACTCACAAACTAGCCAATCCATTAGTATATCACACCACAAAACAACAACAAAAGTTAAATAACCTGGCAATTTCTGCACTATGAGTAGACCAGTTCTGGAAGTGTTCATTCTGGGTTTCGTCCTCTTCCGTTTCCAAAGAGCCACATTTTAGCCTCATTTGAATGGTCTTCTGTGGTGTCTGTGTCTGAGTTGAAGCTGAGGCATGAGAGTGTTTATGTTTGGAATTGGTCTCAAACTCCTCTTCTGAGGTAGAAGAATAGTCTGAATCCTTTTGTCTACGGTGGGAACCTCAAATTGCAAACAAAAAAGGGAAATTAACATTTCTAAACAAAACATCAAATTACAATATTGTCAGTAATACTGAAAAATGGCAATGTTATGCAATTCTAGTGGTCTGTAGGTAGAGAACATCTCTGAGATTTAAGGTACTCACCAGTTGTGCTACTGTGTTTAACATGGTTAGAACGGGTACGAGTGGTGGAGTGCTTCCCTACTGATGCGGTCCCTTTGCTGGTAGCCTGCCTCACCTCACTTGAAGCCCCTTTCCTCACACTGCTATTTGCCTCTGTAGGACGGTTAGAAATGCCATGCTTGCTTGAGGTGGACTCATTGTCACTTGGAACAGTGAAGGATCTAGTGCGTTTCCGAGGCATGGCAAGAATGTCCAGTCTTGACAGTTTCTTTCCCTCAGCAGGAGTCTTACTATGGTCGGAGCTCTGAGATGCACGGTCTGTCTCCGCACCCTCATTGTCGGAGGCCTCACCCAGTCGAGCTCGGCGGAGCATGGAGGCACGGGTTGGTCTTGGGGCTGAAAGGCTATTGGACCGGGTCAGCACCTGCTGGCTTCCTTTGGTCATCTTATTAGGGTCCTCCTTCTGCAGGGGTGCAGTGAGTTTTTTGCGGCTGTTGGGTCGTGAACTTGACTCATGGTCAGAAGACGCAGCTTCATGCCACAGCTGTTGACTATGCTGATTATCCGAAAGGTCTAAAGAACCACGGTTACCAGCACTGCGACGAAGCTGTAGCCGACGACTTAGTTCAGCTTTATTGGTATTATCAGCAGGGGTATGATTTCTGCGTTTTTCTGATAGTCGTTCACGAGCTGTAGGTTGTCGTGCTTTGTCTTGTAAACCGGAAGATGACTTCTCTTTACGCATATCACCTGCAGATGCGTGCTTCTTATTTGCACTGATAGGAGCATTTTTATTGCTGATTATGCTTATAGTACTGGCGGTATCAACATCTGAATCACCAGACAGGGAGTCCTCTTGTGCAGGACAGCTTCCTTTTTTTGATCGTTGACTAGATTCAGGTAACTTTTCTTCTGGTGATGTCAAAGATTTCTCTGCTTCCTTAGGATAGGGAAATGTATCTCGAACGGCTTCCTCAGTATCCAGGCTTCTCAAAGCAGGATGACTAGAGATATGTGGCAGTTTCTTGACTTGAATGTTATCACTTGGCCTATCTTTGGTAAAACTCTCCTGTCGAACAAATGACGTTGAGGTCTCTTTGGTGGGCACCACATCCCTGTTATGCATCTGAAGATTTGGGGCTGATGAGTTAGGCTTCACTGGATGCCTAGACTCATGGCCACTCAAATGTCGTATCAAGACAGTTGTTGGAGATGTCTTGGGAGAGGAGTCTCTCTCTGGCTGTGAAAGAACTGGACTTTTGGACACATCTGACTTGCATGAACCATCCTCAGAACCAATATAAAATGAGGTGGGTTTAGGAGTGGGTGTTGGCAACTCTCTTAACCCTCTGGAATGGTTAACATTTTCAGAAGGTGAATGTATTGTAGTTCCTCTCTTTCCTTGACTCCTTCCACTCCTATCAAGGATAGAGCTGTCGTCTGAACGGCTAGTGTCACTCAGACTGTCTGGGTCCACATCGTCTTGGACACGTAGCCTCTGAGTGCAGTCCTGCTGCTGCGGTGCTCGGGAACCTTTCTCTGGTGGCTCATGGTCCATGTTTGATTCATGCCGAATCAAGATACTGGGGGTTGCGTTCTCCAGTTTTTCTCCAGGTGGAACCTGAGGAAGTAATCGTCTGGTCCTGGAAACTTGACTGCCCTCTGACTCCAAGAAATCCAAACTTTGACTAATCGTTGATGTCACACTGTGATCTTCAAAATGATAAGAGTGAAAATAGTTATGAATTTGTTGGCATATACATAAATTCGAAAATTGTATCGAAATGCTCAATTGTTTAAACACCACTAGTGGTTTTCAATGAATATACCTCTGTCTGCAGGTCCACTTTGGGGTGGAATTCCCATAGATCCTTGAGAAGCCCCAGGATCACTGTAAGTATCTGCTAGGCTGGCCCAGCGTGAGACCCATTTAGGCCCTCCTACCTCAGGATGTGCCTAAATCAAAAAGAGTTACAACTAACGATCATAATTACTCATCAATTGTTCACTATTTTCTAACACAGTTGGGGCACAGTATTTTAGTAATGAAGGAGGGCAGTGCTGTCTGAGCTATATGTAATTGCAATACCTGCAGTGAGATGACTTGGTCCCCACCATGGCCCTGTGATGATGTTGACATTACATCAGCTGCCATACCATGGCTATGACTCAAGAATAGTTGCTCATCTTTACCATCATCAATCACAGGCTTATAAACTCCAAGTGTCTGACCACTGTATTCTGGTGCATCTAAAACACCAAACACCTGTGAAATATGAACAAATATGATTTACCATGTTTCTCAGACACCACTGTCTTCCATTGTTCAGACCAAAGAGGTCAAACAGGTGGAGCCAACCCAAACTCACACCAGCAGTTGAAACAGAAGCTGACATTTCGGACCACTCAAACAAACAGCACAATGCTTTGAAAGTGCCACAGAGCCACAGTTTTCCACTTCTCAACTTTGCTTACTTATTGTATCTGTATAGTAAACCGGGATAGGAGAAAGTAGCTTAACATCTACAAATTACACCTGCTGTATCATTGTTAAAGTCAATCACTGACTACTCTGAATTTTGACTCTGGTATACACCAATGGTAATACAGTGGGTATAAAAAGAAAAAAGAGTTTGTCACCTGATCAATCATACTTCTAGCTTCCTCCACTTCCTTATCTTGTGACTCTGTCTCAATTGTGTAGGTACCAGCATCACTCAGACTGTCCTCCTCCTCAGTTCGTGTCACCCTTGAGCCCTTAGTTTCAACACCACTAACTAACAGTGGTGAAAACGGTGGCACAGGTGACCCAGCTGAGCAGAGTGGGGAGGCACTAGAAATTGGACACCTTCCTGGAGTTTGGGAAGGGACGGAGACAGGCGAGGTTGCTGGAAGAAGAGACTGGGATAATGCAGGTAGTTGGGAAGGAGAAAATGGGTATGATACAGATGAGGGTCCAGATGGCTCTGCTGGGGAGGGTAAAAGAGTGTGTGATGGGGACATCATCACAGGTGGGGCAGACATGGGAGGTGGGGATGTCTTTCCCGTATCCTTCAAGAACTCTGCGGTAAATTCCTGAGCTAGTTTGGACTTCTTGCCAACACTCCCAAAAGGCTTAATGGTGATAGCTGGTGAAGAGCGAGACGAGGTCCCTAATAAAGATGTGCTGGTTACACTGTCTTCTGTCTTCTCTCTCTTCAGTGAGCTTGATCGCTGTGAACCTCCATGGCTTGAACCTTTCAGTGGGACAGTGATTTGCTGTGTTGGAGGAACATGCCCGTGCACAGAGGCAGGCCTTTCCCCATGAGCCTGACCTTTCCGTCTCTCTAGTTTGGCCTTCAATGCAGAGTAGGAGTCAGCATGCGCAGAGTTGTGGGTAAAGGACTGTGATCGCTTCTTTCTGGGATTAACATCAAAGAACTGAATAATGAAGGCCTGCTGGGTGTGAGGCTCAGGGTGAATGGGCTTAACCTCTGTCTGGGGAGGAGAAGAGGCTTCTTGAACAGGATGAACCTCGCTTTCATCAAGTTCTCCTTGATGGTGTTTGTGTGGAGAGACTGACTGGGGATGATGAAACTTTTGCATTGAGACAGACTCTTGGGACAGAACTGATTCGGATAGTTTGGATTTCCTTGATTGAGCTGACTGGTGTGACTGTACTGATGATTGTGATTGCATGGAATGATGTGACTTGCTGCGTTGTTCTTTCATTACAGGGTCTTCTGAATCACTCTGGGTTCCATCATCATGATGGTGTCCTATTAAGTTTACAGATATAATTTAAATTATGGATGTCATTCTAATGCATTGATTTAAAAGCAGGGGTGTCAAACTCAGTTACTGGAGGGCCACAGCTCCAACCCTGCTCCAACACACACACCATGTAGTTTTCAAGTAAGCCTGAAGGATGTGATTAGCTGTTTCAGGTGTGTTTAATTAGGGTTGGAACTAAACTCTGCAGGGCTATGGCCCTCCAGGAACTGAGTTTGACACTCCTGATTTAAAGCAAATAATTATAAAGAAAATAATGTGATAAAAATTAATGCAATTAATCATGCTTTGTAGAAATAAGAAATCCTTATTACAATTACAATGTAATAAGGATTTCTACTAAAATCAGGACACAACATCGGGAATACAATTGAATAGTAGATTGTTCATTATTTTCTGAAGTTTCTAAAGCCTGGAATACACTACACAACTTTTAAAATCTGAACAGATTTTTTTAAACACTAGGCATCATACACTTACTGACTTTGTAAATAATGACAGCGGAAAACTGGCCATCATACACTATACGACTGAGAATGATATACTTTGAACTCGACTTTGAAGTCATGTGTTCTAAAATTGGCTGAAAATATTAAACATGTTTGATATCCTCCGACTGGGTGGATTTAGAGTCTGAAGCTAAAAAAATCGAGCCTGTGACCATCATACACTACACAACTTTCTATGGAATCTGTCAACTTAAATCTACAGACTGGATTTGACTTTTGGAGAACTAGGGTTCTCCAGACTGTAAATTGGTGGAAAATCGTGGCAAAAATCGTGTAGTGTATTCCAGACTTAAACCACACCTACCAAAAGCAGGCAACATAACCACATAATGAGTAATGATGAGGTGTTTATACAGCACACATATATTTATTTTAGAACATTATGCATAGAAAATTAGGCATTGATCTGAGTCTTACAGAAAGTGCATTTTTAATGTTAGCGCAAGATGTCTTTTACCTTTGAGCGTCCGAATATGCATTGCCAAGTCACTCTTAGTGCTGTACACATCCTCACACGGTGGCCGCCTGCACATCATACTGACATCACTCTGCACAAGCCAATCTGCCACCTTGCTCTCAGCTGATAGAACATCTGTGGGTGTGGCTACCAGAGAATTACTGGGCTGCTGCTGCTGTTTGCTACGCTGACGAGAGGAGAACTTGGTCACATGATCCTTGATTTTAATTTTGCCTGGCATGCAGTCGTCAAACTCTATAGTAAAAGAAGCATGACTCTGGACAACTGGAGGTGTAGAAATTAGAGGAACATCGGTATCTTTGGTTGGGATATCGATTAAATCTGTTGCTGGGGACTTGGGTTGTATATGGAACTCTTTTGTTGGAATTTCAAAATAACTGGGCTCTCTGTGGTACGGGTAGGCTGACTTGACCTGGCTGTCACGGATCTCATGAACAGAGATGTTAAATTCATCCTCAGCTGTCGGGGCCTCCTTTGTGATGTCTGTCAAGAGACACCCACACCAAACTGTAAATATGGTAAGACAAATATCCATATCAATAAAACACAAAAGTGGCCATAAGTGAGGACAAGTGCTTACCTGAATGACTCTCACCTGACCTTCGTACTTCATTGTGTGCTTCCTTGTTCCCAGAGTCCTCCTCACCCCACCATGATGGCTGGCCATACAGTGGTGTTGGCCGGGGTACAGGTGACTCTGAAGAGGAACAATTACACAGGTAAAACTCAGAAAGAGAGAGGGTATAATGGATAAAGTGAGATGAAATGCTGGTTACCATGCTAAGCACAATTTATTCAACAAGCGATTCCTGAAGTATTTAGAATTCCTGAATATCCAATATACTGAATATTCATATTATCAATCAAGTTTTATGAGTAGTGTTCAAAATACCAGAAAATGAGAATGACACTCCACACTTCTCTCAGTGGGTAAAAAGTATGTTTTTTGGAAATATATTTCTACCTGAAACAAGTTTTTATTGTGAAAATCCACACGGCAGCAAGATAAATTTTTAATGAGCCGAAAAGAATGCACGTCACACCTCTGTTTATCAATTTACACTGGCTACCAATAGCTGCTCGCATAAAATTCAAAGCATTAATGTTTGCCTACAAAACCACCACTGGCTCTGCACCCCTTTACCTAAATTCATTACTTCAGACTTATGTGCCCTCTAGAATCTTGCGTTCTGCAAGTGAACGTCGCTTTATTGTGCAATCCCAAAGAGGCCCAAAGCAGCTGAATCCTTAGCCATCTTCAAGAATCGGCTAAAAACACATCTCTCCCATCTTTATTTGACCCTCTAACTCTAGCACTCTCTATTCTAATTCTATTCTTAAAAAAAAAAAAAACAACAACTAACACTAGCTTTTCTAATCATTTTATATTCTATCTATTTGTTTTCTTTTTATTTATTATACAATTAACAAAACCAAAAAAGGCCTCTAACACTAGCTTGCTCTATTCTTTTTCTATTCTATCTGTTTTCTTTTTATTTATTATATAATTAAAAAAAAAAAAAAAAACTTGCTACGTGTACTGCATTAAGCTAACTGAGACTTGTTATAGCACTTGCATATCATTGCTCTTTTGTTGATTTTGATTTCTTCCATTGTCCTCATTTATAAGTCGCTTTGGATAAAATGTAAATGTTAAAATCTAATGTCTATTATACTGAGCGTTATTAGAATTTTATGGTCAAGCGTCTTTACGTTAACATATAGAACAAACAATAATCACATGCAAGCTTATCTAGGAATTAAATACATCACATTAAATGTTGTCCATTAGTATTAAAAGTAATTATTAATTAATTTAGTATTATTAAATTATTATTTAATTATAATCATAATAACAACTATTTGTTTATCTATTATTATTATTACAATTATTGTTATTATTACTTCAGTATTTTATCTAAACAGTAAAAAACCCTCTGTCTTTTTTCCATTTCTATTTTTTCCCCAAATTATTATTTTTTTTTAATAATTGTAACTGATAATATAACATGTAATAAAAAATATGGCGTGTAGGAATATATTCACTAGTGATTTCAGACTTTTAGACACCACTGTATGCACATGGATTTAATGAGCTTTTCAGTGTTTGGCGTTACAGGATGAGAGGTGCATGAGCCATGTGGTGCAGACTGCTCATTGATGGACATGTCAGTGCATTGCCAGCAGCTGAACTAAGGCACAAGGATTATCTTTAGTATCTGTCACTTGACCAAAAGCTCAACTGGGAGAGGTTTACAAATAAACCAGGCCACTGTACTGCAGCCTTACAGATAAACAGAGACTAACAAAGGCTGTGCTAACAGAATGTTATTGTCAGATATCCATGTTACAAAGCATTTTGTTTTATCACTTTCTCACCTCTGTCTTTTTCTGCTGATTTTGGTCATACTTGATCACTCTCACCTGTGAGACTCTTGCGTTCAGAGCGCTCTAATTTGGACTTTTCCTCCTGCAGGTTCTGTTGCTTGCTTTCTGTAGATTTTACACCCATTTGCAGCTGACTGGTGTACTTCTCATGCTGACACAGCAGGGGGCAGTCAATCAAAAAGAATAAATATATTAATATATATTACATAGAACATAAAATAGACACATGTCCACACACAAACAGATGAAACCATACCTTGAGGGCCTCTTCAGGGACTTTATGTTGACTCTTTTCAAGAATATACACATGTGAATGTGCTCTTAATGTTAAGTCAATACATCTTAACTTAAATATATATAAACCTTAATGTAGGCCAATACAACTCTACAAATGAAGATCTTAAGCAAGAACTCAAGGTTTCATGCCAAAAAGACCTATAACAGCTAACCAGGAAAAAGGATATCATATCCAAAACGAACAATGTCCGACAGCTTGAGGGTTATGTATGTTTGGTCTGGAATTCTCAAGTCATTCACAAAGGTCTGAAATGGGAGAAGAAAAACAAATAATGTGCTTGAGATACAGGAATGCCAGAGTTATTATGCTTTTATGCAATGCAGAAAATGAGAACATGTTCCTTAGAAATGAGGATCATCACAAGAAATCTGTCAAGAGTTAGCGACATTCAGAGTACAGAATCTACTTCTGTGTTCCGCAGAAGAAAGAAATGCATACAGTTTCAGAACAATATGATGACAGAATTTTTGAGTGAACTATCTCTTTAAGAAAGTTTCCTATTCTAACCATAAAACATTTGTCATTGGGACTTGGTCTGATTCAAGGGTTAATTGATCATATCTGTACTGCAGAGAGGGCATCTTCAACAGCATCCCAGTGGCATATATCCATTACCTTTATCCATTTATTTTCTAAACCAAGAGGAGAGATCATCCAGTCTTTCACAGATAACATCACAGCAGTCTGGAAAATGCAGTCATGTGTTCATGCTTATATTCTGAGCTTCAGTCACATTTCCTATGTTGCTTACCCCATTTAAACTTCCAAGATCCTTGACAAGGTGCTCATCTGTGGCAGGGTTATAGTTGATAACAGCATGCTGTTTATCCACACTACGAGACTAAAGGAAAAAAAAAAACATGTTTACATCCCACATCTTGCTTATTCTTGAACCTATCTCCACTGGAAATGATCATGTTAGCATAGGTTGGATATTTACAATTTACATATCTTACCTGTGT
Source organism: Spinibarbus caldwelli (assembly GCA_039654775.1). Classification (NCBI taxonomy): domain Eukaryota; kingdom Metazoa; phylum Chordata; class Actinopteri; order Cypriniformes; family Cyprinidae; genus Spinibarbus; species Spinibarbus caldwelli. The sequence goes on from CM077240.1 coordinate 5,962,933, forward strand.
GTGGCTTGCAAGTACTGTGCGTAATAATTTGGCCACACAAGGGTACCCGTAAAGTAACAAAGTTTCATCACAATGGGTAGCAAATTAATATGGTGTATTAATATGTTGTAAAATTTATATGGTGTAGTCATATGTCTTTTAAGGTGAGTGTAAGAGTGTCAGATGATTCCTTCCACTTTTTGTCTGAACTGACACAATGTGGTATGGAAAGTGCTGTATGCAAAGTGCACCAACACTGTTTACATAGTTCCTTGCATTGCCTGATGAACAGAATCCTCAACTTGTTCACTTGGTACCACATATGAACAGATTCTTAGGAGCAAACCTCAACTAAATCTTAAGTAAATAGTGCATTAATATACCCACCAATTAATGGGAGTGGTCATGTTAAATGACATCCATTATATGGATGGTGCAGTTCATGGGATTGCATGATGACAACTATTGTGTGTGGTGGGTTATGAAGTTCTGCCTAAACTCTGCAGCTACCTTAGAAGGGCTGTACCACAGGTCCAAATAAGGTCAATACCAACAAGGTGCAATTTGGCATTTATTTATTTACTTTCTGTACAGTAATTAACAGTATACTGTATTGTGTGTTCATAGTCAATTTTTTGGCATTTAAACTTTTCTAGTGCTTTTCATCTACTGCAAGATCTTTTTACAGTAGTTTAGAAGTTTAATTAATGTAAACCTTTCTTAAAATGTATTGTGGAATTTCACTCTCTGCTCCCCACTATTTATTTTGTATACTGTAATAGACATTGACTTGCAAAATAATTCCTGTTTCCCGAAAGGAGGCTTTTGTAATTGTGTTTTGTTGATCTCACTAGTGTTCTCTAGGCAGTGAAGTAGTTGTCAGGTTTGTCTGAAGCTAAAGTTTGATTCAGAAAAAAAGAATATAAGTACATTTTTGAAGATATGCTTTTGACTAAAATATTTTATTTTGACCTGGAAGTTTGAGGTTTGTATGAGTTGGTCTGACATTTTGTTTATAGCTGTGAGGAAATGGTGAGTTGTTTCATGAATTATGTGTTAGCAATCAAGAAAACCTGTAAAACGCTTCAGACGTCTCGTACGAACATACCTGACACAAGGTGCATAATTTTGGCCTGTCAGACTGCAGCACAGTCTCCAATATTTCACACTTTCACACTTTCTTTGGCAGATGCAAGGTGTCTTTTACAGTAGATAAAACAAAAAAAATGGTTTCTTTACTGTTACCTTTACTGTAACATAACATCTCAATTGACCCTTCGCAAAGACCCACCCCCCTTCATTACTGTTGCTACTGTATGTTCAACAAGTCATGGTGCTCTCACGCCACACATCATGTTCTCAAGCAGTGAAAAATATGGAGTAAAGAGTAAACTGACAATGCGCCATTAAACAAGACAGAGCAGGTTACTTTAGGTATGAATAAAAGTCTCAGCTTTAAAATTTTGTCATTTTTTAAAAGAAATTCAAAGGCTCTTTAATGTGTAGTGACAGCGCCTTGGTTCAAGTGGCACGTGAACCGATCATCCTTCCTCTTTACTGATTAATGCATGAAATAAACATGAATGAACATCAGAAGGTATCTTGTTTCAATTGCGGAAAGATGTCAATATACATTTTTCAAGTTCAAGTCCACCGGCATTAATCTACTCTACTGTCTGTTTTGTTTGTCGGACACAAATGGCAGATTATGCGTTATGATTGGTCAAATCGCCTGTCGGCCAAACTCTCTGCGAAGGGTCAGTTAAGCCTCTTGTAGCCTCTTGTAGCTGTTGGCTTACAGTTCAAGATGAAATTGGAGGTTCATTTCAATTGCACGTCTTTTCCAGGGCCCGTATTCAGAGAACATTTTATCTTACCACTAAGAATTCTCCTAAATAGCAGTAAAAGTTTTTAGCTAAGAGTTTTCCCTTAAAACCTATTCACAAAGCTGCTGAGACAAACTTTTACTAAGGAATAGAGAGAAGTCTTAAGCTTAAGTAAGGGTGGGTTGCTATGGATGATGTCAGCATGCTTTTACTAACTATGTACACAGTGATTGGCTGATAGGAGAGGGGAGGGGTCTCTGTCAGAGATTTATTCATTGAAATATTGCAGAGCGCAATGTTATGTTGCCAATTTCAAATAAAGGTTTAAAAATAAAAATGTTAATTGCCACATTCAAATAAAGATTTTAAAATGCTGGCTAAGTATCACTAATTAAACAATATAATTTAATCACATTTCACATTTCACAATATAATTTAATCACAATATAATCACATTTCAGCAACTATTTTATTATAACTTCTCAAAGGACAAATACTATAAAAATGAAACTTGGATTTATTTTAGAGTAGTCAATGTGCAACATGTATAGCAGTGTAGATTTACTGTGCTCTGAAAATAACAACACACAGCCATTATTGTCAAAATAGCTGGCAACAAAAGTGAGTACAGTTTTGAAATGTTCAAAAATGAACATTTCAAAACTGTCCAAAGTATCAATATTTTGTGTGAGCACCACTATTATCTAGCATTGCCTTAATACTCCTGGGCATGGAATTCACCAGAGCTCCACAGGTTGTTGCTGGGATCCGCTTCCACTCCTCCATAATGACATCATGGAACTGCTGGATGTTAGACACATGACGCTTCTCCAACTTCCACTTGAGGATGTCCCACATGTGGTTAATAGGGTTCAGGTCTGGAGACATACTTGGCCACTCCATCACCTTCAGCTTCATCAGCAAGGCAGTTGTCATCTTGGCCGTGTGTTTGGGGTCATTATCATGTTGGAAAACCCAGTTTCTGCTTCAGAATGTCACAGTACATGTTGGAATCCATGTTTCCCTCAATGAACCGCAGCTCCCCAGTACCAGCAGCACTCATGCAGCCCCAGACCATGATGCTACCACCACCATGCTTGACTGTGGGCAAGATACAATTTTATTGGTACTCCTCACCTATCCGTCACCACACATGCTGGACACCATCTGAACCAAACAAGTTTATCTTAGTCTCATCAGACTACAGGACATGGTTCCAGTAATTCATGCTCTTGGACAGGTTGTCTTCAGCAAACTGTTTGCAGGCTTTCTTGTGAGCCAGCTTCAGAAGAGGCTTCCTTCTGGGACAACAGCCATGCAAACCGACTTGCAGTGTGTGGCGTATGGTCTGAGCACTGACAAGCTGACCTTTCACTTCTGCAACCTCTAAAGCAATGCTGGCAGCACTCATGCGTCTGTTTTTTGAAGCCAGCTTCTGCACCTGACGCACACCACGAGGACTCAACTTCTTTGATTGACCCTTGCGAGGCCTGTTCCGAGTGGAACCCGTCTTGGAAAACCTCTGTGTGACACTGGCCACTGTACTGTAACTCAGTTTCAGGGTGTTACTGATCTTCATATAGCCTAGGCCATCTTTGTGGAGAGCAACAATTCTAATTCTCAAATCCTCAGAGAGTTCTTTGCCATGAGGTGCAATGTTGAACATCCAGTGGTCATTATGAGAGAATTGTACTCAAAGCACCAAATTTTAACTGCTCTAATACAAGATACACAAATTTGTATAGTCCTGTTAAGTACACAAAAACATGAACATGATGAATAGGACATGTGGCTTTGCATGGTTAAACGACATATAGCTGTTATCACTTAGGGTGTACTCACTTTTGTTGCCAGCTATTTTGACAATAATGGCTCTATGTTGAGTTATTTTCAGAGCACAGTAAATCTACACTGCTATACATGTTGCACACTGACTACTCTAAAATATATCCAAGTTTCATTTTTATAGTATTGTCCCTTGAGAAGATATAATAAAATAGTTGCTGAAATGTGAGGGGTGTACTCACTTTTGTGAGATACTGTATATGTATATGTTCAGTTAATTGTCAGCCTGTATGCTTCTCGTAAATAAATTAGTGAATATGCACAAAAACAGCCTTTTAATTAAAAGAGTAGAATAATCATGGCTGATAGTAAGACATGCAAACAAAAAAGAAAACCAAACTGGACACAAGCACAGCTGTTACTTCTTGCTCAATTGGTTAATGAAAACAAGGATATAATCAAAGGAAAATTTGGAGTTGGGATAACCTGCAAAACCAAAGGTGATACCTTTATAAAAGCTCATTATCATCAAATATTTCTAAAATGTTTTCGTTCCAAGGCAGATTGCCGGCAAAAGCCATTTTAGTATAGTTTGTGGCTTGGTCTTAGTGACTTAGGAGTCCTCTTCACTACTTCTAACGTTTCACAGATTTAGGAGCTAGTTTTAGTGCTAAAACGCTTTGTGAAATACTCTTAGAGCAAAAATTTAGGAGTCCTAAATTTAAGACTGACACGCCCATTATTTTTAAGATTTTCTCCTAAATTGGCAAGTTATGAGCTACTTTTAGCCTTAAGATGTTTTGTGAATACGGGCCCAGGTCTTTAGAAGCTGTTTTGAGGTGGTCCCACATTTAGGTGATTTTCATCCTTCTTTCAAAAATGCTCACTTGTCTTCCTTGACCAGCCACAGCACTTTACATTCTGCTTGCATGGTAGTGGTCTCACTGTGCTTTGAAATAATTCATTCACATCCAGCACATGAGCAATATCTAAAACCGACTGACCAGATTTAGCCAATTAACAGTTCCTTTCATCTGGCCATTTTCACTAAAACCCACAAAATAACATTTAATAATATAGCATTTATAATAATATAACATAGCCCATTTAATAATATAACATCTAATAATACCTGACACATAGTGATTTATTGAATTATAGCCTGGGAACAATGAGTGCAAATTTGGTATGACCACTTGGCATGACCAAAAATGGCATCTGCACAATCTGGTAGGTTTCATTGTATCATGACAAATCATACAACTGAAACTTGCAACATTAGTTCTACAACTTCACAACATGCATATTATGTTGTATACTGTAATAGTCATTGACTTGCAAAATCTCTAAGGGGTATTTAATAAATATTTAATAAAATGTTTCAGGCTCACACCAGTAGACCTTTACTGACACAAGGTCATAAATCTGGTCTCCCAACAACAGCAGGGCCAGATTAAGCACACATAGGGCCCTGGGGCTATAGCAAACCCAAGGGCCCCCGCTTTCCTGTAGCTCAAATAGTAGAGCATGGCGCTAGCAACGCCAAGGTCATGGGTTCGATTCCCAGGGAAAGCAAGAGCTGATAAAATGTAGAAACTGTAACTTGAATGCAATGTAAGTCGCTTTGGATAAAAGCGTCTGCTAAATGCATAAATGTAAATGTAAATAGTAGTCTTTCTTGGTGACACAATGTTTTCTACCACAGGAACAATTAGTATTTTTAAAATAATCAAATATCAAACACAGAGATACAATGAATATATGCATAATAAATATTCCCGGATACAACACATAAATGCATTAACACCAGATATATAAAGTCAAAGCAAACAGGTTTCCAGAAACAGCAACAACTTTTGCACATAGGACTGCCTTAAGGAGTTTACTTTAAATAGTTTCATTATTAGAAGGTGTTCTTTCTGTCCCAAGAAGAGTATCATCAGGGCCATAAACGTTTTGCTAGCTTAGGGCAATTGGAATAAATAAATTATTTATTAATAAATAAAGGACGGAAACAAATAAAATATATTTTGAATATACCACAAATGCATTTAACAATATTAATATGCCTTTATATTACAGGTTCTTAATTACTGAAATAATATTTTACTTCAAATAAACTAAAACAACCTCTATAAAAGTGACCTTTATATTACCCAATATTTAATATATGTACCCTATATTAATAGAGACATTAATAATAAATACCATAATTCCATATTTCTACAGTGTTAGTAACTGCATGGTAAATAGCAGTGCTGTGTGGATTGAAATGCTTGTATTTACCATTTTGTAAAGTTTACCTCGACACATCAGCTTACATTATCGGAGCTATTTAATTTGGTTTTAGCTAGCTTAAGAGCCTTATTGTTCGCATATAATGTTATAAGTGTTGTGTGTCGAATTCAAATGGATTAATTGTTGGTTATTACTTCAATAGAGTGGCAAATGTGGCAAGCTCGTCAGCGCTATGAGGGTGACACCGGGAACTCCCCTTTACCTTTCCTCCACTGCCAATCACAGGCCACCTCTATCTTATGTTAATGCAGCCCTGACCAACAGTACTTCAACATGACACAACACAAAGTACTACAGCTGTAGTGCTAGCTTTGTAGACCATTTTGTCTGTTTCTTACAGAAGATGATTTTCATATTCAACATTCAACATATTATTTTGTACTATATATATATATATGTACAGCTTCTGGTGCATTCACAAATGTGGTTAAGCCACGCTTTTTTTATATTTCAATGGAAGTGCAAATGAAAATCCAACCTGTAGCATTAGCTCACAGTCCTCCCGGCCAACAAAGATCATTTCCCGTGGCAGACGGTGACGAGTACCGGAGCTGCTGACCAGGAACCACGATGTCACACTCATCTTTGTTTCTTAGAGAATCCCCTTTGCATCCTGTGACATAAATCACAAAAACATAACATGAAAGACTGTATGTTTGTTAAGTATAAATTTTATGTAATACTTTAATATCAGAGGTAGAACACAGTCAAGTAACCTCTTAAGTCATGTCAAATTAGCTTATTATTAGCTTATGATGTCATATTATATAAGTATGCATTAAACACTAATAGGTTAAACGATAGGACAGTGTTAATTCATTTTCATTTATCTGGAAATTTCATTTAGCTTATTGTGCTAATGTTCATAAGAACATATTTCACATTATTCAGTTTTTGAGAAGTGGACTATATAAATAAAACTGGACCCAATCAAAATGTATCACAGTTCATTATAACACAAAGGTTAAATTCAATGCGGTGTAATTATTAGCCAAAACCACTTATTTACACCCTTAATGATAATTCCTTTTAAACCTATACTCACTAAAAAATCTGAGTCTATTCTACCTGAAAACCTTAGCAGGTTAATTTGATGAAAATATTCAAATAAAATCCAGCCTCATCTGTAATAAACTGGGAATTAACCATCATATCTCTATGATCCATTGTACCAGTGAATGACCGTGAACAGAACTGTGGAAAATTTAAGACAGATTTTTTGGAATTTTAGACAGCAGTGAGTGATCTGGTACAAACTACTGCATGCAATTCAGTTAAGGCTTTAAAAATTCACCTTAATTAAGACTGTGAGTATGGTCATTATTTAATCCTCACAATTTTGCAGGGCTTCATGCACACTAAGACAGAGCTATTAGACATAAAGTGTTCTTGTTTTAACTGAAGTTCAGTTTGTGCAGATGTTCTTCACAAAATGGATGCTTATTTGCTGACAGTGTTACACACGTTATTAGATAAGACAGCTGTCTAGACATATGTCGGAATAATATTTTTGAGAGGCCACTAAGGATTTTTCTAGAAAATGCAGCTGTAATGAAAGATAGTGAGAGAGGGGGTAATTGAGATTTACACTGCAGATATATACAGTATATATATTAGTACAGTACATATATTATGCCACAGACCTGTACATACTAAGAAGCATAGTTGATAGATGAATTTGGGCAGAACACACTTTGGTATTTCAGCTGGCCTGCCCAAATAATTAATCTTACAATCGTCTCTACAAAACCGTAGAATCAAGTATTTACGTCATTCACGCATATTGTTAGTGAACAATAGGATTTTGCACGCAAATATAGTTTTGTGTGTTTTATGTCTGTCACATTTGCAGATAATCGGGCCTATGTCTGCTTCATACGATCATCATAATTGAGTCAGAGCAGCAGTGATTTGGTGATGGAGTGATCAGCTGCTGTCGCACCAGCACAGAGAGACGCCTTCTGCTGTCTTTCTCTCCTTATTTACATCAGATATCAATGTGACATCAGTAACCTATGCATGAACCAAATACACGAATTCACAAATATTTAGCCATATTGATTTTCATGGCTGAATTAAGACACCTCTCCGCTATGAAATGATTCGCGTAATTTAACCGCATGTCAAACTGCTCAGTATTCTGTACAAGAAATCGTTATATTTATCAAAAACATGAACCCTTTTGCACTGTGAAATGTGATAAATCTAGTGCGAATCTGGCCTTTCATCTTCAGCCCCTGATGATGCTGAATATCCTCCGACCTTACCTACAGTACTCCAGATGCACTGATCTCTCCCAGATAAACAAAAGAACTGTCCCCTTCCGCGATACGATAGGTGCTTCCTCGACTACACGATGTTATTTTGCGAAATCCAGTTAAAAGATCGTAGATTGTCATCAGTGTTGTGGTTCCATGTAGACTACACCCTCTCCCGTTAGACACAGATCATGCTGTCATGGCATCTGCGTCCAGCGCCGCCACCCCGGTGCATTTCTGCAGCAGCATACTGCAACACCACTGAACCACCAAGCATCCGAGTCGGTGTTCAGTATGAAGACACTGGCTTTTTCATTGGCTCCAGAGGGGGGGAATATATAAAATACAAACAAACAAACTAACAAATAAATAAATGCTGGGGGAAAAAAATGTAGATACTAGGCTATAAGTAGCCTGTCAAATAAAGAAGGAACGAGCTGTTAGCAGTGATTAGTTACTGACTGCACTGACAGCTTTAAAGAAAATGATTTTGCATTAATTCTTTTATTGCTAATTTCATAAGTCTAATTTCATTGCCTTTAACCTCTTATCTAATTTGTCAGTGCATATTTTAATGTGAATATGAATTTTGAATAGATTTTTATTACTATTTCAGGTAATTTTTTCACATGCAATGCGAAGTACTTTAAAAACGTAAAGGCAAACACTTTTTTGAATTTTAATAAACATTATTACATTATATAAAGCTTAAGAGATGGTTTGCTAATACTGCATATTAATGCACGTTAAAATAGAATTGTCAAAATTTAATAGCTACTGCTTTTTATAGCCCATATATTCATATATGTTCTTATATACGTGTTGTAAATTTTAAAGTAATATTAATCAACATTTGTATTATATATTGCTTAAGAGATGTTTTGCTAATATGCTAAACATTTAAGTAGTTACAGTGTTTTAAAATTGCTTACACATTAACCCTCAGTTTCACAGACAAGGCTTAAGGCTAGTCCTAGACTAAAATGCATGTTTGAGTTGTCTCAACTAAAAATATCTTGCTCTGACATATCTTAAAACATGCCAGTCACCTTGTTCTGTCTCAAGATGCACACCTGTAACGTTTTCTTCTAAGGCATTTTTTATAAAAGCTGCTTAAATGTCTTAATTTAACTAAGGCCTAGTCCTGGCTTAAGCTAAGCCCCGTCTGTGAAACCGGACCTAAAAGTTGTAGGCTACTTTAAGCACACTTAGTGAAACCATTCTTTAGACCAAGTCTGCAAAACTTCAAACCCATTATCTGCTTTGCACTGTTTGCCTTTTAAACGCCACACTAATTTACTGATTACCCACACCCAATGATCCTGTGTGAAAACATCTATACATAACTTGTTAATTTAGAAATCAAAACTTAATGTTTTGAGGAAGAAATACATAATTTTTACCCCTTGCATTTCTTTTTACAGTGGAAATATACCTAATTTGATCACTTAGAAATCAAAACTCACTGTTTTGAGAAACAAATTTTTCACCCGTTCAGCATTTCTGTATATATTGTACTGTGTAATTCTATGTCAATACTGAAGATGCATACAAGTTACAGTTACTTTTATTTCTGATTGTTTCAAAGCAGTAGTTATTCAAATTCTGATGTAAAGCAGCTCTAACAAGCCATGTGTATCTCGTCAGTTCAGTGTTAATTCAGTTCAGTTCAATGTAAAATTTATCAATTCTGCATGCACACTGTACATAGTGTATTTTTGTATGTGTAAGTATGACAAACTCCTGTGCACTTCACTGCACAATGAACAAGCTAAGTCAAAAGATAGCAGTGTTTTACATTTGTCATATCCATGTGTAGTTTGGTATGTACCTGTAATCATTTGATGTTTTTGTGATGAGTCACTATGCAAAAACAAAATTTTTATGAGTAAAATCATTTAAAAAGAGGTATTTGCTTTTGCAAGAGTTGTGTAATGTTATGTGCATATTTTGTGGTTTTGTTTGCAGGTTTAGAGAAAAGGAGCCATTGTTTCAGAAACTATGTAAGCATTCAAATAAATAAATAAATAAATAAATAAATAAAAAATACTGTAAAAATCAGTGCTCGATCGATTGCTTCAGTCTGTTCCTGTCTGTTGTGCTGCTGAGAGGTTTGCGATTGTAGCTCCGCTTTTTTATTGAATCTCTACCTTACTTTTACTCTGTTGTTTAAAGTGATAATATATAACTTAATTCCCACCATATTTCTGGTATTATCTATCAAACTAATCTAACTAATTTGATCGTTCGCTTTTAAAACCGCGAGTGCAGCGCGTTAGCACTCGTTAGCCGGTTAGCTTGTCACTCTCGGTTCCATTCGCGTTTCTATTCGCGCCTATTATTGTTTTCTTTTTTTTCTGCTCCATTTTTCATTTCTCTCTCGCTCCGTTTTTCACGAGTTCATCAAACAACAGTGGTTAGTGGTAAGTTAAGTTGGTATCATTCATCAATCACGGTGAGTAATTGCTTCTTCTCCTGCTATTGTTATTTGCACCGCCTGCCACATGTACAGTTTATCTGTCTCTGTCAGCAGCTAGGGATTCACATGTGATAAATGCAGGGAAATAGTTAGGCTGACAGAGAAGATTTTAGAACTAGACACGCATCCAAACTTTAGTTGAGGATAGTAAGAATGTGAGGGCTGTAGATACTGCTTTGGATGCGACTAGCTCAGGGACTCCTGTACATTGTTCGGTTCCGGTTGAGCCCGTGCAGCAGGGCAACTGGGTGACACTGAGGCGGCATAGTTGTGGGTCAAAACACCGCTCTCCCGTTCCGATCAAAACACCAAACAAGTTCTCCCCACTCAGTGAAGCACCCACTGAGAAACCTGATGTAAGTGCTCTAGTTATTGGCGATTCTGTTGTACGGAATATGAAAATAGAGACACCAGCCACCATAGTCCAATGTTTACCGGGAGCCAGAGCGCCTGACATCTTGGCAAATTTAAAAGTGCTGGCTAATACTAAACATAAATTCAGTAAGATTGTTATCCACGTCGGCGCTAATGATGTTCGACTTCGCCAGTCGGAGATCACTAAAAATAATGTTAAAGAGGTGTGTGAACTTGCAAGTACGATGTCAGACACTGTAATATGCTCTGGCCCCCTCCCTGCTTACCGTGGCGATGAGATTCATAGCAGACTGTCGTCACGCAATGGCTGGATGTCTAAGTGGTGTCCGCAGAATAACATAGGCTTTATAGACAATTGGAAGAATTTTTGGGGCAGACCTGACCTGTTGAAAAGAGATGGTGTTCATCCCTCCTGGGGTGGTGCCGCTCTTCTCTCTAGAAATATGGCACATAGTCTTAGAGTTCGTACTTGACTAACTAGGGCCCAGGTCAGGAAGCAGACAGACTGGCTAAACCGACCGTCTGCTAGCCACCTCACGCCACAGAAGTCAGTTAATTGTCAGCACATAGAGACTCCTTCACCTAGATATCACAATATAGAGACTGTGTCTGTTCCCCGTACTAGAAAATACAGAAAATGTCCAAACCAAAGTAATAGTAACAATTTAATTGATATTCAACAAATAAAAAATGTTTACAATACAGAGAAACAATTGATAAAACTTGGCTTACTGAATATCAGGTCCCTTTCTACAAAAGCACTATTTGTAAATGATTTGATCAATGATCATAACCTAGATTTGCTCTGTTTGACAGAAACATGGCTAAAACCAGATGAATACATTACTTTAAACGAGTCTACCCCCCAAGATTACTGCTATAAAAATGGGCCACGTCCAAAAGGTAAAGGAGGAGATGTTGCTACAATTTATAGCAATATTCTCAGTATTTCTCAGAGGGCAGGCTTTAAGTATAACTCATTTGAAGTTATGGTGCTGCGTATAACATTATCTAGAGAAACACGTGTTAGTGATAAATCCCCTGTGATGTTTGTACTGGCTACTGTGTACAGGCCACCAGGGCACCACACAGACTTTATTAAAGAATTTTCTGATTTTCTATCTGAGTTAGTACTGGCTGCAGATAAAGTCTTAATTGTTGGTGATTTTAATATCCATGTCGATAATGAAAAAGATGCATTAGGATCATCATTCATAGACATTCTGAACTCTATTGGGGTTAGAACAACATGTTTCAGGACCTACTCATTGTCGAAATCATACTCTAGATTTAATACTGTCACATGGAATTGATGTTAGTGGTGTTGAAATTCTGCAGCAAAGCGATGATATCTCAGATCATTATCTAGTCTTGTGTAAACTCCATATAGCCAAAACTGTAAATTCTACTCCTTGTTACAAGTATGGTAGAACCATCACTTCTACCACAAAAGACTGCTTTGTAAGTAATCTTCCTGATTTATCTCAATTCTTCAGCATATCCAACAGTGCAGAAAAACTTGATGATGTAACAGAAACTATGGACTCTATCTTTTCTAGCACTTTAGATACGGTTGCTCCTTTACGCTTAAGGAAGATCAAAGAAAACAGTCTGACTCCGTGGTATAATGAGCACACTCGCACCCTAAAGAGAGCAGCCCGGAAAATGGAGCGCAGCTGGAGGAAAACAAAACTAGAGGTATTTCGTATAGCTTGGCGGGAAAGTACCCTATCCTACAGAAATGCATTAAAAACTGCTAGATCTGATTACTTTTCGTCTCTTCTAGAAGAAAACAAACATAACCCCCGGTATTTATTCAATACAGTCACTAAATTAACGAAAAATAAAGCATCAACAGGTGTTGGTATTTCCCAAGAGCACAGCTGTAATGACTTTATGAACTATTTTACTTCCAAGATCGATACTATCAGAGATAAAATTGTAGGAGAGGAAGAATTGTATAAACTTGTTAAATCATCTAAACCAACATGTATGTTAGACCCTATTACATCTAAACTACTAAAAGAGCTGCTTCCAGAAGTCATAGATCCTCTTTTGGCTATTATTAATTCATCGTTGTCATTTGGATATGTCCCCAAAACCTTCAAATTGGCTGTTATTAAGCCTCTCATTAAAAAAACACAACTTGACCCCAAAGATCTAGTTAATTACAGACCGATCTCAAATCTCCCTTTTCTGTCAAAGATAGAAAAGGTAGTATCCTCACAATTATATTCCTCCTTAGAGAAAAATGGTATCTGTGAGGAATTCCAGTCAGGATTTAGACCGTATCATAGTACTGAGACTGCTCTCATTAGAGTTACAAATGACCTGCTTCTATCATCTGATCGTGGTTGTATCTCTTTATTAGTTCTACTGGATCTTAGCGCTGCGTTCGACACTATCGACCACAACATTCTTTTGAATAGACTAGAAAACTTTGTTGGCATTAGTGGAAGTGCCTTAGCATGGTTCAAATCGTACTTATCTGAGCGCCATCAGTTCGTAGCAGTAAATGAAGAGGTATCATATCAATCACAAGTGCAGTATGGAATACCTCAAGGCTCAGTACTAGGGCCGTTACTTTTCACGCTTTACATGTTACCCTTGGGAGATATTATCAGGAGACATGGTGTTAGCTTTCACTGTTATGCTGATGATACTCAGCTCTATATTTCTTCACGGCCCGGTGAAACACACCAAATTGAGAAACTAACGGAATGTATAGTCGATATAAAAAACTGGATGACGAGTAACTTCTTACTGCTAAATTCTGAAAAAACAGACGTGTTAATTATCGGACCTAAAAACCCCACATGTAATAACCTAGAACACTATCTAACACTTGACGGCTGCTCTGTCAATTCTTCTTCATCAGTTAGGAACCTAGGTGTGCTGTTTGACAGCAATCTTTCATTTGAAAGCTGTGTTTCTAGTATCTGTAAAACTGCGTTTTTCCATCTCAAAAACATATCTAAATTGCGACGTATGCTCTCAACGTCAAATGCAGAAATGCTAATTCATGCGTTTATGACCTCAAGGTTAGACTATTGTAATGCTTTACTGGGTGGTTGTTCTGCACGCTTGATCAATAAACTACAGTTGGTCCAAAATGCAGCAGCTAGAGTCCTTACTAGAAACAGGAAGTATGACCATATTAGCGCGGTTGTGTCAACACTGCACTGGCTCAAACATCGGATAGATTTTAAAATCTTGTTAATTACTTATAAAGCCCTGAATGGCTTAGCTCCTCAGTACTTGAGCGAGCTCTTATCACATTATAGTCCTCCACGTCCGCTGCGTTCTCAAAACTCTGGCCATTTGATAATACCTAGAATATCAAAATTGACTACGGGTGGCAGATCCTTTTCCTATTTAGCGCCCAAACTCTGGAACAATCTACCTAACACTGTTCGGGAGGCAGACACACTCTGTCAGTTTAAATCTAGATTAAAGACACATTTCTTTAACCTGGCTTACACATAACACACTAATACACTTCTATTATTCAAATCCGTTAAAGGATTGTTAGGCTGCATTAATCAGATCAGCCGGAACCGGGAACACTCCTCATAACACACGATGTACTCGTTACATCGTAAGAAGAATGGCATCTACGCTAATATTTGTCTGTTTCATTCTTATTCTGTTTCTCAGTCCGTGTCCGGATCAGATGGTGGATCGGCGCCGGAAGATGATGTCTGCGACCCTGATCGTCAGCGGAGGCCAGACACCTGGATGAGCCCCGGGGACATATCCCCAGTGAATACCTTGACTTAAATAAATAAATAAATAAATAAAATAAAACAAAATAACTAAAAATATAATAAAATACCTAACTACATAATACTATTATTGTTAGAAATTGCAACAATATAAAAATAGAAATATAATACATTTAAAATTTAATTAAAACAATAAGTAAAGAAAATAAAAATAAAAAATAAACAATAATATCCTGGCCAGAGGAGAACTGGCCCCCCGACTGAGCCTGGTTTCTCCCAAGGTTTTATACTCCATTCTGTCACAGAGGGAGTTTTGGTTCCTTGCCGCTGTCGCCTCCAGCTTGCTCAGTTGGGGACACTTAATTTCTAACGATTATCATCAATTTGATTTCATATATACTATTTAAACTAAACTGAGCTAGACAATGCCTTTAACTGAAAATTGAGTGTTTAATCTTATTATACATTACTGACACTCTGTCCTCCAATTTGATACTAAGTGCTTTGAAACAATTTGTATTGTTAATAAAGGTGACGACTTAAAAAGGTCACAATACTTTGATTCATATAGTCTATGTCTTAAATATATTTGAATTGATGCTATAAACTGATCTCAAATTAATATGGTATATTCTTGATTTCCCCAAGCATGATCATTATTCTTCTAGAGGTGTGAGACATCAATATATACGAGAGGATATGTTCTTTAATAATAATAATAAAAATCATTTTTATGACACACAAACAAAAAGAGGATAAGGTTTTTAATTAAAAAATATATATATTTTTGTCCCTCACTCTGCTAAGAAAATAACTCAAATAACTGAAGCTCATGTTTTTTTAGATAAACATTCACAATTTGAAAATGGAGTGTACCAATTCAAAATGTTTCATTTTTAGTGAAGTAGAAAAACTTATAAAATATAAAAGCAAGTAGAAATAAGAGAAAAATATAGCGATACACATTACCAACCAACATTGAATTATATTTCAGAATTTCATTATTCAAATATGGACCAAATCCATTCTCAGCAATGCTCAGTTTTTGTTAGTTTTATCTAATGTTTTATCTAAGGGGCAAAATGCTGAAACATGCTTGTCATATTATTTATATTATTATGCAACTTTTAAAATATGCTACATTTGCACAGGCTAGCAAAAAAAACCCCTGAATTTACAACTTGAATTTACAGCATTGACAAGTTGTTAACGTCAATTAAAAAAATAAAATAAAATAAATCATAATTTAACCCAATATCTTCAATAAAACATTAAACAATGAAATAAAACCCATATAAACAGTTTTGCTTGAATTAACTGCAGCATATTTTACAAAATGAAGGGTCTGGAATATTTAGTAACGAATTCCTTGTAATACAATTCTTAAATAAATACAACATTTAAAATGACAATAAATATTGGGTACCATGCAACATGTAAAAAAAAAAAAAAATCATTTTAAATTATAAATCCATGTAAGAATGCTATAAAGTTCATTAAATTGATTGTTTAGCAATTTTAGTTTATGTGTATGCCATTTCCCCCTATAATAACAAACTCATATGAAAACACTTTTTTTTTGCTTTTTCTTTTTTGGCAATTGAGAGTCATGAAAAGTGTGAATAAATTGCAGGGACAGATCTTATAAATCTTGTATTTATAAATAATTTTGTATTTGTAAATTATTTAACTAATTACTACTAGCTGAAACCTTCAGTTCATCGCTGTAAATGTCACGCAAGTAGTGATGTCCTCAATGGGGCAAAACAATCTACTATAATGAATTTCTAGCCGTTCTGTTTGAGAAAAATCTGAGTGGAGAGTATTTTGGCAAATGCTTTGAATCTTTTGAAAGACAATTCTATCTAACAGAGAATAAAAACAATCTTCAGAAAAACTCATTATACTCTAACATAAGTCTCTAACATAACTGTAATTCATCACTTCTTTGGTATTAGGTTATATTGTGTACTCATAGGACACAACCGTGATACACTACAATCATACTTAAGGACCACATTTTAAGTACAACTTAAGTATAAAAATGCGAGTAAGAAAGTAATACAGGTTTGGAACAACATGAGAGTGAGTAAATGATAATTTTTATTTTTGGTGAACTATGTCTTAAAATTTAAGAATCAGTGCATTTGTAAAAATGTACAAATGACTAACAGAGAATAAAGCCTGTTGGAATTGGACTGAGTAATGATCACTGATAAAATCTTTACATTGCGAATCCAGTATTCTTTTGTAGAAGGGTGTTACTCCAAAAGAAGTACAATGCAGCAATAGCTATGGATAAGTTATTAGCAGTGTCTCAGTGGAGTGTATTTGGGTAGAAAATGTGTGTTATTAGGAATGAGGAAAGGTTCACCCCAAAAATCTAAATTCTGTCATCCTTTATTTAACCTCATATTGTTCCAAATGTGGTGACTGTCACACCATGTCTACACAAGCACTGTAATGTGACACCACAAAAGCAAACACAACCTATTGTGATGCTGTCTACACTGGACGTAGCACAACACAACAAAAATCCAACAGGAAACTGATGCCCTGTTCCAAATTTGGTGTACTCCATGCACTTCCATTACTTCTGCCAACTCGTCAAATGGATCAGAAACATTCACTTTGATAGTGTAGAAAATCTGAAGCTGATGCAGTAGTGTGGACATGATGTCAAGCTCCAAAAATGACAAAATTAAAGTTTTGCCAGGGTATTAAAAAATCTATTTAGGTTTCACATAAGAGTCATGTGACACATAAAAGTCAAATTGATTTGGAATGACATGGGGGTAAGTAAATGATCACAGAAATTTCTAGGTCAAGTATTCTTTTAAAGAGTTTTTATGCTGTGCCACTGGCAGAATATGAGAACTGAGGGAAGTGGGGTCTTCTATCACTGTCAAAGGACTCCATGTTTTCATCTGGAAAAAAAAAAAAAAGTTATACTTATATCAACAGATAAAAAGCATGACCAATGAAAAATGTACAGTATTTCTCCTATTTTTTTGCTATTTTATAGTGCAACCTGTAAATCACCACTAGGTGGTGCCTTCGTTATTATCCAAATACCTGTTAAGTGAGAGTTTTTAAAGGGGTCATATGGTCACGAGCTCTTTGTGCATAGATAAGACCCTGAAGTTGCAAAGATTAAAGTCTCAAAACCAAAGAGATATTCTTTATAAAAGTTAAGACTCTGCCACGCCCCCCCCGATCACAAATGTACAAATGTACAAATGTAGTTTCTCCGATCACAAATGCAGACATGGTAAAAAAGACAGTATAAGTCATTATAATCAGTAATTATGTCCCCACTGGATGCAACAAATGCCTCGTTTGTAATGGGTTATATTGTTTTTGTGTTGTCGGGCTGGGACACGGTATCACAATACGGTAAGGGGTGTAACATTTCTGTCTCACGCTTGAGGTATTCGGCCAATCAGAGCACGCCTCGCTTCACAGAACGATGAGCTTTGTAAAAATAGGCGTGTTTCAGAAAGGTGGGGCTTAGAGGAGCAACAATAATGTACAGTATGTGGAAAATAATGCGTTTTTTGAACCTTAAACCGCATAAACACATTGCATTACACTAAATACACAAAATAACGTTCTTTTTAGCAACGTCATATGACCCCTTTAACATGTACTGTAAGACAGGAGCATCACCTTGGCCTGGGGGTGTGATGGTGATGGTCTGCCCTGTAAACTCCACATCAAAATAGCGAGTGTCTGTTTCTGAGGTTACCTGGGGCTTAAAGGGTGGTACAAGCTGTGGAGAAACAGGAAAAAAAAATATTATATTTGAGTGGCCTCTCTTTATTACCAAAAAGCATTTTACCAATGACTACATGCTATTATTATTATTATTCACCTTCTTCTCATAAACATCTTGCCACTCAATGCCTGCAAAGAACTTATGCTGCATGATTTCTTTTGCATCATCTGGACCTCCACCTAACCTGCAGAAAGAAAACCCAAGAACAGATAAACAAATAGCTATATTCCCTTGTTACCTTTAAAGCCTCTTCCAAGAACAACTTTCAGGGAAGTGTCAAAACACACACACATACTTTCACTAAACTAGATTTTCCCTGTCTCACAGTTCTTAGTTCTTGTTTGTAATGTTTTTCACTTGACCAAGTGATCAAGAGAGCAGCATTTTTATTGGCAAGCTGACGAGTCAACAGTTACTGCCACTATGTTACCACAAAGCACCTCTGTCATGGCAATTTCTCAAAACATAATCTGATTCACACTGTACCCATCAATATTTTGGTTAGTTAATCCATGCTGCCTGGTCTCCCAGGCTAAACCAGTCTGGTTTTAGAGGGATTTTGGCCACTTTTTTCTGGTCAGACCTGACTCTTTTATTCAGCAGGGATATATAATAAACAGTGCGACAGCAAAATAATGCCACAGATGACTATTTGTAAGACTACTAATTTAAATCAATTGTCCCCAAACGACAAAGAGACTTCATGGCTTGTGATTCATCTTAATCTAAATTTATCATCTGTGAGTCCATCTGCTCACTATTCTATATCACGGACTGTTCTTCTACCACATTTGAAATAAACCATTCTTGTCTCTCACTAGCAGTTTTAAATTCTGGTCACTATATTCAATCCCCATTCCTATGCAAAAACAAAACAAACAAACAAACAAAATTTAAATAAGTCATATGAAAAAAAGTAGTAATGTTCATTACATTTGGCTATTTTTTAGTACAAACACTCCCAAAAGATTAGGTACCAAGTGGCATTGCTTGTGCAGTAAAGACTGCAAAGGTAGCTCAGCTATGGTGGTATTACTGCCAGCAAAAGAAAAAAATGTTCTTTTTATTTGACCATTATTTTTTTAAACTTCATTCAGGGACAAGGTTGTATGGAAGCCCGTTTCCGCCACTGAATAAAAAATAAAACAAGGTAATTGCAACTTTTTATCTCACAATTCTGACTTTTTTCTCGCAATGGCGAGATATAAACTCGCAATTCTGACTTTTTTTTCTCAGAATTGTGAGATATAAAGTCGCAATTCTGAGATATAAACTCGCAATTGTGAGTTTATATCTCGCAATTCTGACTTTTTTTCTCGCAATTGCGAGTTTACATCTCACAACTCTGACTTTCTCGCACCATAGGAAACCACTCTCCGTGTAAGGCTTTGCAGTGCTTTGTTCAATTTGCACTATCAAAATGAACTAGATGAATGTTGTGTCCGAATATGATTTTTCAACAAACATAAAAATGACTCATTATTCTCTATTTCTGTGTTTTGCGCTCGCGGTTGGACAGTACCATTACCGCTGGGCAGGGTGCAGGAGGACGGCACGCACAGCTTTCAGACACAACATTCTTCATTTCTTTATAGTTCTGAGTTTGAGGCAGCTTCTATCGCGTTATTTTAATAACAGCTGTCAAGTAAAGACCGTATTATTGTAACACGAGAGTGGATATATGAATGCACGCAGGTGGATTTCCTTCACTCTCGCATAAAGTGCGCTTTCATCTCTATGTTCTTGCTAGAATTATCTTATCTCCTGTATTTAATGTTGTAATATATCGACCAAGCAAGACATCCCAGATGAAAATTGTAAATAAATTAAGGATTCATTATTGATTAGTTAGTATTAATTATTATTTTAAGGTTTTTTTTTGTTTTGTTTTTTTTTAGTCAATTATATATGAAGAGTTCAGATGCAAAAGCCTCTAAATGAGCATTTTTCTCAGGCTCCTATGTTTATGTTCAGTTATTTCACTTTAATGACAATGAAAAGAACCTGTACCTGAGAAAAATGCTCACTTTAGAAGAAAATTTCATATGGCACTTAGAGGCTTTTGCATCTGAACTGTTCATATACAGGTGCATCTCAATAAATTAGAATGTCGTGAAAAGTTCATTTATTTCAGTAATTCAACTCAAATTGTGAAACTTGTGTATTAAATAAATTTAATGCACACAGACTGAAGTAGTTTAAGTCTTTGGCTCTTTCAATTGTGATGATTTTGGTTCACATTTAACAAAAACCCACCAATTCACTATCTCAACAAATTAGAATACTTCATAAGACCAATAAAAAAAAAAAACATTTTTAGTGAATTGTTGGCCTTCTGGAAAGTATGTTCATTTACTGTATATGTACTCAATACTTGGTAGGGGCTCCTTTTGCTTTAATTACTGCCTCAATTCGGCGTGGCATGGAGGTGATTAGTTTGTGGCACTGCTGAGGTGGTATGGAAGCCCAGGTTTCTTTGACAGTGGCCTTCAGCTCATCTGCTTTTTTTTGGTCTCTTGTTTCTCATTTTCCTCTTGACAATACCCCATAGATTCTCTATGGGGTTCAGGTCTGGTGAGTTTGCTGGCCAGTCAAGCACACCAACACCATGGTCATTTAACCAACTTTTGGTGCTTTTGGCAGTGTGGGCAGGTGCCAAATCCTGCTGGAAAATGAAATCAGCATCTTTAAAAAGCTGGTCAGCAGAAGGAAGCATGAAGTGCTCCAAAATTTCTTGGTAAACGGGTGCAGTGACTTTGGTTTTCAAAAAACACAATGGACCAACACCAGCAGATGACATTGCACCCCAAATCATCACAGACTGTGGAAACTTAACACTGGACTTCAAGCAACTTGGGCTATGAGCTTCTCCACCCTTCCTCCAGAATCTAGGACCTTGGTTTCCAAATGAAATACAAAACTTGCTCTCATCTGAAAAGAGGACTTTGGACCACTGGGCAACAGTCCAGTTCTTCTTCTCCTTAGCTCTGGTAAGACGCACAAGAGGAATACGACAACTGTAGCCAAATTCCTTGACACGTCTTTGTGTGGTGGCTCTTGATGCCTTGACCCCAGCCTCAGTCCATTCCTTTTGAAGTTCACCCAAATTCTTGAATCAATTTTGCTTGACAATCCTCATAAGGCTGCGGTTCTCTCAGTTGGTTGTGCATCTTTTTCTTCCACACTTTTTCTTTCCACTCAACTTTCTGTTAACATGTTTGGATACAGCACTCTGTGAATAGCCAGCTTCTTTGGCAATGAATGTTTGTGGCTTACCCTCCTTGTGAAGGGTGTCAATGATTGTCTTCTGGACAACTGTCAGATCAGCAGTCTTCCCCATGATTGTGTAGCCTAGTGAACCAAACTGAGAGACCATTTTGAAGGCTCAGGAAACCTTTGCAGGTGTTTTGAGTTGATTAGCTGATTGGCATGTCACCATATTCTAATTTGTTGAGATAGTGAATTGGTGGGTTTTTGTTAAATGTGAGCCAAAATCATCATAATTAAAAGAACCAAAGACTTAAACTACTTCAGTCTGTGTGCATTGAATTTATTTAATACACGAGTTTCACAATTTGAGTTGAATTACTGAAATGAACTTTTCCACGACATTCTAATTTATTGAGATGCACCTATATAGGCCTATCTATCTATCTATCTATCTATCTATATATATATATATATTTCTGTGATTCAATTTTCATTGCTATAGACAATAATAATGTAATAATGTTGTATGTATCTATAAGTTGGTCTTGTTCTGGTTGCAGTTCTGGCTGTAAACTAGGTAGTGTAAAATCTAAGAAGCATATTCAGAAAAACGTTTATGAAAATGTGCAAACACCGGAAGCCTATATAGCCTATATTCCAGATAAATGTCATCTAATTCAGGGGTGAAAATTCAGTTCCTTGAGGACCACAGCCCTGTAGAGTTTAGTTCCAACCCTGCTCAAAAACACTGTTGTTTAAAAAAAAAAAAAACGTGTGTATTTGGATTGATGCTAAACTTTGCAAAATGAGTTAGGCTACTATTATAGTATTCTAGGATTATTATGGCTAGATGAAATAAAGTAACAACATCTACTCGTAAGTCACTCAGAAAAGTTCTGATGAATGAAGTATTATCCTCTTGAAGGACAGTCGGATTCTGCTGTACCAGCACATAAAGGGATTTCTGGAAATAAAGCTGCCGATGAGCTAGCAATAATAGTGTTACAATAATACGCTCTTTACTTGACAGCTGTTATTAAAATAATGCGGTAGAAGCTGCTTCAAACTCAAAACTATAAAGAAATTAAGAATGTTGTGTCTGAAAGCTGTGCGCGCCGTCCTCCCGCACCCTGCCCAGCGGCAATGGTACTGTCCAACCACGAGTGCAAAACACAGAAATAGAGAATAATGAGTCATTTTTATGTTTGTTCAAAAATCATATTCGGACGCAACATTCATCTAGTTCATTTTGAACTCTAGTACAAATTGAACAAAGCACTGCAAAGCCTTACACGGAGAGTTGTTTCCTATGGTGCGAGAAAGTCAGAGTTGTGAGATGTAAACTCGCAATTGCGAGAAAAAAAGTCAGAATTGCGAGATATAAACTCGCAATTGCGAGAAAAAAAGTCAGAATTGCGAGATATAAACTCGCAATTGCGAGAAAAAAAAAGTCAGAATTGCGAGATATAAACTCGCAATTGTGAGAAAAAAAGTCAGAATTGCGAGATATAAACTCGCAATTGCGAGAAAAAAAAGTCAGAATTGCGAGATATAAACTCGCAATTGTGAGAAAAAAAGTCAGAATTGAGAGATAAAAAGTCGCAATTGAGAGAAAAAAAGTCAGAATTGCAAGATATAAACTCGCAATTGCGAGAAAAAAAGTCGCAATTGCGAGTTTATATCTCAGAATTGCGAGTTTATATCTCAGAATTGCGAGTTTATATCTCACAATTCCGAGAAAAAAAGTCAGAATTGCGAGTTTATATCTCGCAATTGCGAGATAAAAAGTCAGAATTGTGAGATAAAAAGTTGCAATTACCTTGTTTTATTTTTTATTCAGTGGCGGAAACGGGCTTCCATAAGGTTGCATGTAAACTGCACTAATTAAAAAAAAATTACAAATCAATTAAAAGACTTACAGACCTTCCAAGTGATGTTATGAATCAATTACTTGAGAGAAAATTATCCTTCTTTTATCATGAATTCTTGAAACAATGCACATGGAGAAGACTACACAACACTAGAAGTGACTTCAAAACAATCAGAGGTCTCTCACCGCTGCTTTGGGTCTTTCTGAAGCAGTCCTGACAGTAAAGATTTTGCCTCAGGTCCAAGTGTACGAGGAAAACGGATCTCATCCATGAGGATCAATTCAAAGAGTTTCTCATGATCCTGGTTGTAGAAGGGCAGCCGGCCGCACATCATCTCGTACATGACTACACCCAACCCCCACCAGTCCACCGCCCGGCCATAATCATTGTCCTCAAGAACCTGAGAAAGAGCAGCAGAGAACCAAAAGTGGGGCAAAGGGGTCAAGATTTTGCTGGTTAGCATGGTAGATAACTACAATATCCTGGAAAAAGTTATTTTTCATTGAAAACCATTTCAAATCTGCTGTGTATTGACAAAAAATATATATATATATATTCATGTAAAATCACAAATATGTCATTACAGCTTAATAGATGTTTTAAAAGTGATTTTTGGAATGCACTTAAAAGCATAAAATGGCTGTTTTATGCCTTTCACATCACAGCTCATGGCTTGTAATGGCATAAGTTCTCAACATCTCCATTATATGTTCAATTTGAAGAGGCACTGTGCAGATCAATCGGTGTATGACATCAAAGAAACAAGAGTGATTCAAAAGCATAAGGAGCCATCTGCTCTCTAATCGCTTTCACTGTACTATTATTGTCCATGATTAATCACATGACAGATCAAATGATAGCATGTGGAAGTGATTAAAATGGTGGTATATTCCCAAATATACTCCTAAATGCTTGAAAGATGGAAGACAATTTTCATTTGTATATCGGTTTTTACAATACACATTTAGTACCCACATTTAGCACTAGGCTATAGATTAGTAGATAGTAGCTGGCAATAGATTAGTTTACTTATGGCAAAACTATACTTTATATCTGAGATTTGCTATATAGCACATATTGCTTTATGTGAGTATGTGTATGTGAATAACACTGGATGTATTTGAAGTAGTTGCAAGTTGGTGCTATTAATACATTATGCTATGATATGGAAATCTGTAAGGTTTGAAAGGTATAAAATCTGTAAGGTTTTGTTCTATTTCTATTTGGTGTAGTGACAAACATGTACAGTATGTGGGTAAAGCTGGATATATTTATAGCAGTTGCAAGCTGGAGTTATAAATACATTATACTGTGATATGTAAATGTGATGGGTTTGAAAGGTATAAATCTGTAAGGATTTGTACAATTTCAATTTAATGTAGTGCTACCCTTAATATGTATGCAGAGTATGTGGATAAAGCTGGATATATTTATAGTAACTGCAAGCTGGAATTATTGATTCATTATGCGGTGATAAGGAAATACATAACATGCGAAATGTGTGAAATCTAAATGTTCACAATAGCACTGTAAAGTACAAGTCAAGTTATCCATCACTCTGCTGCATACACCTTAAGTGTAGCCGGGGTCCGCCAACAGACAAAAGTTTTCAGGGATAGCCAGCACTGAACCAACAGGGCAGTGAATCAGATCCAGATTGCACGCTCCAGAATCTGATTATACCATGATGCAAATTGACACCACTTAAAAGTGCATAGCAACCCCCCCCTTCTTGGTCTTCAAAAGACCAGATCTGATTAAAACCCCAAAAGCGGAAGACTCACTTTGTCTTCCTGCACTCTTCTGTCGGCAGGAAGGCATATAAGAGAGCCATCGGCCACACATTAGCCAGAGTGTCTATCCATAAAGGAGAAAGAGAGAACCAAAAGGCACTCTGGGCTATCTTTCTCAAAATGAAAAGATCCATCTCTGCCTAGCTGAAATCATGGTCTGAGGTGGCAACATCCATTCTCTGGGCCTCAACCTTAAGAGAAGATCTGCTTCCAGAGATAGAAAAAATGTGTCTTTTGTTCCTACCTGGATTTCCTTCTCTATTCTCTATGTTCATACAGACATTATTACGGAGTATATTTACAAACTATTAGTCTATGGAACTCATTTCACATATCTTTCATGTAATGTTTTATTACCTCTGGAGCCAGATACTCTGGTGTACCGCAGAACGTCTTCATTGTTGCTCCCTCTGTAATTCCCTCCTTGCACAGGCCAAAATCAGTGATCTTTATGTGGCCGTCTTTATCCAGCATCAAGTTCTCCAACTTCCACAGAATAATTTTATTGTTATGTGATATATTGGTTTGATAATGATATAACAAGTAGCATTACACTAAATACAACATAACTGACAAGTCATTTTTAAGTTATTAAACATGATTCATCTTGTATGGAATTTTTTCCACTAATCTCACCTTTAAGTCTCTATAAACAACGTTTTTCTCAGAATGTAGGTAATCCAGGGCTGAGACGATCTCTGCTCCATAAAACTGTGCTCTCTCTTCCGAAAAAATGCGATCTCGTGATAAATGAAAGAAAAGCTGTGATAAAAGAACAAATACCCCATAAATATCCCAAATGATAAACAGTAAGACCATCTGGAATTTTTAATCTTCTGGGATAAAATATATTATACGTAGTACACACATTATTTAAATAAAGCATTTGACTGCATGCAAATTAAATAAATAATTACTTCTTTAATTTTAATAAACAATCATTACTAAACTTCACCTTTACAAGATCTCACCTCTCCACCATTTGCATACTCCATAACAAAACATAATCGGTCATGAGTCTGGAAAGAATACTTCAGACCCTGAAACACAGAGGTGACATTAGGTGTTGTAACATTCGTTACTAAAGGAATATTTACATTTATTCTCTAGTTTAATATTGATTATCAGTGTAAACAAATTTGACTCATGGGGTGGCAACTGCCACCCTAAGAAAAAGCTGAATTTTTCTGCTAATTCAGAGATCCTCAGAGAAATCTAATCCCATCCAGAACAGGATGCCTGGGATTGCGGGTTATTCCACAACGCTTCTCCTGATTTATTTTGACCTGTGACTAACTATTTTCTAGTGGCATATTTCAACTGCCCACGCAGCTTTCATAAAGGAAAGCATCTGAAATCATAGCTTTTTGCCATCTGAAATCAATAATAAATTACTGATCACAAAAAGTGTAAGAATGTAAGAATCTAATCAGCATTAAATTATTACAAGTATAGATGGTTATTTTGTGGTTTTGAATATTCATGAACACAAATGTTTATGCCAGCCCATAAATTGACAAGAAATATGCGTGAACGCCACCCTTCATAGTCCTTATGCCAAAAAACAATATTCTAGATCTGCCCCTGCTTGAAACTTCTGAAAGACAAATTTTATGTTGCCTTGAATTTAAAACAGTTTGAAGTTTGAAGGTCAGGATAGATAGAATAATATTAACAAAACGGCTTTGCTATGTAATAATGATAGTTCTGCTCTTACAAGCTCAGAGACATTTAGAATCTGTTGATATGTTTAATAGACAGTGTCTTGGTGCCCTGGATATTGATATTTTGTTATTTATTTGAAATTATTACAAGTATAGATGGTTATTTTGTGGTTTTGAATATTCATGAACACAAATGTTTATGCCAGCCCATAAATTGACAAGAAATATGCATGAACGCCACCCTTCATAGTCCTTATGCCAAAAAACAATATTCTAGATCTGCCCCTGCTTGATGAAATTATTATTTAAAAATAAACTTAACCCAAAATCCTGTCACAAAACTGAACCTAGAATGTTCCATAAATTACATATACTAGTGTGTCATAAACGCTAATTCTAAAATGTCTCTTTACTCTTTACAGTCTCTCTACTTTGATATCATTTGCTTACTGTTAAGAAAGGGTGTTTGGAGTTCTGGAGGACCCGGTTTTCAGTAAGTGTGTGTGCTACCTCATCCTGTAAATAAAGTAATGAAAAGAATTTGTTAGAACTTCTAATATGAAGTAACTGCAATTTATGCATATAAATAAAACTTGCCAAAATACATTGTACAGGCAAATAGACAAACTTATATTTAAATTTACTGGAAAAAAAAAGTACACAGAAAAAAGTAAAGGACCTACTTTTGCTACTATCACCTCCTTTTTAAGAATTTTCATGGCATAGTATTTTCCCGTGGCTTTCTCCTTCACCAGTATGACCTTTCCAAAAGTGCCTTTCCCCAAGAGTTTGAGGTATTCAAAGTCATGCATTGTCTACACAACAGCATAAAGAAAAGTCTTACAGTTTTAAAATATCCAATATCATTTTAAAAATCAAATCTAAGGTACAAAAATGTCATTTACACAGAATATTTAGTTTATTTAGTTTTTGTCACCCTCTGAGTGAACTGAGGTTCACTTCATCTTATAGTGTTTGATAGAGTTTGTGTAGAGTTGTTTAGCAACCTTAAAAAATATTTTAACCTCCCCAAAAAAAACCACTCTTTATCTTTTTGTATAGAAACAATAGAGAAGACAAGAAACTCTCTACCACTTTGAGTCGAGGTTTGGACAGGTACATCTCCATGTCCATAGGGTCAGGTGAAGAGTCCATTCTCTCTTCCTCCTGCTTCTGTAAACTATCTGCCACAGCCTGGATGGCCTTCGTCCACTCCTCCCTGCCGAAAACAAGAAAATCATGTAGAGGAACTCTAATTTTACAGCTTTCTTTTGTTCAGTAAGAGTTAAAAAATTTACTTTAGGGAGCTTGAGGAATTTAAGCTGAACAGTAGGCGCTGTACTTGTATACTGTCTGCTTCTGAATACAACATACCAACCTTTCCTCTGGGGTCTCAACATGAAAAGTGCGTTCAATAACAGTAGTCCACTGCAGGCACCGAATAATAAAAGTGTTTGCCTTCGGTCGCTCTGTCTTCATCAACTGACATTCTGAGAGAATACATGGGAGAGAAAGAGTGTTTTTTTGTTGTTGTTGTTGTTATTTTGGTGTTCTTAGGTAGGGTTAGGAAAGGATGCAAAAGTGGACAAATACAGCAAAAAAGTATAGTGTTTGTGTGTGTGTGTTCCTGTGCAAACTGATAAAACAAAATGGCTACCTACGGGCCACTGAGAAGTTATTGAGTGGAGTTTCCAGCTGGTCAACATCTTGTGGCCGCTCTTTGTACCCAATAAATGTTCCATCACTCTTGAGTAAGAAATATCTTGGTCTCCATGTTTTTATGTATTCTCCTGGAAATAAATAGATTAGTAGAACAAAACATATCCAAACATAACATGGAAACATTTATGTATTAATATTTTAATAAATGTATGTTATGCTAACATGGATCACTAAATACATTTTTATGTATTATTATGTTACTATTATGTTATTGTTATAAAGACAAATTTAAACTGGAGGCATAAGTGGTAATCAAAAAACATTTTGTAATATATAAGATATATATGATACGATATATATGATAAACATATAAACCACTTAATTTTTTAAAAATGTTTTTAAAGTCTCTTGCTCAACATGGCTGCATTTATTTGACCAATATGTAATGTGATTACATATGTATTATCAGCAGTCATTATGGCAGTATTCAGTATCACATGATCAATCAAAAATCATTCTAATATGCTGATTTGATGCTCAGTAAACATTTCTTATTATTATTAATGGTGAAAACCGCTTAATAACTGAATAGAAAGTTTAAAATAACTGCATTTATTTTAATAACATTACAAACGTCTTTATTGTCACTTTTGATAAATTACATTTTTTGTTGAATAAAAGCAAAAATCTTACTGATGCTAAACTTTTGAATGATAATGTACATGATAAATATTTGTATAATTTACATTAAGTATAGTTTAGGAAGTTTATAAGTGGAGTGATGTGACGTTACTAAAACTAATGTATTTTTATTTTCTGTATTCTGTAGATTTCATTATAATTATCATGCAAGTTTTACAACTAACCAAGAGACTAAATGGAAAATTTCTGAGTTTAAAAATGTCACACCGCAAGGTTGTTTAAGAGAGAAGGTGATCAAAATGATAAAAACCTAAAAGAAATGCTGACCAGTAACAGCACATTATAAAAAAAAATCATATAAAAAAAGACTTTCCATTTTACATTTATATATATTTTTATTTTAACTTAAAAACCTGATGTTAATTTAACAGAAAGTGGCACCAGTAAAATTTTGTCTGAGCCCTGCGAATTTAAGCAATAGCTCTTAGCTCTTATACCAAGTATAGAGGGCACTAAAGTTATCACAACTTGTACTATAAAAACAGAATAATATGATTAGTGAATAATTACTTTCCAAATAAACTGCATATGCATTAAAGGTTTGCAATCAGGAAATAAGATGTAAACAAAATAAGTGTTGAGTAGTACTGCTTCTTATGTAGACATTCAAGCAGTCAATATCTAAGACCAAATTCTGGTAAACTACTCAATTTACAGCACACGTCACAGGCTGTTCTCCTTTAAACCACACAGACTGCAAGTCCACACCTACGACTAGTCCATTTCTTCTTGTTGGGGAAGTACCCTGCAGTACTTTAAGGTAAATAGTAAAAGGGGCATCCCTGAACCCTTAAAAAAATAGAAGGTTGAGAACTTTCACCATAAACAGTTTTTATTTAATCAGCTTATCTACAGTCATCAAAACAAACAGGAAACTACTGTTTAGTTCTGAATAAAAATACTAACATCAAATAAGACCAAGACAGTCCCTGTCAAATGCAAGAGTTCACATTATCAATCAGATGAGAGTGGTTGTCAGCTACACAAGCCTGCACAAGTTTACTCAAAAAACAACATTAAGAAGCCATGACTGCTGTTGGTGTTTGGGGTTTCATGGTTGGATTTTCATTTCTTTGTTGGTTTTTTATTTTAATGTCGCCACATTAGTGGGACTTCTGGTAACTAAGAGTCAGATTCTTGAAAACAGGAAGTGACACAAAAGATAGCGTGGCCACACAAGCAGTTTAAAAATGAGCTACTGCTATTGCTGACTCATATCTGCACTGATATACACACTTAAATATGCGCACGGTAAGATCATTACACATGATCGTCCAGGGAGCATGTCAGTCTTTTAAATGCATGATAGGAAAAAAAAAAAAAAAAAACCTTTTTATTAAGGGGCATTATTTATTACTGTCCTGTCAATGTACCAATTGTCATCTTGTATCAAGAAGCTTCCTTTGAGAAAGCTCAATTTTCACTAGTGACATATTATCTAAGCAATTCTCTGTGATGAAAAACAAAAGCACCAGCTCATCTCTGTGTGTATACATAATCAACAAGTTTCTGTGAAAATTGTTCTGTTCCAGATTAAGCACAGACAGTTTTCACTCAAGTTTTCACAGACAGTTTTCACTCAAGGACTTTCTTCTTCTTACAGCTAAGTTTATAGACAGATGAGCAGAGGAACACTTCTTGTTAGTAAAGGGGATTATAAGCAGGTGAGCATCTTTGAAAACAAACAAATCCAATTATAATAAGCATAATAAAGTTTTGATGAAAAAAGAAATATGCTGAATATTAAGAGATGAACAAAAAATATCAATACAGTGTCCTGCATGCCCCCAGGGCCACACATAGGGAAAAAATAACTCCCTAAATCCCTTGTGGGCAAAACAAGCCTGCCGCCACGCTAAGCAGCATAAATCCAGGCAAAAGCATAGCTGCTTTTCATCTGGGCCTAGAGTGCCATTACGGGTGGTGTCTGTCTGCATAGCTGAACTGGAATGACCTTGCCTAAAGAAGCACACAGCCCTACACTGTCCAGCAGTGCATGCCTCATAGACCCTGGCAAAATGAGGATCGAGCAAACACCCCGAGTGCTTGATATTCAGCCCTTTTGCTGTTTTCTGCTCTCCACACCCTCAGGCTTGTTCCCTGCACACTGTTGCATCTGCCTCTTTGGCCCAATGACTCCGATGCTCTGTGGTTTGCAAGGACAGACATGCGCTCAAAATTTCCATGCTTTGAGGAGTGCAACACAGTAATATCCTCTCACTGACATGTACAGTAGGAAAATTTACTTAAGAAGAATGTGATATGATTACATGTTGGCCAATGTTGAAAATACTGAATAAATAAAAGAAGGAAAATATAAAACTACTCCACTAAAATAAACTGCTAAAAAAGAAACAGAATGGCAGCTTTTGTAAAAGCTATAGACACATGCAGCCTTTTGCATTGTCACTGACGCAGTGTTTACACTTGTGCCGAGCGAGGCGGAGCAGAGCGGGCATTTTCAGTTAATTCCAATGGAAACTGAGCTTCACACTTGCAAGGTGAATTGTGGAATTGACACCGGATTGTAGAAAGCGCTGAGAGCAGTCAAAATGCTCAACTCAATTCAAATGAGGAGAGCAAAATGTCAGGCAGCAACAAACAGCTGTGAAGTTCAGGTAGTGACGTTTGTCTTGAATGTTTATAAATATGCAGATTGTGCAGTTTCTGTTGGATTTAGTGCATAAATCATAATGTAGTTTGGACTCTTAATTGTGAGTAGACAGGCTAGGGTTTACAAAATGTTTATCAGTCTGACACTGCTTGGGACTGGGTTCATAACCACTTCTTCTCTGGATAACTAACATGATCTAACGGTAATAATGTAAACAAAAATTGAATTTTTTCCTTGTTTCTCACAAGTATCGCATCTGAAACTGGAGGAAAGCTTCACAGAATTTTTACCTCTCTTATGTAGCCATCCCTCCTTCACAATGACAACATCACTCATTGTGGCCGGAGAGAAAACCCTCTTGTCCCTTTGACTCGGACCAGGACCAGAAGGTGGGAACTGTTGGATGTCTCCAACCAAGACATTCAGCAGGACAGGTGGTCTGAAGGAAACAGAAGAAAAAAAAGTTTCTGACTTATTTATATTTATTTATAAAGCTTACTTATATATTTTTTTAGCTTTATCCCACTGTTTTAGCACAAAGCATGCTTGCACTTTTCATAAGTGTGACTCTTACTGAATATATTGACATTGCATCTGGAAAAAAAAAAAAGAAAAGAATAAAAAACACTGCAGAAAAAACAAAACAAAAACAAATGCCAAGTTCTGTCATGAAACTCTAGATGGTGCAGGCTGATGGGTTCTTAACGTAAATTGATGATTTTCACAGCATTAAACGACTTGGCACTAGCTGATTGGTCCATGTTGCATACGCAGCCAATAAGATTACTGCTTTACATTTAAATGGCTGGTTAACATTCACTTCAGCATTTTGCAGTGCGCTTTCAGAGTTCCACTAAAACTCTCCACCTTCCCCAGCTCCACCTGTATAGATCTGCTACGGGTTATTACAAATGCTAACCTATTTGTGCAGCAGCAGTAGACCTGCACGATTAATCGTTAAAAGATCCCAATCTCGATTCAAACAGCCATGCAATCCCATTTTTTAATGACAATGATTCGCCTATCTTCTTCAGAGCCAAGTGTGCATTACTGAGCTTTTCACTTTGTACACACAAGAAAATTTAAAGGAATTTTGAATTCTCATGACCTACGGATCCTTGCTGTTGGTAAAAATGAAAACATAGCAATCCAATACCAGCGCATCCACTACTAATATAGCTTAAATATACTCTTAAGTATACTGCCTTGTTTTTTTTTTTTGTTTTTTTTTTTTTTACTTTATAATAATGATTAAGTAATTTAATTGCTTAACTCCATTCATGAGCAGTAGATTTAATGTATATGTGAATATCAAATGTAACTGCTTTACATTTGATATACAAATGTACACCAGTAAAAGAGTGTGTAAGCACAGTCAAGGGTCAATGGGATATTGTGTACACAATTTAATCCATATACAATAAAATTCTTTGATAAAATTTTGCATATATATATTAGGCACACTATTTTCAAAGGCACGACAGTTAGAATATAGTATTAGAACAAACCAATTGGGGAATAGCTTGAACTGTAGTTTTTGAGGTCTGACTATTAAAACCTGCTGCCCTTGATGCACCCCACAGCTATGCAGCCTCTGGCTGCTTGGAATGCAGTGAGAAAGAACAGCATTTTCCTGCCTCAGAGCCATCTGAAACACCAACCCCATGTGAACTTCCCTTCCCCTGCCTCAAAGATCAGCAGCTAGGAGATGCAGGTAATCCTCTGACTTAAAATATACATACATGCACTTACACAAAACGAAAGGCAATGGCTGCAAGCAAAAGAAAGAAAGAAAGAAAGAAAGAAAGAAAGAAAGTTAGCTGACATGCAATCACATAATCTATGAGAAGTGCTGTAATGAGAAAATTCCTCAGACATGTACACGCAAAAATACACACTGAAGAACCATTTACTCACAATGATGCCAAGCAAATGCAAAGGTGCACACAGACCTACAACTCTCAGGCACAACTACCTTCTCTAACGTCTCTCTCTGTCTGTCTGTCTCACACAAACCCACACACACCAGGAAAGTCTCATGTGTGTCAGCTTCACTGTCTGGTGCTGCCACTGCAGCTTGTCTCTGAGTGCGGCCCCTCCCAAAGCCGCCACGCTGCGGGAGAAAAAGAGAGAGTAAAAAAAAGTGGGCGGACGACCAAGCCTGTGCTCAATGCAGCACTCCATACGAACTCAATGGCCTCGCAGATGGTCACGTGGCACAAATAAAGCGAAAGATTGAGTGACAGAGGCCCCTGAGGAGGCCACCCACCTCATTCAAAATTTCAGCTCAGTGAGAGGAAGAAAGGGAGGAAAATGCATCAGTCATCTAGATTTTTTTAGCAGCAGCCAGTGCCTTGTTATGCTTATAGGTATATTTCATAACTGTGTGTGTATAGAACTAAGTTTACATTTTTAATTGCATGCCAGCTCCTGGTATGCCTAGTAAGGTTGTCTTTTTTGTTTGCTTAAGTTATATATATAGTATAAGTATATACAGGTCCAAAGTTTGGAATCATAAAGATTTTTTAAAGATGTTTTTGAAATAAATCTCTTATGCTCACCCAGGTTGCAATTATTAAACAAAAATACAGTAAAAACCATAATATTGTGGCATATCACTACAATTTAAAATAACGATTTTCTCCTTTTTGAAAATGTACTGCAATTTATTCCTGTCATGGCAAAGCTGAATTTTCAGCAGTTATTACTACAAGTCTTTTCAGTGTCACATGATCAATATCACACAATATTGCTGTTACTGTATGACTGTATTGATCAAATAAATGCAGCCTTGGGGAGCATATAAGACGTCTTTCAAAAAACATGAAAAATCCTAAATTATTCCAAACTTTAACCAATAGTGAATATTAGTAGCATAGTGTTGACAATACTTTTATTATTTAATACTTTAATTATTCCGGGTAAGACAACATGGTCTTGAATTACTGCTTTTAGAAGGCTGTTTGTTTTTATGTTTAGTTCCTTAGCAACCACTTTACCCCTGGTTGAGAATGGACCATCTTGAGAGAGCCACCAGGTTTTTCAGCTTGAGGATGAGCTGGTTTTCTTTTAGGATTTTCTTAAAACCAGGACATGATTGCTCTCAGCAGCTAAACAGCCTTTGTGTAGCGGGCTTTGACTAGTACACTAAGTGAAATTAAAAAAAAAAAAATAATAATTCTTAGAGGATTAAATGTTAATTGGATGTAAGAAAAGTCATGAGGCATCTCCAAATTACTAAATATATATGAAAAATAATGATCTTCATTAATAAAGCAATCCCTCTCATTTTCTTATTCAAGAAATAAATAAAATTTAAATATATCCACAACACTGATCAATCCACAGCGCTAGCTGGTTTTGGTAGACAACTGTAGATTTATGTCAAGCATTTTTGGCATTTTTCCCTACACTCTAAACATCTTTTCCAACTTCACACAGAGAACATTGCTCCTGGGCACTAAACTACCTTGGTTGACCACCACATTGCGCAAATGTACACCAGACACAAAATAGCCTACAGAACTGTTTATAAAAAATAAATAAACAAATAAATAAAAACCTGCAGTATCAGCTGTAATCTTGTTGTATGAGTTCTATTATCATTTATTTATATATGGTCTAAGTCTGTCTACATGTTTGAAGCCAAACATCACTCTTAACTTCTCATTTTGGCGTTTGATCTGGATGCAGATGGTATGCACAGTCATTGCATGCATCTCTATTTAACACTTTTTAGAGTGTGTATTAACATTTATGGCATTTGCAAGCTGCCATATACTGCATAACAAATAAATTAAAAACAACAACAACAACAAAACCTGACCGTCTGATTTTTGACTTCTGAAGAATAGAATGTTTGCTTGCTTACTAAGTTGACAAAAGTTGTGTAAGCTCGGACAACTTCAGCCGTGATGCGGTTAGATGCCTGAGGAAACCATCTCATGTTCACTTCTGCCCAAAATAAGACTGCTATCATGCATAGCTACTTAAAAATCTATATGCGCGTGTACAAAATCATGTCATACCACAAGACTTCAGATATAACTTCGGCTCATTTCACAAATTCTTCGAGCGTCTTCTCGTACAATTTATTTCCATCATGTTGTGGGTAAAACTCTTTCCGCTCTTATATCACTATATATATCTCTCTCGGTTATTTCATCCTTCATTCGTTCGGGATATTTCAGTGCGGTGCAGTAAGTGAGCAATGAGGCGGTGACGTCAGATTTTCTTAAACAGACCCAACATTTCCTCAAAGAGACCTTACCACACAGCAAAAATGTTCCGTTTGAAAATGTTTTTAGTAGGAATTATAGATCAGTTATTATAATTATACACTTATATATAACACATATATGTGTATAGACTACTCCTTTGTCTTTGATCCTTAAAAATCTACAGTCTACAGAAAAACAACAATAGAGAATGAGATATAGGCCTATCATAAAACAATAATAATAAATAAACAAGCTAGAGGGGGAAAAACAAACAAACAAAAAATTATACAAGATTAAACATCGAAAGTAATTTTTGATTTTTAAAGATTTTTTATGCCTTTCAAACTTTATAGTCTACGAAAAAAAAAAATGACAGTAGCAGGTTCTTACCCAAAATGTTTAATTTAAAAATCGCAAAGAATAACAAAAAGATTAACAAATTTTCATCTGTAATGTTTTTCCAATATTTTGAATATACTGAGTGTACTATAATAGGTATTTTAAACGTGACTTGTTTGTTAATAGATAGGCCTGACGCTGGAATAGATTCCTGTTGGTATGATTGCGAACAAAGTGGTTATTGAATTTGTTATCAATAATCTCATATCTAAAAAAAAAAAAAAAAAAAAAAAAAAAAAAGATTTATAATAATAAATAATAATTTGATTTTTCCAAATAAAACAATGAGGTGAGGTTTTAAAAAAGTTAATCACGAAATCATTGTGCAGTGATAGTCTTTTGTTGTATGACCGCGTGTGTTCTAAATAGTGAGGGAAGAAATTAACCTTTGCTTCACAAAACTAATCACTGTTTCAAAGCTTTTGAAACAACACATGCTGGTGACGCCTGCTGGTCAAAACTGTGTAAATGCAACAAACTCTGGCCAAAACAAACATAAAACAGCTTTTACAAACCTTTTGCAAATGTTTTATTGGAAGTATAATATATCAAATTTAATTAACAAATTATCAAATACCATTACATATTAAGCGTCTGTATAATATGTGTTCTTTTAATAATCTACAGGGCTTGTTTTGTTTGTTTTATCTAGGGTTTGTCTATACAGACTAATAAGAGAACTACTCTTCCTTTTAATTACACAAATTTCTCATAAAACAGAGCTCGCAACCCCAACTGCTTTAACTACTTAAAACTTTCAGGCTAGGCTTTCTCAAGCCAGCCAAAAGTTTGACTAACTTTTTTTTATTTTATTTATTATTATTATTATTTTTTAAATCTATTATCTAGTTTTAGAGATTTATCAGAGATTTTTTTCCTACTCTGCATTACAATATTTACTGCTATTGTTAATAAATAGTTCAACAGTGTTTTAGAGAGAGAGAGAGAGAGAGAGAGAGAGAGAGAGAGAGAGAGAGAGAGAGAGAGAGAGAGAGAGATTTTTTTTCTATGACTTTTGCACATTTTTTGAAACAGTCTTAACATTCTCTAATCTATAAATGCAACCATCAAAACTGTTTGCTGGAACATCAGAACTTTGTCTGAACAACAGAACATGTCTGCAAAATATAGTAATCACCCAAAACATTTCATACTTCAAAACAACTGTCAGTAAATTGGCCAGTGCCACCAAAATAAAAAAGTGTTTTTGTCATGATGTGAGCCACACTGTTCAAAATGTTTAGATGTTTTTTCACCATGCAGTATTTGCAAATAAAGTTTTTTTCTACTTTTTTGTTGTTGTTGACATTGACTACTTTCTATACTGGAAATGGGGGGACGCGGGGGGACGGAGTCCGGCGAGTGAATTTCGACGGGGGACGGCGTTTCATTTCCAGCTGGTTAGGTTTATTTGGAAATTAAAGTGATTTCTATATTTTATCCATTCAAAAGACTACGAAAGCGAGCCCAGCTCTTTGCGCCTACTGCATCCCACCGATTGAGCCAAAGTAAACCCAAAGTAAGCCCACATGAGCCAATCGCGTTTCTCGCTTGGGTTTACTTTGGCCTTACTTTTGACCAATCGCGTTTCTCTCTTGGGCTTACTTTTGACCAATCGCGTTTCTCACTTGGGCTTACTTTTGACCAATCGCGTTTCTCTCTTGGGCTTACTTTTGACCAATCGCGTTTCTCGCTTGGGCTTACTTTTGACCAATCGCGTTTCTCGCTTGGGCTTACTTTTGACCAATCGCGTTTCTCGCTTGGGCTTACTTTGGGCTTACTTTTGACCAATCGCGTTTCTCGCTTGGGCTTACTTTTGACCAATCGCGTTTCTCGCTTGGGTTTACTTTTGACCAATCGCGTTTCTCTCTTGGGCTTACTTTTGACCAATCGCGTTTCTCTCTTGGGCTTACTTTTGACCAATCGCGTTTCTCGCTTGGGTTTACTTTGGGCTTACTTTTGACCAATCGCGTTTCTCGCTTGGGTTTACTTTGGGTTTACTTCAATCGCGTTTCTCGCTTGGGTTTACTTTGGGCTTACTTTTGACCAATCGCGTTTCTCGCTTGGGCTTACTTTTGACCAATCGCGTTTCTCTCTTGGGCTTACTTTTGACCAATCGCGTTTCTCTCTTGGGCTTACTTTTGACCAATCGCGTTTCTCTCTTGGGCTTACTTTTGACCAATCGCGTTTCTCGCTTGGGCTTACTTTTGACCAATCGCGTTTCTCTCTCATGTGGCTTACATTTGACCAATCGCCGCACGGCCGCTATTATTGTCATCTTTGAAATAGGTAAGGCTGTTGTTTACTTCATTATTGTATATCGCTCATTATTTGTTCATATACAGTGTGTTTTTTTGGATAATGAAACGTGCGAATTAAGCTATCTAGCATGTATAGCACACGTTTTCTTCAGTAACGTTACGTGTGAACCTGTAACTTTTCTCACGAAATACAGACATGTCGCTACCGATCAGATAAGTTAAAATCATCGGCCGTCCGTTAACGTTAATTAAGCTATATTGCTGTCAACAATGATGTGTGTATTGAGTGCAAAGTCATGATTTATAACTACTTTATACTGCACCGGGCGCATAACGTAAGCGAAGTACGTATGCAGCGTATGCACGGGCGCCGCTAGAGACTCTGGGCCCTGTGACTGAACGTAATGATTAAACAAAAATTACTTATATTTGGTAATAGTACTCACCTCCTCCGATCCCCCCTGCCAATCCTGGGCCCCTAGAATCGTTACCAGCACCCCATCCCCGCCCCCCAAATTACATTAAAATGTGTGTTTTAGGAACCTAGTAAAATTGATTATTATTATTATTATTATTATTATTATTGTCATTATTAAGCAATTATTAATAACACTATTGTTATTATTAATAATATTAACAACAACAATAATTATTGTTGCTGTTGTTGTTTTAATTATAAAAATGTAGACAAATATATTACTGTTTTAAATTATAAATATGTAAAATAAAATGAATATTTGATAATATAAAATAAAAATAATGATAATGTTTAATATTATGTGTAATTAAAATAATTTTATTCACATTACAAGTTACAATACTAATATTTATGGAATAAATTCCTCTTTTAAAACCCTCCAGCTTTTCACACATTAAATTCATGCTTTTAATTTTTATTAATTTTTTTTTTTTTTTTTTTTTATTATTGTCAGACTCTATGCAAGTGTGTAAATAAAGTAAACTTAGCACACATTGCATTTCAAAAACATCAGTATTATCAAAACATATATTATGTGATTATCTTGCAGCATATTATTAACTACAACTATTAAAAACTGATAGTATAAATATGAATATTATATGAGAAAATTAAATAAAATATTAAATAAACTGAAGCAGTAAAATTACTAACTAAAAATAAATAAAAAAACTAAAACAAAAATACATTTAACATAAATAGTGATAAAAAAAAACATGACAAAAAGAATAAATACTGAACTAAAATTAAAATAAAGCCTGAAAATATAAAGCTAATTTAAAAAAAATACTAAACTAACACTAGCTATGTTTCCATCCACCTATTTTTATGCGCATTTTGGACTATCGCATAAAAAATTCGCTGGATGGAAACGGCAAGATGCGCATAAATTCTGAAAATGCGCATAAAAAAATTATGCGCACAACTGAGTAGGATAAACTTTTTATCCGATAAGAAAAAATGCGCATAAACTACGATGGAAACACATTTACCGAATAAATTCCTCCATGCGCATCAAAAAAGTCATGTGACTTTGCGCTATGAGACGGGATAACTTGACTAATCAGCTGACCGATCTCGTTCACAGCATCTATAAGTTGTTGTTGTCACTCTGAAAAGCCTGAGCAAAGTCTGTCATCAAAGTATTTCTGTATAATTGTCTTACACGACTGTGTTCCCAAACAACTGGCATCCTCAGAACGCAGTGACAGCATTTATTGTGTTATGTCTGCTCTCTCAGAGGCGCAAGTAATTTATATCATATATGAAAATTATTATATTCAATGGCTTCTCCTATATTCTTAGTGATATTTAGTGCCACAGTTTACCAGGAAGTGACGATTTTGTTCTCTTTGACTCGTTGGATGGAAACGGTGCTTTATTCGCATATGTTTTATGCGATATTCCAGTTTTGCGCATAATTTAAATTCGAATCTTTGGATGGAAACATAGCTACTGTTGTGTAGCCCCATTTATTTATTTTAATTTTACACTGTGTGCACAGTCATGGTTTAAGACGACAGCACTGGAAATAGAAGGAAATTTCAGACTTCATATTTGACTTCACATATTTGATCTATCAGGGATTCCTGTCCTTTGTAGAAAACTCATCATCAGGCCAATTTATGGTCATGGCCATGTTTATTACCACAGTAATATGGTTTATGTGTAGCTTGTTAAATTATCGTTACACACTTAACGTACAGGTATCTGTCAGATTGCTTGAGGTAATAGTCTGTTTCTGATTTTCATTTCAGAAAATGTATGCATACCCCTTTTTTCGCCACGAATCGGCAACATCAGACCGACTCCTCATGGCACCATCGGAGGAGGCAAAGCGCCTTGAAAAGGTGGAGTCTGGAAGGGCCAAACCTAAGGAGGAGGTGCTGACAGAGGCCAGTACTTTTGTCAGCACAAATGGTGGAGACCCCAGTGACCAGTTTTTAGTACTGGCTCACTGTAAACTTCAGTTTGGGAAGTACCAGGGCCAGAGATTTAGATGGCTCCTGGAAAACTCTCTGGGGTACGCAGTGTATTTGGTGCTCAGCATTTCCAAAGAAACAGCGCAAACAACCCCCCTGTCAGAAAATAAACAACTGTTTCTGCAGTACACTTCTCATATTAGAGAGATGGCAGAAGAAGTGGAGAAGTATGAGAGGAAGCAGGAAATGCAAGCAGAAGCCCGCGCAACTGGAGACCAGGGCTGCTTGATGGTGGAGTTTGGTGACTTCCAGGGCCGGTCCATGAAGGATGTTTATGAGGACCAGAGCAAGAAGGCCCAAGCCCTCATCAGGTACCTGGTTAAGGCAGATGCCAGGCCGAACACCAACATGGCCATTTTCAAGACATATGTCCTGAAAAGACGGGCTTCTGCTGTGGGCACCAGTGTACGTCAGCCTGCCCGTCTACCCACAGCCTCCAGTGCCTCTGCTTCTACATCTACAGCCTCCAGTGCCTCTGCTTCTACATCTACAGTCTCCAGTGCCTCTGCTTCTCCACCTGCAGCTATCCGAACTGGTGTACAGCAGACCGCCACTGTGAAAGCGCTACTGGCGCGTGGGAAACATTTGTCTCCTTCACAGGTGGCGAAAAAACTCATGTCACCAGTTAAACCCCGTGAGTAGGAGTGTGAATACTGATTTTTTTCTACGGCAGTTCTACATGTATTCATTTATCATGATGGCAAACTTGTCCACTTACTGTTTCCAGATCCATTACCGCAGTCCACTTTACCTCCTCCAGCAACAAAATTCCCAGCCCAAAGCTCCACACCGGCCCAAAGGCAGCTTTTCGCTACTGGTAAGCACCATCTTACAAACGCTTGTCTCCGTGTATTGTTCATAGTTTTAACATTTGTGCTCCAGGCACTTCCGTTCCCACTGCTGAAGATGATGATGATGAGGAGCTGGTATTTGCTGCATCACAATGTGAAGCACAGCTAAATACAGGTGTGGCATATGACACAAATGCACATATTATAAGAATGTTTTGTGAAAACACACTGAGAAGCATTATTTTTAAAAAAAAAAAAAAAAAAAAAAATCGATGTTTTTAAATATTTTTTGTTTACAATACATCGAGGCTTGATGTCACATCAAGCCTCGAGCAGGATGCATTCTTTGAGTGGACTTCTTCAAAACCTTAAGGATGTCCAAAGGTTTCAGAGTATTTATTTGCGTTTCCGAACTTACCCATTGTTAAACAATCACCGGATAACTTTTTCACACCGCTTGCTTTACTCACTCACTCTTTAGCTCCTCCTGAGCAGACAGGATGGAGGAGATTCATTGTTCTAATGATTAGAGGAACCGTTTCCTTACTGTATCTGTGTGCATGCTTCATGTCTGTGGGCATCATTACTTCATACTGAATTCATCACACCTAATTTTCCTTACTCCATTCCATCAATAAAGTGTACACTGTTATTAAACAGGCTGTTTGTGGGCTGAATTTATGGCATATTATGATCAAATGCAGCAGTCATCCTTATATTGTTTTTGTTACTGTTCACTCAGAGGCCTGTGCCGGTCTGTCTCCATCAGCGGAAACAGCAAAAACACCAGATCCTCCACATCATCAGCCACCAGCTGAGCTTCCAAGTCACTGGAAAGATCATCTACCACCTTACCAGCATGAGTGGATCCGGAACACACTATTTAAGGCCAACCCGTGAACCGGCAAGCCAGAACTAGTGTCCCAGCTGAAGCTTTGGTGGTATCCTCCTCAGCCCCCTTTGATTCACACGCAGCCGCCCGCCTCACCTGACCTCTTCTTCTGTCGGCCCCTTTTCTTGTGGATGCCACTGAAGATGTGGTTGTTTCCTCTTGCCTGTGTTCGCCCCGACTGTGGTAAGCATCGATGGTTGGTATGACCTTGCCACTGAGTATCTGGAGTGCAAACACTGCAAAAAGAAGTATCCCGCCTGGTCCGAGGACATCTTAGGGCAGCTGGATATGGGCCACAGCACTCAGTTTCCAGCTTTGCTGACGTACAGGTAATTCATAATGACAATCATTCTTTATTAGACGCTTTTATTTGTGTTATTATTTTACCAACCAAAAGCATTTGCATGATTATACTGTTGTTTCCTTAGATACTCATGTGACAGCCGGGTGCTGAGGATGATGAGGGAGAGGACACTGGGTAACAGTGTGACTCAGCTTTACAAGAAGCTGATGGAACAGCACAGTGAGGCATGGACACAGCGTGTCCTGCAGTACTTGACTGCCTGTGAACCATTCACAAGGTCCTCCCTTGTGCAGCCTCCTGTGTTTGCTAAAAAATAATATACACTAAATAATAAATATCAGTCAATGTAATGATATGTCCAGGGTGCGATTTGTGAAAGAGCAGGTGTGGGGCCGGGGCGTGTTTTCAATACGACGAAAACTGTCACGTGATCACAATTTAATAAAAACATTGTATCACTACAATTAATAGGCCTAACTTACAATGTTTTTATTAAATTGTGATCACGTGACAGTTTTCGTCGTATTGAAAACACGCCCCGGCCCCACACCTGCTCTTTCACAAATCGCACCCTGGACATATCATTACATTGACTGATATTTATTATTTAGTGTATATTATTTTTAAAAAGCATATTACATGTTTATGTTTATGGTTAAATAAAATGAATAAAAATGTCTCTTCAAAGATTTTTTTTTGTGTGTGTGGGATATGATTTGATTGATATGATTTATCAGATTATTTAAAATAAAAATAATAAAATCTAATAAAAGTAATAGTAAAATCTGATCAAAAGACACTTCAAATGTAAAGTAAAATGTTTTATTAAAATTAATACACACAAATATTGAAACGAGTACACACACACACACACAATATCAAACAATATGAAAGAGTGGGCCCATGCAATATATACAGAAAAGATATTATTTATTGAGGAGGATACAGTACTGAGGAGGATATGGGACAATATGAAAGAGTGGGCCCATGTAATATATACAAAATATATACAGGAAAGATACTTATTTTTTGAGGAGGTGGAGTTTGGCATTTATTTTTCTGGCGCTGTTCTGCCAACCAGTCTTCTAAAGAT
The DNA here is from genome assembly GCA_039654775.1 of Spinibarbus caldwelli. NCBI lineage: Eukaryota > Metazoa > Chordata > Actinopteri > Cypriniformes > Cyprinidae > Spinibarbus > Spinibarbus caldwelli. The sequence goes on from CM077240.1 coordinate 6,007,372, forward strand.
TTGCCATTTGAGGCACGCGAGCAAAATGTGGCATTACCATATCGGCTATGGCCAAACTCTTTAGTTTTGGGGTTGCCCACATTTGCTGCACGTGTTAAAAGTAACCCCTCGCACATACTTCCTCTTATGGACTCCGCTTTCCGTCTCCAGGGCCCACCGGCGCCTGTTCCTCTGGGTGTAACGGGACATAGGAGCATCAGACGCAGGAGCAGGCGGAGCTGGGCCTGCACCGGATGTTGAAGCAGCAGAAGAGGGAATGACCATTGACACAGTCATGTCCGGGTTAAGGACTAGTGTGCCTAACAGCGAGCCAGGTGCTGAAATGGGCTGCACACCTCCTGATGCTGTGGGGGCAGGTGCAATGGGGCACTCCGTAGAGGTAGCAGCGGGCCGTCGACCTGGTCGTAGAATTGGAGCCTGTCCTTGATTTGGTGGAAGGATAATAGGATGTTTTGGGCCTGATGTCGATGGCGCTTCATCCAATTTTTCCCTCGGCGGAGGAAGCTGTGTATCGGCCACAGCAATTGGGTCAGGTGGAGTCAGTCCCTGAGCGAGGACACTCATTTCCTGATTCTTCTGCCGCTGCTGAAACCTAAAAATAAATTACTTGAATTATATATATGTTTAGAAGTATTCAGTTAATTTGAAGCAAATAATGTGCCTTGCTTACCACTGAATGAATGTCTTCTGGTTTAGCTCAAACAGCTGGATCATTGTTTCATCCATCAGCCTGCGACTGTTAAGCACCAGCTCTCGGATGTGGTGGTAATCCGAGAGGATTTTAGACCATCTGGGGGTGCAAACTCCGGCCTTCTTGGTCGGCGACTTGTGTAAGGCACAAAGCTTGATATAAATGGCCTCAACCAAGCGGCTGGTGCTGGGCCACTGTGCTGGACCACCAGGATGTCCAATCAGACACCGTTTCACACTTTCCACACCCGGTGTGACTCCGGAGCGCTTCGGTGCTTTAAAGCGCCCATGTGTGAGCTGAGGCTGATGTCGAGGCTGATAGTTGACCCACTGTTTGTCAGAATCAGGGAGAGCTGTCCACAGCTGGATGGCTTCTGTCACCTGCAGGTCAGTGACGTAAGGTGCCTGACGAAGACCCACCAGGTAACCAGCCAAATCCTGGACCTTGTCCCACCCAGCGATGCCATCGGGTCCAATGACTGCTCCCTAGTAAATGCAGATTAATGTTAATATATGTAGAATAAAACGAGATTCAGATTAAATAAATCCCTTAAAGTATCTTACCTGAGCCTCGTCGGAGAGACTGCTTCCAGTGTCAGATGGCTGTGACAGCACTGAAGGGGCAGGGGCAAGATGCTGTCCTTCTGGACGGCTCAGCCAGTGATGCTGGGGACTGAGGCAGAGGCAAAGATGAGGGGCTGTTTTCGAGATCACGTCAGGGCTCACCCTCATACAGCACTGGAACTGTGATGTCCTCCATGATCTCTTCCTCAAACCCCTCATCTTGCAGGTCCTGGTCATCAACTGCCTCCACCAGCCTGTCTTCCTCCTCTGGGTTCTGGAGCACTGGAGTCAGTGTTTTGCCAGTCTGACTGTAAAAGTACTCCATTGCCAGCAATTCACCTACAAGAATAAAATGGGGAAAAAAGAAAGCATTCTTAATATTTTGTCTAGTACATTAACCCATTTAATCCCACCAGTCACAATAGTGAATGTAAAAAAGATTTTCATTTATAAAGCTCTAAAACTTTACTGACTGATGTTTTAGTGCCTTTCCTGCAAATATGGAAAAAAAAGGGTCTCAATTAAATATGTGCAGTTTCACATGGTTAGTGCAAATTGTCACAAGAGCAATTTACTTCTTTTTTTCACCATGAGAAGATGATGGCTGCATCAAAGCTCCTAAACAAAAGGCTAGTAAAGTGTGTTAACATAAACTGTCTAGTATTAATATATGAATTCACAATTATTCAGTTTTGTTGAGTAAGGTCATAGAATCAGTAAACATGTTGATGGTCACAATAGTGACCGCTGGGATAACAGGATTTAGGTATACATATAAATCCAATTGCAGTTGTTAGTGAAAGCTGCACTAAAATGTTGCAATGACAAATACTGCACTAAATTAAAAGTTCAAATGTTACAAATACGTTACAATATTGATGTTTGGTAGCACTAATATAATAATTTTATCATATATATCACAATAAAGTAACAATTTTGATACGTTGATAGTTGTATTTTTTTATTATTTTAACTCAGTATTCCTATCAGTGTTGTACAGGGTTTTTTTATTCGTAATAATAGTACCTGAGTGTGATGAAATAGAGTGTGAGTTTAATATAGCTGGGCTGAGATATATAACAATTTTTATGACTGTAGAAATATGTTAATGCAGTACACACATTATCCCACCGGTCACAATTGTGACCGACCATAAAACACAATTTTTCACTCATTTTTCCAAAAAATATTTAAAAAATAATTATTGATTATTTCAAAGTGTTACTAATGACACATCATCTGGATATTTTTATGTCTAAATAGATAAGGCTAAATAGATAACCTAGTAGAATATTACAAAAGAACAAATGAATGAATTTCTTGCCTGTATACACTCCCAGAGGGCGATAGCGCTCATCCCAGGGCTTCCCAAAGACTGTTCGGCTAAGCTGGTCCACAGCCTCTCTCATGGTGCTGCCGTATGACCGGATAGAGGATGCTCCTTTTATGGCGTCTTCCATTCGGTCATCATTCCAACGCATCAAGCCCTCAAGGAGATAGGCCTGAAAATGCGCATCACTGGCACTGGTTCCTAAAAGTTAATAAAAAAAAAATTAAAAAAAAGAAATAAACAAAAAATAAAAAAAGAAATTTAAAAAAAAATGTACAAGATATGTACTACACTTGAGGTGCTATGAAGTAACTGGTTACATGTAATAGAGTAATGTAATTGTCTATTACATGTCTTAAAATGATTGTCATTTTTACTAGAATTACTAGTGACTTTGTCAATGCTTATGACATCAGAAAAGAACTGTAATATTACTGTAGAGTGTGACATTTATTAATGTGACATTACTTTAACGTAATGGAAGCAGTTACAGTGCTTATATTTTTTTTTACAGAAAAATTAGTAATCTATATGTATGTAATACCTGGAATAAAACGGTTCAGGTGGAGGTGGAAGGACTAAAAGGAGGTAGAGCCACGGGCACACCTGTAGCAGCACAGCTCCACACCACCTTTCTTCAGTGTCCCCGTCTTCAAGTAGAGCGGAAAGTGCTCTGGGTCTTGGATAACACGGTACGTGCTTCCGCTGTTCTTTCCATATCTGCTGGATCCGTTCCTGGTCTAGCAGAGGAACTCCCAGAGTGTCCTTTACAGCCGTACTGTCAAACAGATCGATCAGTGATCCGATCAATCTGGTGGTCTCCTCCACCCCCCCTCCGGGTAATGCGAGCACTGACCGCCCTTTCTGAGATGTGGCCAGTCTTTGCTGCCAGCTCACCCTCCTTTGCACGGCGAAGAGCAGCCACATCGTCTGGATCCCACTGAAAGATGCACGCGGACAGACGTGCCATGAAGATCCCGTAGAGCGGATGAGCCTCTGTCGTGACACCTGCAGCAAATTGCCGCATGAAATGCCAGATGTCGAGGTGCACTTCAAGCTCATCCCACTCCGGAAACATGACTGGCCGTGCTGACTGCAGCAATCTCTGTCCATGTACATCACCTTTGGGGCCGCCTCTCCTGCTTCCCGGTAGTGTTTCATCAGGCCAGCTGCCATGGCGTCCAGTCCATGTCCCTCGGCGGCTGTCAGCACAGAGACAAGGACTTGGCTGTGTTCGTTTCCCACATTTGTACACCAGGCAGCTGTTCCTGATGCAGCACCGGCAAGCTTCTTTGTGACCTATTTGAAAAATAAAAGGGTCAAATACTGTGTTCATTATGTATGCACACATATCCATATCTGCCAAATTTCTGGATATAAAAAGGGCTGAAAAAAATACCTTTTTTGTGGAGTCCATTTTGAGAAGACAGCCGAAGACAGATGTGATTTTGGCCTTGACCTCGTGCAGTCGCCCCAGAACATCCCTGGCATACACGGCTAACAGCCACTTAGGTTTAGGTAGGGCAGGTAAAAGGGGAGGCTCGGCAAACACAGGAGGCTGCACAAGGGAGGACCTTGTGAATGGTTCACAGGCAGTCAGGTACTGCAGGACACGCTGTGTCCATGCCTCACTGTGCTGTTCCATCAGCTTCTTGTAAAGCTGAGTCACACTGTTACCCAGTGTCCTCTCCCTCATCATCCTCAGCACCCGGCTGTCACATGAGTATCTAAGGAAACAACAGTATAATCATGCAAATGCTTTTGGTTGGTAAAATAATAACACAAATAAAAGCGTCTAATAAAGAATGATTGTCATTATGAATTACCTGTACGTCAGCAAAGCTGGAAACTGAGTGCGGTGGCCCATATCCAGCTGCCCTAAGATGTCCTCGGACCAGGCGGGATACTTCTTTTTGCAGTGTTTGCACTCCAGATACTCAGTGGCAAGGTCATACCAACCATCGATGTCCAAGACCTTGCGCACTGTGAGGTAAAGTCCTGCCGTTGTTAGTCTGTGCTTACCACAGTCGGGGCGAACACAGGCAAGAGGAAACAACCACATCTTCAGTGGCATCCACAAGAAAAGGGGCCGACAGAAGAAGAGGTCAGGTGAGGCGGGCGGCTGCGTGTGAATCAAAGGGGACTGAGGAGGATACCACCAAAGCTTCAGCTGGGACACTAGTTCTGGCTTGCCGGTTCGCGGGTTGGCCTTAAATAGTGTGTTCCGGATCCACTCATGCTGGTAAGGTGGGAGATGATCTTTCCAGTGACTTGGAAGCTCAGCTGGTGGCTGATGATGTGGAGGATCTGGTGTTTTTGCTGTTTCCGCTGATGGAGACAGACCGGCACAGGCCTCTGAGTGAACAGTAACAAAAACAATATAAGGATGACTGCTGCATTTGATCATAATATGCCATAAATTCAGCCCACAAACAGCCTGCGAAGCAGGAATTTTGGACAAGTATTAATAATTTGTGAAGAAAATGGTACTAGTGTTAAGAAGTAAAAAACACAGTGTACACTTTATTGATGATTAGATGGAATGGAGTAAGGAAAATTAGGTGTGATGAATTCAGTATGAAGTAATGATGCCCACAGACATGAAGCATGCACACAGATACAGTAAGGAAACGGTTCCTCTAATCATTAGAACAATGAATCTCCTCCATCCTGTCTGCTCAGGAGGAGCTAAAGAGTGAGTGAGTAAAGCAAGCGGTGTGAAAAAGTTATCCGGTGATTGTTTAACAATGGGTAAGTTCGGAAACGCAAATAAATACTCTGAAACCTTTGGACATCCTTAAGGTTTTGAAGAAGTCCACTCAAAGAATGCATCCTGCTCGAGGCTTGATGTGACATAATTCTGTATTGTAAACAAAAAATATTTAAAAGCATCGATTTATTTATTTATTTATTTTTTCAAAAATAATGCTTCTCAGTGTGTTTTCACAAAACATTCTTATAATATGTGCATTTGTGTCATATGCCACACCTGTATTTAGCTGTGCTTCACATTGTGATGCAGCAAATACCAGCTCCTCATCATCATCTACAGCAGTGGGAATGGAAGTGCCTGGAGCACAAATGTTAAAACTATTACTATGAACAATACACGGAGACAAGCATTTGTAAGATGGTGCTTACTTACCAGTAGCGAAAAGCTGCCTTTAGGCCGGTGTGGAGCTTTGGGCTGGGAATTTTGTTGCTGGAGGAGGTAAAGTGGACTGCGGTAATGGATCTGGAAACAGTAAGTGGACAAGTTTGCCATTATGATAAATGAATACATGTAGAACTGCCGTAGAAAAAAATCAGTATTCACACTCCTACTCACGGGGTTTAACTGGTGACATGAGTTTTTTCGCCACCTGTGAAGGAGACAAATGTTTCCCACGCGCCAGTAGCGCTTTCACAGTGGCGGTCTGCTGTACACCAGTTCGGATAGCTGCAGGTGGAGAAGCAGAGGCACTGGAGACTGTAGATGTAGAAGCAGAGGCACTGGAGGCTGTAGATGTAGAAGCAGAGGCACTGGAGGCTGTGGGTAGACGGGCAGGCTGACGTACACTGGTGCCCACAGCAGAAGCCCGTCTTTTCAGGACATATGTCTTGAAAATGGCCATGTTGGTGTTCGGCCTGGCATCTGCCTTAACCAGGTACCTGATGAGGGCTTGGGCCTTCTTGCTCTGGTCCTCATAAACATCCTTCATGGACCGGCCCTGGAAGTCACCAAACTCCACCATCAAGCAGCCCTGGTCTCCAGTTGCACGGGCTTCTGCTTGCATTTCCTGCTTCCTCTCATACTTCTCCACTTCTTCTGCCATCTCTCTAATATGAGAAGTGTACTGCAGAAACAGTTGTTTATTTTCTGACAGGGGGGTTGTTTGCGCTGTTTCTTTGGAAATGCTGAGCACCAAATACACTGCGTACCCCAGAGAGTTTTCCAGGAGCCATCTAAATCTCTGGCCCTGGTACTTCCCAAACTGAAGTTTACAGTGAGCCAGTACTAAAAACTGGTCACTGGGGTCTCCACCATTTGTGCTGACAAAAGTACTGGCCTCTGTCAGCACCTCCTCCTTAGGTTTGGCCCTTCCAGACTCCACCTTTTCAAGGTGCTTTGCCTCCTCCGATGGTGCCATGAGGAGTCGGTCTGATGTTGCCGATTCGCGGCGAAAAAAGGGGTATGCATACATTTTCTGAAATGAAAATATTTTTAGTATTTTTTTTTAATTACCTTTATATTTTCAGGCTTTATTTTAATTTTAGTTCAGTATTTATTCTTTTTGTCATGTTTTTTTATCACTATTTATGTTAAATGTATTTTTGTTTTAGTTTTTTTATTTATTTCTAGTTAGTAATTTTACTGCTTCAGTTTATTTAATATTTTATTTAATTTTCTCATATAATATTCATATTTATACTATCAGTTTTTAATAGTTGTAGTTAATAATATGCTGCAAGATAATCACATAATATGATATGTTTTGATAATATTGATGTTTTTGAAATGCAATGTGTGCTAAGTTTACTTTATTTACACATTTGCATAGAGTCTGACAATAATAAAAAAAAAAAATAAATGAAAAAAATTAATAAAAATTAAAGCATGAATTTAACGTGTGAAAAGCTGGAGGGTTTTAAAAGAGGAATTTATTCCATAAATATTAGTATTGTAACTTGTAATGTGAATAAAATTATTTTAATTATGTACTTATAATATTAAAGATTATCATTATTTTTATTTTATATTATCAAATATTCATATTTTATTTTACATAATTATAATTTAAAACAGTAATATATTTGTCTACATTTTTATAATTAAAACAACAGCAACAATAATAATTATTGTTGTTGTTAATATTATTAATAATAACAATAGCATTATTAATAATTACTTAATAATGACAATAATGATAATAATAATAATCAATTTTACTAGGTTCCTAAAACACACATTTTAATGTAATTTGGGGGGCGGGGATGGGGTGCTGGTAACGATTCTAGGGGCCCAGGATTGGCAGGGGGGATCGGAGGAGGTGAGTACTATTACCAAATATAAGTAATTTTTGTTTAATCATTACGTTCAGTCACAGGGCCCAGAGTCTCTAGCGGCGCCCGTGCATACGCTGCATACGTACTTCGCTTACGTTATGCGCCCGGTGCAGTATAAAGTAGTTATAAATCATGACTTTGCACTCAATACACACATCATTGTTGACAGCAATATAGCTTAATTAACGTTAACGGACGGCCGATGATTTTAACTTACCTGATCGGTAGCGACATGTCTGTATTTTGTGAGAAAAGTTACAGGTTCACAGGTAACGTTACTGAAGAAAACGTGTGCTATACATGCTAGATAGCTTAACTGGCACGTTTCATTACCAAAAAAACACACTGTATATGAACAAATAATGAGCGATATACAACAATGAAGTAAACAACAGCCTTACCTATTTCAAAGATGACAATAATAGCGGCCGTGCGGCGATTGGTCAAATGTAAGCCACATGAGAGAGAAACGCGATTGGTCAAAAGTAAGCCCAAGCGAGAAACGCGATTGGCTCATGTGGGCTTACTTTGGGCTTACTTTGGCTCAATCGGTGGGATGCAGTAGGCGCAAAAACGTCTCCGGTTACTATCGTAACCTCGGTTCCCTGAGAGCGGGAACGAGACATCACGGAGAAATTCTCCGTTATGGGAACTCCTTCCCTTCCAACCTTTCCTGAAGTCCTATTGGCTCACGCCAGTCTAATGACTGGCCAATTGTCGCGAAGTATGTAAATCGCATGCAAATACTGACAAGCTGAGAGGCAGTATAAAATGCGGTGTACGCGACAATTACGTCAGAATCGGATACTGAACGCCGCTTAGCTGGTCGAGCAGCGAACACGGCGACCTCCGTGATGTCTCGTTCCCGCTCTCAGGGAACCGAGGTTACGATAGTAACCGGAGACGTTCCCTCTCGAGCTTTCACGAGACATCACGGAGGTCGCCGTTGACACACTAGCGAAGATAGAACACACACACACCATTCCCACCAATAGCGACGCTTGAAGGCGGGCTCGCAGTTGATAGGTGGAGATAAGCCAATGAGCGTCTAAAGCCCAGGTATACGAAATTTGCATATCTGGTCAGTAATAACATATGCTCCGCTGAGAAACAGGGTAGAAGCATAACAACACAACACAGAATTGTGAAGGGCTGCACAGAGATAACGGTTAAGCAGCAGAAACACAAAACATGATGATAGTACACCAATCGAATTACACATTGAATCATTGGAGCCACACTGAGTACAGGGCAGACAACAACAATAGCAATAGCATAAGGGGCTGTGCAGACTAATACTGTGTGAGGCAGCAAACACACATGAATAGAAGTAGCATAAACGTGAATCAGTCACTCACCGACAACTCTTAGGAGGACTGAACGTCCAGCTTGTAAAACCTGGCGATGGTATTCTGAGAAGACCAGCCGGCTGCAAAGCATATATCTCTGAATAGACATACCTCTCGACCACGTCCAGGAGGCGGCGATAGCGCTTGTTGAGTGGGCCCTAATGTGAAAGTGGCATTTCAAGCCTTGGCTCGTATAAGCAGCCGTGATAGCGTCCACAATCCAGTGGGAAAGCCTCTGTTTTGACACGGCCCGGCCCTTCGCACAACCACCGTGGCACACGAAAGGCTGGTCAGATTGCCGAAAGCTGGCCGAACGGTCGATGTAAATCCTCAAAGCCCTGACGGGGAACACTGACATCTGAGTGTCCGCATCACGCGAGGTCGATGACTCAGAAGACAGAGCAGACAGCGAAACAGTCTGTGCTCTGAAGGGGGTAGATAGTGATTAGGCACGTAGCCCGGTCTCGGCCGGAGTGTGACGCCGCAGTCACCGGGTCCGAAGCGAATTCTCTCCACAGAAAACGTGTGTAAATCCCCTATGCGCTTAGCCGAGCGAGGGCAAGAAGCGCACTTTTGAGAGATAGCCCATTCATATCAATGGACGCTAAAGGCTCGTGTGGTAGCTGTGAAAGAGCTCTTAACACCACCTCTAGGTCCCAGGGCGGGACTGAAGGCGAGCGCGGGGGATACAATCTCCTCGCTCCCTTAAGAAAACTCACCACCAGCGCGTGCTTACCGATCGATTGCCCGTCCAGCGGGGAACGAAAGGAGGCAAATTGCAGCCGCACAGACCCTCAGTATTGATGGTGGAGATCCACTATCCAGTCTGTACTGTAGAAAACGCAGAACATCTGACACAGAGCAAGCAGCCGGGTCGATATGAACATCACGGCACCCTTTCACAAACACTCCCCCATTTCAGAGCATACAAAAGCCTCGTAGAGGGTGCCCGCGCCTCCGAGAGCGTGTCGAGCACACTAGAATGCAGGGTGCTCTGCTCCTCTGATATCCCCGAAGCAGCCATACATGAAGGCTCTACAACTCCGGGTTCAGGTGCCAGACTGAGCCGCTCACCTGAGATAGCGGATCCTTCCTAACGGGGATCGGCCAGGGCGGCGCCACTGGCAGCTCTGTCAGGTCCGGGAACCAAGGCTGGTTCGGCCAGTTCGGGGCGATGAGTATCACCGAAGACCCCCCTCGCTGATCTTGCATAGCATCAGTGGCAATATATTGATTGGAGGAAACGCATACAGCCTGGCTGCTGGCCAGTGCGATGTCAGCGCATTCCCTTTCAGCGGGAAGTGAAACAGGGAGAAGAACAGCGGGCAGTGCGCATTCTCGCTCGTAGTGAACAGATCCACCTCCGCTCTCCCGTAGCGGGTCCAAATCATCCGAACCGACTCTCCTTGAGGAATACCCTTCCTCAAAAGCATGTCCGCCCCAAGTTCAGGAGACGGGAGACGTGTGCTGCTCTGATGGGGAGAAAGGGACGATCCGCCCATAGCAGGAGATTCGCTGCATGCTTGAACAGGGCCTTACAGGATCTTACGCCTCCTTGGTGATCATGTACGATACCACAGACATGTTGTCGGTGTGAATCAGTACATGCCGCTTTTCCATCTGCGGCCAAAAAATCCTTTAGAGCGAAGAACACCGCTTCCAGTTTCTCCAAGCGGTTTATGTGCCACCGACTCTGAGGTTCTGACCACAGCCCCAAAGCTGGCATGCCATCGCACACTGCTCCCCGGTCTCGAGTCGATGCGTCCGTCGTGACCACGACACGTGACTTCAGCAAGCCCAGGGGAACCCCCTGGCTGAAGAGATCTTTGCGCCACGGCCTCAGAGCTTCCATACAGCCGCGGGAGACCGCGATGCGTAAACAGACCGAAGTCCACGCCGTCCAAGGGACTCGAGATTCAGCCAAAACTGCAGCGGGCGCATGTGTAGTAAACTGCCCAGTCTGGAATGGTGCAGGGAAGACAAAATGGCAGCCAAGCGCTCCCGAAAGAGGCGAGCGCGCATCTCCACCGCTTTTATAAGTCGAAGCACACTCCCAGATACGTTATAGACTGACTCGGGGCGAGAATGCTCTTACACATATCTACACATAGCCTCAAGAACTCCAAGTGATGAAGCAGTTTGTCTATATAGCTGGCTGGCGTGTTCCGTGACTGAGCTAAGATCAGCCAGTCATCCAAATAATAGAGAACGCGTATCCCGCTCGCTCTGAGGGGGCAGAGAGCTGCGTCCATGCACTTTGAGAAAGCGCGCGGGGCCAAAGCCAGTCCAAACAGAAGAACAGGGTACTGGTACGCTGTGCCCTCGAGAGCAAACCTCAGAAAGTATCTGATGCGGTGCTATCTGAATGTGAAAGTACGCGTCCTTTAATTCCACGGACGCAACCAGTCCCCGGGGCGAATTTGCGCCAGGATCTGTTCCAGCGATATCACCCTGCTTGCAGAGTGCTCTGTTGATGGGCCTGAGATTTAGAATCAGGTGGAGTCCACCATCTCTCTTGGGCACCACAAAATAGCGGCTGTAAAAGCCGCTCTCCAGCTCGCTCGCCGGGATTCATTCTATCGCTCCTTTTTCGAACAGGTTGCACAGCTTTTGTCTCAGGACCAGGGCATTTCGAGGAAATGTTAGAGACTGCGCCACGCCGTTGAAACAGGGTGGTCTGCGTCTGAATAGAAGGGCGTACCCACTCTCCATCACGCCAAGTAGAGTAACCAGCGTGAGATTCTCGGAATAGGTTTCCACACACTCATTTTTGGAACTGACATAGCGGCTTCAGCGGCTTGGTCGTTGGATGCGCCAGCGAGTGCTGCGCGGCTATAACCCGTGTGGGCAGCGGCTCTGTACCGCTCTGAGGCGGGGCGAGCGTTGCTACATTGACTGAGTAAAGAGGATAGAGCTCTTTTGCGCAAATGTATGCATTTTAATGAACATCACACCAATTTGAACAATTGAGACAGCTTGCGGGCTCCCCCGCTGGTCGTGGCACCTCTACCCGGGTCTCTTTACACTTTTCCCCGCACATCCGGCTCCTGGCGAGGGGCAGCAGCGCTCGCGGGCCTGGCGTCCCTGCACTGCGATGAGCCGTGCGCCAAAGAAGACCTCGATCTCGCGATCTGCTGCTTTTTAACCGGTGTGGGCGGCGGCTCTGAGGCACGGTGCCCGATCCTTGTGCAGAGCTGCAGCAGCATCTGCACCTGTCACTACAGACTGTGACTATGCTATACGACCTAGTTGAACACCACTTCGTAGGGGCGTGAACAACTGACGTAATAGTCCAGCGAAATCTGGAAGGCTGATAGGAGGCGCGCCGGGTCATCAGGTGACTCCTCGCCTTCGCGCGCTTTTCTGCGCAGGAGCATCAGGTGACTCCTCGCCTTCGCGCGCTTTTCTGCGCAGGAGCATCAGGTGACTCCTCGCCTTCGCGCGCTTTTCTGCGCAGGAGCATCAGGTAAATCCTCGCCTTCGCGCGCTTTCTGCGCACGGCATCAGGTGACTCCTCACCTTCGCGCGCTTTTCTGTGCAGAGGCATCAGGTGACTCCTCACCTTCGCGCGCTTTTCTGTGCAGAGGCATCAGGTGACTCCTCGCCTTCGTGCGCCAGGGCATAATGTGACTCATTGCCGCTCTGAGGCGGGGGCCGCTAGTTTGAGTGGGTGCGCGACTGAAGCGCTTCATAGCAGGCCGCCGCACTGAAGCGGAATGAGTGAGAGAGCGGAGTCCTCTACACACGGCAGCCGCTAAAGTGGGGCTGGTATCATGTGAATGAGAAGGTGTCCTCTACACACGGCAGCCGCTAAAGTGGGGCTGGTATCATGTGAATGAGAAGGTGTCCTCTACATACGGCAGACCGCTGTTGGGGGCTGGTATCGTGTGACTAAGAGAGCAGTGTCTTCCAAACACGGCAGCCGCTGATGAGGGGCTGGTACCGTGTGAATGAGGGTGTCCTCTACACACGGCAGCCGCTAAAGTGGGGCTGGTATCATGTGAATGAGGGTGTCCTCTACACACGGCAGACCGCTGCTGGGGGCTGGTATCGTGTGAATAAGAGAGCAGTGTCTTCCAAACACGGCAGCCGCTGATGAGGGGCTGGTACCGTGTGAATGAGTGAAGAGCCAAGTGATTGTGCTTCGCACTCGGCAGAACGCCGCTCTGAGGCGGGGGCTGCATGCTTAGACAGTGGGCCGTGCGGCATCTGCGGCGACATGGGAACCCTTAGCTCCGGTATCTGCACTCGGCTCTCCGCTCCGCCATGAAAGGGGGACGTGAGAAGCCGGGCTGATGTCCTGTCCTGCAGGTTCGACGGGTGAGAGGAATGAGGACATTTAGTCGGCTTGAGCTCATCACCAGAATCCTTAAGGTCCACCACTGAAGAGGGCAGACGGACTCATCTGAAGAAAAAGTCATACTCACCTGAACGCTGCAGAGGAGCAGCCATACAGGCACCGCCCTCTGATGAGCGAACCTCAACTGTGAGCTGTAATAGTTTATAAGCCATAATCTAGGTTGTTCAGCAAAGTGAAGGAGAAGATTCTGACGTAATTGTCGCGTACACCGCATTTTATACTGCCTCTCAGCTTGTCAGTATTTGCATGCGATTTACATACTTCGCGACAATTGACCAGTCATTAGACTGGCGTGAGCCAATAGGACTTCAGGAAAGGTTGGAAGGGAAGGAGTTCCCATAACGGAGAAATTCTCCGTGATGTCTCGTGAAAGCTCGAGAGGGAACCTAGCACGATGTGTCTATGTGTCTATTTTGTGATTGGCCATAAGACCTGCAGATTGCAGCCAATGGAAATGCCTCTCTATCGGTGCGCGTGCTGCTCCTCACAGCACAGATCGTGAAAGCAGACTGCACTTTTTGTCATTCATTATAACAAACAAAGTGTAGAGACGATGTAAATAATAGATTTAGTGTGCAGTGTAGAGAGCTTCATTAATTAAAATTGAAGTTTGTGAGATCGCGATGAGTGACAGAATTTTAATGATTATAAGGGGAGTTTGAAAATGTGAAATTGAATTTATACAACGGTTTTATACATTTTTGATTTTATACATAAGTTAATATTAAGTGACTTACATTTTAGGAACACTGTTGTCTGATTTTGCTCTATTTCGTCAATGAAAATAATTCCATACAAATCACAGCTGAGCCGCTGCGCATCTCCAATCAAGCACAGCACTGTTTCGTTTATGAAAGAATCTGTGTTTTTGAACAAATCTAGTGAGTCATAAAGGGAGTCACTTGCTTCGTTCCTAAATGAATCAGTCATTTGAACGAATCGATTGAATGAATGATTTTGTGACAAAGACAGTGACTTGCTGCCACCTACTGGTGGTTTCAGTTTCATTTTTAAAGGATAAATTGAGTTGTTTAAATTGTTTAATATACAGTCATGGGCAAAAATATCGGCACCCTTGGTAAATATGATCAAAGAAGGCTGTGAAAATTAATCTGCATTGTTAATCCTTTTGATCTTTTATTTAAAAAATTCACAAAAATCTAACCTTTCATTGGATAACAAGAATTTAAAATGGGGGCAAATATCATTATGAAATAAATGTTTTTCTCTAATATACATTGGCCACAATTAACGACACCCTTTTATTCAATACTTTTTGAAACCTCCATTTGCCAGTTTAACAGCTCTAAATTTTCTCCTATAATGCCTGATGAGTTTAGAGAACACCTGACAAGAGATCAGAGACCATTCCTTCATCCAGAATCACTCCAGACCTTTTAGATTCCCAGCTCCATGTTGGTGCTTCTTCTCTTCAGTTCACCCCACTCATTTTCTATAGGATTCAGGTCAGAGGACTGGAATGGCCATAGCAGAAGCTTGGTTTGTGCTCAGTGACCCATTTTTGTGTTTGGATTATTGTACGGCTGGAAGATCCAAACATGGCCCATTATAGGATTTCTAACAGAGTCAGTCACTTATTGATTTTTTATGTGTTGGTATTTGATAGAATCCATGATGCCATGTGTCTAAACAAGATGTCCAGGACCTCCAGCAGAAATATAGGCCCACAACATAAAAAACACAGCAGTATATTTCATGGGGTACTTTTTATCCCTGTATTCACCAAAATCATCTTGAGTGTTCGCTACTAAAAAGCTAATTTTTTTGACATTAGGGCCCAAGATCTGATTCAGAGGTTTCAGGCACGTGGTTATAAGAACAGTGTGTATTTATTTTTTTCTTTTTGAATTGGATGATTTTAATTAATGATTTATGATGATTTTTGTAATATGTTGTGGAAGCATCTTTTCCTTTCTTCATTCTCCATGTGGTGATTTATGCAGTCATGTGACTGTCATGTGATCAGTTGATTGTTGTAAAAGAGACTCTGAGTGTGTCTGTTTTCTACACCCTGATGAAGGCGTATTAGCCGCAACACGTAGGTGTGCGGTCATCTGTGACTTGTTTTTAATGTTTAAGCCATGAAATAATAATGGCTTTTTAATATAAATTCTCGAGTGCCTTGGCTTTACAACAAAGATTTATAAGCTAATTTTTTAGTTTCATCAGACCATAGAAGCCAGTCCCATTTGAAGTTCCAGTCGTGTCTGATAACTGAATATGCTGAAGTTTGTTTTTGGATGAGCTAGGAGAATTTTTCTTGAAACCCTCCCTAACAACATGTGGTTGTCACAAATCACATGTAAGCTGAGTCCCACACTCTCTCGCTCGCCCGGAACCAGTGGTCTACAGCTGGAACCTCCGATGGATCTCCCGTCCACGGGAAGAGCGGGGGTTGGTAGCAGAGTATGCACTGGAACGGCATAAGGCCCGTGGTGTTCTGACGGAGGGAATTCTGTGCATACTCGGCCCACAGGAGGAAACGGCTCCTGCTGTACTGATCTTCCTGGCAGTATGCCCGGAGGTACCGTCCGAGTTCTTGGATCTTCCGCTCAGCCTGGCCATTTGTCTGTGGATGGTAACTGGAGGACAAGCTCACTGTGACTCCTAGCAGGCGGAAGAAGGCTGAACTGTGAAGGAAACTGTGGACCGCGATCTGACACAATGTCTTCTGGTACTCCGAAGTTCCTGAATATATGATGGAATAAGTGTTCCGCAGTCTCTAGGGCCGTTGGCAATCCACAGAGAGGAATCAGTTTACACGCCTTTGAGAAGCGGTCCACTGCTACTAGGATGCAGGTATTTCCCTCGGAGTCAGGGAGGTCAGTCACAAAATCAATTCCCATGTGTGACCAGGGTCGACGAGGAATGGGGAGAGGTACGAGCTTGCCCACCGTCAGATGACGAGGAGTAGTCGAGGATATGGCACAGACTGAGCAACTACGGACGTACCTGATGATGTCACGGGACATACTGGGCCACCAGTACCGAGCTTGGAGGAACGAGAGGGTCCGTTGGCTGCCTGGATGTCCAGAGCCCGGTACGTTGTGAACTGAGCCCAGAAGGGATTGCCGTTGGGAAGATGGAACGAAAGTCTTCCCTTCTGGGCCTCCCAGCGGAGCAGGTTCTGTGAGAGTGGCGGTTCTGATGTCTTTGTCGATGTTCCAGACAATGGGGTTGACAATGTGGGCTGGAGGGAGAATTGGCTCGGGGTCCGTGGGAGAATCAGGCGAGTATATACGGGATAGAGCGTCAGCCTTGCAGTTACGGTTTCCAAGACGGTAGGTAATGGTAAAGTCAAACCTGGTAAAGAACAGGGCCCAGCGGGCTTGTCGGGGGTTGAGCCTTTTTGCTTCCCGGAGGTACTGGAGATTCTTGTGATCGGTGATGACCATGAACGGATGATTAGCTCCCTCCAGCCAATGCCGCCATTCTTCTAGGGCCAGCTTGATGGCTAATAGCTCCTTGTTACCGATGTCGTAATTTTGCTCTGCTGGGGTCAGTTTCTTAGAATAATAAGTGCAAGGCTGGAGGCGTGGAGGCTCACCATACTGCTGGGACAGCACGGCCCCGACTCCCGTGGTGGAGGCGTCCACTTCCACCACGAATAGCACATGGGCGTCTGGATGACGAAGGAGGGGGGCCGTGCTGAATGCGGTCTTAAGGCTTTCGAAGGCTTCGTGGGCACTGGAACTCAAGGACAGGCACTTGGGCCTTCCGCGGAGTAGGGTGGTAAGCGGGGCTGTAAGCAGACTAAAACCCTTGATGAAACGGCGATAGAAATTGGTGAATCCAAGGAATCTCTGCAGTTCCTTAACAGACTGGGGAGTCGGCCATTCCGTAACTGCTGTTACCTACCCTTGGTCCATCTGGATACCCTCCTCTCCAATGATGTAGCCGAGGAACTGCACCGTGGGACGATGGAACTCGAATTTCTCTAGCTTTAAGTACAGATGGAACTGACGGAGCTTTTGAAGGACCTGCGCAATGTGGTGGTGATGGTCGGCCAGGTTCCGGGAGTAAATAAGGATGTCGTCGATATAGACTATCACAGAGCGGTGGAGGAACTCCCGGAACACCTCGTTCATGAACTCCTGGAAAACTGAGGGGGCGTTGGCAGGGCCATTCATAGTGGCCGAAGGGAGTAATGAATGGCGTCTTCCACTCATCGCCCTCCTGGATCCGAACGAGGTTGTACGCACTGCGCAGGTCCAGCTTAGAGAAGATGAGGGCCCCACGGAGTTTCTCGAGAGTGGCTGGGACCAGGGGAAGTGGATAGGGGAGCTTGACAGTCTGGGCGTTCAGAGCTCAATAATCAATGCATGGCCTCAAGCCCCCATCCTTCTTACCCACGAAGAAGAAGCTTGCTGCCGCTGGTGAACTGGATGGCTGGATGTAACCCTGATTAAGAGCCTCTTTGATGTAATCCTCCATAGCCTTGCGCTCCTGGATGGACAGTGGATATACTCTACCTTTGGGGAGTTTATATCCAGGCAGCAGATCAATGGCACAGTCCCATGGCCGATGAGGTGGTAACTGAGTGGCTGCCTGCTTGCTGAAGACATCCTGGAACGCCCTATAATCAGATGGGATCATGGGAGTCTCGCTGGACTCGGGACTCTCAACCCGCGTGGAGGCGACCTGAGCGGAGGGTAACTTGAGAGGTGGACGTGGAATTTCCCTGAGACAGTATTGATGACACCATTCACTCCAGCGAATTACCTCACTTGACTCCCATCTGATCTCTGGAGAATGGAGTATGAGCTAGGGGCATCCCAGGATGATATCCACAGTTGGTCCCTCGAGTACCAGAAATTTGATCTCTTCCTCATGCAGATTGCCGATCTTAAGCTTCGTCGGAGGAGACTCGAACTTCACATACTCACGTCCTAGCGGCTTTCCATTGATTGTCTCGACTTGGAGCTCCCGGGCATGCCGTTGACGGGATAGGCATAAACGACTTAGGAGATCTTGGGAGATGAAATTGCCCGAGGAGCCCAAGTTGACCAAGGCAGAGGCTGTAACGGATTGGGCTGGAGTGAATAGTTGCACAGTAAGCACATAAAGCTTGGAAATTATAGGATCTGTCTGGCGGGTACTCACCGCTGGACGTGGGGGTCTGATGGGGCAGGATCTGATGAAGTGGTCTGCCGAAGCACAGTAGAGACACAGCCCAGCTGCCAATCAGCGGGCACGTTCGTGGCTGGAGAGACGAGCTGTGTCTACTTGCATGGGTTCTGGTACTGGGGAACCGGTGGCGGGTGAGACAGGCTGGTGAGCGGCTTCGGTGGTGTGGCAGGCAGATAGGCGTTGGGAGATTCAGTTAGCTCTTTGCATAAAGCTTTCCAATCCTACGGAATCGTCATATATCGCCATCTGAGCGCGGATACCGGTATCCAATCCCTGCCGATAAGCGCTGAGGAGAGCCACTTCGTTCCAACCGCTAGATGCCACCAGAGTGCGGAATTGCAACGTGTACTTGTTCGTAGAGTAAGTGCCTTGACGCAGGCGCAGTAGCTGGTCCGACACCGAGAGCGCTCCGGTAGCTGATCCAAACACCTCTTTGAAATGGTTAGTGAATGCTTCAAAGGAATTTATTATGGCAGTATTGGTGTTCCATATGGCTCTAGCCCATGTTAATGCTCGACCTGAGAGAAGGGAGATTAAAAAGGCAAACTTGGAGAGCTCGGTGGGAAACTTCTGTGGCTGCATCTCGATATACAACGCCAGTTGTAGGAGAAAGCCGCCACACTCAGCCGAATCACCCGCATAGGCAGCCATGAGACTGGCAGAGGCATGAGACTGGCAGAGGCAGATTGAGGGGGTGGTGCTAGCAGGAGCGAGGCCTGAAGAGTGTTGACCAGCTCCTCCAGGATTTCGGAAGGTGATGAAGGCCGGGGATCCATGGGATTAAAGGTGTGGGTCCAGTCTTCTGTCACAAACAGAGCCAGAAGAAACAGGTAAGTAGTAATACAAAGGATTTATTGACTGTAAGCAGATGGAGGGGTGAGCGAAGCAGGTGAGTGATTTGAAGAGATATCCAATATAGAGCGACACGGTGGGGAACTGAATAGAGTCTCTATCACAGGGATCCAGGAGATCGTGAGCCCGGGTGAACTGGAATCAACGCTGGAGGATCGCAGGAGTAGGTCTGGGAAACAACAGGTAAGTTAGACACAGGTAAGTACGAGTGGAGTCGGGTTACTGTTCAGGGTAGTGAACCGTAGACCGGACGATGAGTGTCAGAGAGAGAGTGGTACTTATGGGAGTGCTGATGAGGGATTGTAGGTGCAGGTGATTAGAACTCAGGTGATTGTGAACTGGTGATTGCTGTTGACAGCGGTGACTGTGACTCTCTGACAGTGGTGATGTAGGTGCTGTTTGACAATTTTTTTTAAGGTTTTCTGACCTCGAGACTCAACTATTTTCTGCAATTCTCCAGCTGTGGCCCTTGGAGAGTCTTTAGCCACTCAAACTCTATTTCTCACCGTACATTAGGACGATATAGACACACGTCCTCTTCCAGGCAGTTTCGTAACATTTTATGTTGATTGGAAATTCTTAATTATTGCCCTGATGGTGGAAATGGGAATTTTCACTGCTCTTAAAGCCACTTCACTAATTTGTGAACTCAATTATCTTTTGCTGCACATCAGAAATATATTCTTTGGTTTTTCTCATTGTGATGGATGATAAAGGGAATTTGGGCTTTGTTTTCCCTCCTATTTATATTTCTGTGAAACAGGAAGCCATGGCTGGATAATTTCATGTTCATAATCACCCTGGAGTGCTCAAAATTGTGAATATGAATGGGAATATACTTCAGAGATATTTTACGCATAAGAATTTCAAGGGGTACCAATAATTGTGTCCAACGTGTATTAGAGAAAAACATTTATTTCATTTAAATTCTTATTATCCAATGAAAGGTTAGATTTTTGTGATTTTTTTAAATAAAAGATCAAAAGGATTAACAATGCAGATTAATTTTCACAGCCTTCTTTGATCATATTTACCAAGGGTGCCGATATTTTTGGCCATGACTGATCAGTTGTTGATGCTGATTTCATTTTACTAGTAACTTCTTTTTCCTGATTGTATCTTATTATTTTAATTTAATTTACTGTTTAATTAAAAATTTTGATAAAAGTTTATAAATCTAAATTTTTTGGCACAAAAGATGGCATCCATTTAATAAAGTTAGAGGCATTACAAAGGTTTAAAAAAAAAAAAAAAAAAAAAAAAAAAACTTCAAGGAGTCAAATATTGCCTTATAATAGGAAGGTTAATTTCTGTCATTGACCAGAAGGTGTTCCTAAAGTGCTCCTGAAAAGAAATGCAAGCATAGAGTCCTTAAGAATGTAATGTTACCTTTTAAAAACTAATTGCAAATGTTTATGTAAAGTCTAAACTATTAAATATAATCTACAAATCATGCAATACTGTACCAGTAAATAAGAAGTGTTTTGAGGGATTAGCTAAACAGGCCAATTAGAGACAATTACTAATCATTCTGATTTTTTATTAAATCATTCTTTCATTTCACTTATCAATCTTTTTTTTTTCTTTTTTTTTTCTTAAACACAAGGGGCCATTAATGATCCTTACATTATAACGTGCAAATTCACTCACAAAGTGTCTTTAATTTGGCCAGAATTGCAGGTGCCTGTCTTAATATTCAAGAAGGTTTAGAGAAAATATGAAATAAGTTTAATGTTATTATAGATTATAAAGAGTTTTATAATTAAATACATCCAAAAGGTCATCTAAGATGACAATTATTAACCCCCTCCCCTTTCCAAGCTAGAGTCCCCCCAGTGAATTTTGGCCATTTTTGTCAGTTTTGTCTGTTATATCAAATTGAACATTTTAGACTTAGATTTCAATGGTAGGTAAAACTTTACAGGGAAAAGTCAATACTTTAGTATACAAAAAAAAAAAAAAAAAAGAACTTTTTTATATACAGTACATTTAATTTTTAGAGAAGTGTTACAAATAAACTGAAAATTGACAGTTGCTTGTTCATTTTTGCACATACTATTAGCCTATGTTTTCCGCTAACACAATGACGACCACACATTCTTACATATCTTCCTATCGCTCTTCCATGATAAGCAACTGTGAATTTTCAGTTTGCAAGTAATACATTTGATAAATGATGGATGTATAAAGAGTTGTGACATTGCTTCTTGTTCAAAAATGGTATTGTTAGTGCTGGGCAAACTCTGTATGCTTCCATATCTGACTGGTTGATTATTTCATTACAATGACAGGCTGTTTACTATCTTAGCAGACATCACAAACATTCCATGCCAGATATTTATGGAATATACAGTACATGCATCTGACAGATTTTGAAAATTGAATGGATCATTTTGCATGTGATGGCTCACACAATGAAAGAATGCTTAGAAGTAGTGAAGAGTTTGACAGTTTCACTGAGAATCAACTGTTTTGATCAACAAGCCATGTGCATTTAGTTACTGTGCAAACTGTAGACAATACTCACATGTGCCAAAACACATACATTTTAGCTTGAATCAGTAAGAAATTCAAATCTGATGTAAACAAGAAACTAATTGTTCAGACATCTGAACTTATCGTTAAAAAAAGCAAAAATAAATAAATAAATAAACAAATAAATAAAAATAAAATAATTTTTAGAATTGTGCCAAAGCGATTGAGAAAACTGTAATCCACACACCCTTGCTTGCACCATTATTCAGCAAAGGGCTTGGCAGTCAGTCTGGACTAAAAGACTTGTTAAGGAGCCTGGTCTGTTGTATTGTTATGAGAATGGTTGTTGTTGTTTCTAAGCATTCAATAAAATAAATAAATAAATAAATAAATATAGACCTAGAGAGAGAGAGAGAGAGAGAGAGAGAGAGAGAGAGAGAGAGAGAGAGAGAGAGAGAGAGAGAGAGAGAGAGAGAGAGAGAGAGAGAGAGAGAGAGAGAGAGAGAGAGAGAGAGAGAGAGAGAGAGAGAGAGAGAATTCCGTGAGAGCAGCAGCAAGAAAATGAGCTCCTGATTGTTTTATCTTTAAGGTTGTTTTAAGATAAGACAGACATTCAGTTTTGATGAATTGAAGAGTAGAAAGACTTCCTACAACCTATATTACTTGAAAGAAGATTTTAAATTAACCAAGAAAACAGGAAGAGGGCAGCTAGCTGAGAGTGGCCCAAAAGGTCATACAACTGCCTCAAAAGAAAAGAAAGAGAAGAAATAAAAAGAAAACTCTCAAAGTGAGTGAGTACAGATATACTGAGGTCTGCAGTCAACTACCTTTATTTTGGGGAAAGATTTAAACAAAAAAAAAAACTGTTTTTTGGACAAAACTAAACTACAGTATAAGGGCTAACTATATTAGATATCTGCATATTCAAAAAAAACAACAACAAACTGCCAGCAACTGTCAGAATATTTGAACAATGACAGAATCAATCCCCATAACTTACCCATACAAAGCTACAAATGAGATCTTAAAGAAAAAACAAAGAAAAGCTCCTCAAGGACAGACCAGAAACACTGTACTCGGATTTATATAAGACACAGACAGGACAAGAACGGCAAAGTTTAGAGCAGACTCCTTCAACAACCACAGCCATCAACCCCGACAGCACTCCTCCACCTGACTCCTACAGTCAAACACAGCCTCAGATCATACTCCTGATGGACTCGAACGGCAAATTTGTTAATGAAAAGAAACTGTTCTCGAGAAGAAACGTCATGAAAATATGGTGCCCAAACACATAGAAGGCTCTGGAGCTCTTGTGTGAAGAGCAGCTGGGTTCCCCCAGCCATATTATCATCCACACCGGCACCAACGACCTGAGAGCCCAACAAGAGAGAGTAGCTACAGCTCTCATTAATCTAGCAGAGAAAGCATCCTCCAACTTCCCAAACTCCAAAATCATCCTCTCCACCCTGCTGATGCGCTCTGATTTCCACCCAGACACCATCAGGCATATAAACGCAAGAGTGTCTAGACACTGTGCCCTAAAGCCCAATGTTTACCTGGCTCCACACCCCACCCTAAATCTCAACAGCCTTTACAACCATGTCCATCTCCACAGAAGGGCAGTTCCCATCTTTGCCAAGACCCTAAAAGACATCGCACTGAGCCGCAGCTCCAGCGCACTGCAGTGACCCCGTGGACACCCCATAGAGACACTACAGAGACACCCTTCAAATCACCGCTCCCTCCACCGGAGGAACCCCACAGCAGGCTCTATGCGTCACCCTGGAACACACCGCATCAGCAGGCCTGCAGCTCCTTCACCCCATCATTCACATGAACATGAGCAGGAGCAGCACCCAGGCAGCCCGAGCTGCGCCGAAGCAGCAAGCAGATCACCAGCAGATCACCCCAACACCAACACAGACGACAGCCAGCCGAGTCCATCTCAATCCAGAGACCTCAGAAACATCCAGCACTTGCTGACTCTGCTGTGCTCTCACCTAACGGGTTAGTGACAAAAAAAAAACAAAAAAATTAAAAAATAAAAAGGATGAGAAATGTAAGTGTTTACATATGTATCTATACATGTGTATTTAAATGTAACCCATATACATTTTTTTTTTTGTGTGTGTGTGTGTGTGTTTTATTTATATATTTATTTTTAAAAATAACTTAGAGATCTCATTTTATTTGATGTATTTTTGAAAGGAAAAAAAAATCTATATATGAAGATATTCTCAGATATGTATCATAATATTTAAAATATTCTATAATCTGTCATTTCAGCATACTGATGTTTGTCTTGTTTTTGAAATAACAAAGGTGATTAATGGGCTCATATTCCTTAAAAATCTCATGTTGGAATATTCAAGGACTTAGGTCCTCCATTTTTGGTGTTGAGAGCCAACATTCAGATTTCAAAAGAGAAATTCAGAATTCTGACATTATAATACTACAAGAAACATGGAATGTAAGAGATTTGTCCACTGGCTGCCCAACTGGGTTTAGAGAAATCATTTTACCATCAACCAAACTGAGAGGGGTGACACAGGGCAGAGACTCAGGGGGAATGCTGATATGGTACAGAACAGAACTCATAGACTCAATCAAATCTATAAAAATTGGAAAATCGTACATTTGGCTAAAAATCCAAAAAGATATTGTGTCCACAGACCGTCACATATTCTTGTGTGCCACATACTTACCCCGGCTGAATCTCCCTATTACAATGAAGAAACCTTTTCTAGCCTGCAAGACGAGATCTGCCATTTCCAGACAAAAGGAAATGTTTTAATATGTGGCGACTTAAATGCCAGAACTGGAAATGAACCCGACTTTGTCAGCACACAAGGAGACAAATATATTACAAACACCTGCCACTCTCTGCCCTCATAACACCTCAGAAAAAATTATGACAACTTCACAAACAAAAATGGGAAAAACCTACTACAGCTCTGTCAATCACTGGGCCTGTATATAGTGAACGGTCGCATACGAGGAGACTCTTTTGGTTGTTATACCTTTAATTCTTTTCTTGGTAACAGTACTGTAGATTATTTCATCACGGACACTGGGCGAATTCCAAACGGAAGTGAGCACCCCTATGCCCTACTCCCTTCGAAGGGCAGAGCCCTTTGAAGTGAGTTCTTTGAAGGGTGTAGGGCATTACTGTCTCGTATAAGCGTTTGGAACTCCCTTGGCTAAGGGAATGACTGAGCAGATGTTACCTTGACAACGCTGCGCGTGCATGCAGCATTCAGCGCTTCATCAGTTGTTGCAAATAAATATTTCTTCTTATTATTAGTTTATTCAAATATTGTTTAATTGTGTACTGTTTACACTTTCTCAAACTAAACTTGCTTAAACTTACACTACCGTCTTAAATCATATTTCAATCTCTGATGAAAAATATTTTGTATTACATTAAAATAAATACAAAATTTTCAGCCTATTCTACTTATGATTGTATGTGAAGTAGAAATCAACACCAACTTTGCTTTAAAATGCATTGCAAGATCTCCTAACTGAAGATCACATGATCACAAACGGAAATCACTTCTGTGAAGTGACCATTGCATGTTCCCTTCGCTAACGCACTTCTGGAAGGGCCCTTCGTGAAGGGATTCAGTTGCTCACTTTCATTTGGAACGTCCCTACAAATGGCATCCCCTTCCTGAAGTGACCTTCAAGGGCGCAAAAAAGCCGTTTGGAATTTGCCCATTGATCAAGTGCATCTCAGAGCATTCACAGTCAGTCCTCAAACACCTCTGTCAGACCACTGTAAAATTACACTATCTAAAACGAACTCAAAACAATGAAATATGCAGACATCCCTCTCTTTTACTAAGGCTACATAAATCCTACAAATGGACAAAAAACAGCAAAGAAAACTATCAAAGTGCAATAGAAAGTCAAACTATCAAATTATTATTGGACAAATTTATAATTAACACATATTCACATAATAAAGTAGGCATAAATCTGGCACTAAAGGACATTTCAGAAATATTCCACCAATCAGCATCCATGTGAAATTTGAAAAGAATCATCAAAAAGAAAACCAAAAAACACCAATGAAAAGTGGTTTGACGATGAGTGTAAAAGAACTAGAACGACAGTACGAAATCTTTCAAATAAAAAACCTGACAACCAAGAACTCCGCCTTCAGTATCATGAAGCTCGTAAAAGAGCATACAGAACAATTATTTCACTCAATAGAGGAATCAATAAATACCAATAACTTTTGGAACAACTGGAGCACTCTCTACAGACCACAAAAGGAAGAATTGGCCATTCAAAATGAGAACATATGGAGGACACACTTTGAAAATCTGTACAAAACAATTTAAACAAATCCTGCTCGAAATGAAATAAAAACCAAATTAGAAATCCTGAAAGAAAAAATTAAAGACAATCAGAATCCCCTGGATTTCCCAATCACAGTAAATGAGCTAACAGACAGACTACATGCACTAAAACCCAACAAGGCATGTGGCATTGATGGAATATTAAATGAAATGATCAAATACACAAATGACAAATTCAAAACTGCAATAACCAAATTATTCAACATTGTTTTGAGTGTAGGATATTTTCCAGACACCTGGAATCAAGGCCTAATTACACCCATATTTAAACAAGGAGACAAGTTTGAGCCAAGCAATTACAGAGGCATATGTGTCAATAGCAACCTGGGGAAAATATTCTGTTCGATTTTTAACATACGATTACAAAACTTTCTCAAAACCCACAAAATCTTGGAAAAAAGTCAAATTGGATTTCTGCCCAAACACAGAACATCTGACCACATTTATATCCTCCACACTATCATTGATAAGCACGTACACCAAAACAAAACCAAAATCTTTGCTTGCTTTATTGACTTTGAAAAAGCCTTTGATTCAATCTGGCATGAAACACTCTTTCTAAAACTACTGGAAAACGGGATTGGAGGGAAAACTTTCGATTTAATCAGCACCATGTATAAAAACAATACATGTGCTGTAAAAATAGGAAACAAACGAACATAATTTTTCTCTCAACAACGAGGAGTTAGACAAGGTTGCCCACTGAGCCCCACTCTGTTTAACATTTATATAAATGAATTAGCCAAAGAATTAAACAATTCGACTGCCCCCGGTCGAACCCTAACTGAATCAGAAATCAAATGTCTCCTCTTTGCAGATGATTTAGTCATTCTGTCAAAAACAAAAGAGGGACTACAATAGCTCCTCGACATCATAGAGACATTCAGTCAAACATGGGCTCTTAAAATTAATCTAACAAAAACAAAAATAATGATTTTTCAAAAGAGACCCAGGTGTAAGGAAAATAAATACACTTTCAGACCAGGAAACCAGGTCCTCCAACACACCCATGAATACACCTATCTGGGACTAAATATCAGCTCAACAGGAAACTTCAATCTGGCTGTGAATTCACTGAAAGCAAAGGCACTGAGAATCTTCTACATGATCAAAAATACAATTCAGTATGAAATTCCAATTCACACCTGGCTAAAAGTCCTAAAAGCAATAATCGAACCAATTGCACTATATGGCAGTGAGATATGGGGACCTCTAAAAACCCAAGATTTCTCTAAATGGGAAAAAGAAGAAATTGAAATTACGCACACCCAAATTTGTAAAAACATCTTAAAAGTTAACAGAGCAACTCCAAACAACTTGTGCAGAGCTGAATTAGGACAATACCCATTATTAATTAATATTCAAAAGAGAGCTGTGAAATTCCAGCAGCACCTGAAATGCAGTGATCCGAGCTCTTACCAGGCTGAAGCCCTGCAGTGGCAGGAGCAGAACCTGCAGAAGAGCGCACTTTTACAGCTGGTACTCAAACCAGCACAGCACAATCAGGCCCAACCAAATCACACAGTTACAAAAACAAAACTGCATTGCCTATTGGAAAGATGCCACTAAAATACAAAAGAAAATGGAGCTGTATTTACACTTGAAAAGAGAATACAAACAAGCAGAATACCTGAGCTGTATAAAAGATCACAAATTAAGAGACACTAATGAAGTACAGACTGAGTGATCACTGTCTGGCTACAGAGAGAGGACAGCACAGACAAAGATGGCAGCCACGAGAACAGAGGCTGTGTTCACTGTGCTAGCAGAAAGAGGTGGAAACAGAGGAACATTTCTTACTGCACTGTGATTACTATCACAACATTAGAGTTGCATATTTCCCCAGATCTATTCTTGTTCTATGTATTATATAATCGTTTGTTCCTTATTCATGTAATGGACAATGCTTTGGCAATACTGTGCAAGTCATGCCAATAAAGCTCCTTTGAATTTGAATTTGAGAGAGAGAGAGAGTTTTCAAGTCTATCCACACTCCAGCGTGAGAGATGGCAATATGCACGTAAGCTGGTTTGCAAGCCGCATGTAGAAGAATTGTTGGTTTGTGCGCATGCGCGCCTAGTATACGGAAGTTTTGAACCTCAAGCTTTCTAACTAGTACCTGTAACTTACAGTGCATAATCACGCGATATTTCTGCTTTACTTATGATCGACGCCAAATGTCTGTTTGGTTTTTACTGTTTATTTTTTTATTTTTGATATAAAACCATAAATACAATACGTCGGTAGGCAAGAATAGGTGAAATGTGGTTCATTTTAGGTCGGCCATAAACCAACGAAAGCGTTGACAGCTTTTCCGTACACAAGAGCGCGACAGTCGTGCTGCCATGCCCTCCGCTGAAGCGGCGCCGAAGAAAAAACACGTTCGTTTCGCAAAGATGGAAGAGGGCATTGACCACGACGAGCAGGAAGAGGACACGCTTTTCGACAAACGAAAAGACGTGAAGAAGGGACTGAAAAGCGCTCTGAAGGGGGGCAAGGGGGTGCTGAACCCGGGGACTGATCAGGTTGATGTAGTTGGTAATACTGGGGCATGCTGGCGATGGCTAGTCAGCTTAGCGCTTTGCGCATCGTTTCTCGGTCTGGTAGGTCTATGCATGTTCGCTTTGATTGTTGTAACATGTAAAACGTAAGACCTTCATATGAAAGAAAAACCTGTGCTTTGCAGCCTTAAAATCCTATCCCTTATTATTTCATCTATGTAGGTATTGTCTTGTGTCTGTGTAACCTAAAATAGATTTTAAAAATCATTGTTATAGTAATTTCCTGGTCGTCTTGTAGTATCCTCGTGAAACAGAATTATTTGCACAGGGGAAGATGTCAGACAAGTTAGCAGTGGTGTAACAGGGCTGACAGGTTAATCTTGGCCTGGGTACTATGAATTCAGGGTAATACTATGATATTTTGACATGATACTGCTTGGTTACCATATGTGCCATGGAGTATGTAACAGTATGTGCAATGTACTTGATTACCGTGGTATTAGCATGGTACTCTATGCAGACAACACCATGTACACAGTAGGGTGGCTGATATTGGCTCAGGCTGAGTTTAGTTTAGCAATGCAGTACTACACATACATACCACAAAGTTAAAGTGTGGGATTAGTATAAAATTTGCAGAAATGTCTCTTCTAAAGCACATTATTTACCTTTAATTGTCAAGAACTAACTTGAAGAATTATAGATCTAGTCACCTCAAAAGTCATGATTTATGAACAGATTCTGTGCATTCACTAAAATTACCTTTTATTTATTTTTAAATAGTATATTAATTATAATAGCATAGTATTGTTTGTATTATCTTGGAGTACCATGTAAATGCTGTGGTAAATAAATATAAAGTACCACTGAATGTCAAGACTGTACCTCTAAGATATCAATCCATTTTTTATGTGCACCTGTTGGAATGTGCACATTAACTATCATGTATTTTTATATTTATGTATTTGTTTATATGCTATATTTATAGGGAATGGCCATCTCTGTATTGGGCCCTACCTTTGAAGACCTGGCTGTCAATGTCAACAAAAACATCAGTAATTTATCCTATATATTTGTGAGTCGTTCATCGGGATATATTGGAGGTTCCCTGTTAGGAGGGATCCTGTTTGACTCTGTGAATCCCCATCTGCTTTTGGGTAAGGCCCATAGACTCCATAGAGAAAAGGACTTTGTGTTAATTGAAGGAGCCATTTAATATTTAACTTTTGTAAATCATTTACTTATGAAAGTGTGTTATAACTGATTATAGGAGTTGGTCTAACAGTTAACTATATGAACTCATAATGCAAAGGTTGCAGGTTTGGAGAATCTGCAGTCCTTGCACTATCACCTGATTAAGCTGATTAACCATTATTTTGGGGTGAACGATTTCTTTAAATGAATCAAAAAGAGAAAGAAAAAGCAGAACGGGCAAAATAAACAGAAGGCTACAGAAAAGCAGATTAAATTGCCCAATAAAACATCCCTGTTACTCTTCTAGAAGCTATCTTGTATGAGTTTAGTGACTGTTATCAGAGGAGCCATGTCTCATGGTTTATGTTTTGTGTTAGGACCCCACAGATTTGTAGATTTATTTAGCTGAAATGTTTTAGAAACTTCAAAAGTCATGGCAGTTACAGGACATTTGTCAGTAGTACATTGGAGTATGCTTTCGCCTTTATTTTGTATTTGTATGTTTATTTTTTTTGGATACACATGTGACATTATAAAGTATGATTAGTGATTCGTTACTCACAGTTGATTTATATCTGCAGGCTTCTCATTATTAATCACAGCATTTGGGATGTCTGGTACTCCTTTCTGTAAAAAGGCTTGGCTGCTCACTGTTTTGATGTCCGGTGTGGGGGTGTCAATGGGAGTTTTAGATACAGGTAAGATAAGTGTCCGGTGTAGACAAGGTGTTGTAATTTAATTCCAGCATTAAGCAGTTAACAGTATGAATTTTAGTAGCATTAAGCATTGTTAATGCTCATATACTTTTACTATATATATATATATATATATATATATATATATAAACCTTAATAGGTACTACTGTAATTGAGTTTCTGGTTGTCAACAGGCGGTAATGTTCTCATACTGAATACATGGGGAGAACAAGCTGGACCTCACCTGCAGGCTCTGCACTTCAGCTTTGCTGCTGGAGCCTTTGCCTCTCCAATCATAGCCAAGCTACTCTTTGGCCACAGTTCCGACAATGTCTCCACTTACATGTCTGGCCATGCCTCCAAGACCTTCAATGCCATCTTGCCAACTTCCCATCTAAAGAGCATCACTCTAACATCCATGTCAGCCTACATCGTGATTGGTGCTTTTGTTTTATTGGTGTCGCTCATCTTTTTTTTCCTGTACTCCTGCAGTTCCCCCAACTCGAATAGGGCAAAAACACCTTCAGGAAAGCAGCTGTTCTCCAAACACCATAACATACTCATATTCCTGCTGTCCTTGTTCTTTTTTTTCTATGTTGGAAGTGAGGTGGCGTACGGTTCCTTTATATTTACCTATGGCAAGGACTATGTTAAAATGAACCCGGTTCAGGCAGCAGGACTAAATTCACTCTTCTGGGGAACGTTCGCGGCTGGTCGTGGTCTGGCCATATTCTTTGCAGCTTGTCTGCGCCCAGGCATCCTGATCCTACTGAGTCTAGTGGGCACCACAGTTTCAGCGCTCCTGCTTTGTCTTTTTAGCCGAAATTCCCCTATGCTGTGGGCGTGCACTGCTATATATGGTGTCTCTATGTCTACCACTTTTCCTAGTGGAATTTCATGGGTTGAGCAGTACACGACTGTGACAGGGCGGTCAGCTGCGGTGTTTGTGGTGGGTGCAGCTCTTGGAGAAATGGTTCTGCCAGCTCTCTTGGGCTTCTTACTGGGGCAGGTGCAGAATCAGCCGTTGCTGATGTACCTGGCACTTGGCACATCCACCTTCACTTCTATCTTGTTCCCTGTCTTGTACAAATTAGCGTCACCAGGAGGGGACGCCACCTTGTGGAAAACGCCAGGGAAACGCACCAAGGATGCTGATGATAGTGAGTACCGGCAAGCACTGCTGGACAATGCGGAGGAAGAGGAGGAGCAGGAAAATGAAAGTGAAGCTGACTAGTGGAATGATGCAGACTTTGAGGTGATAGAGATGGACGATGCCAGCCTATTGAGCTCTCCTTCTAAAGCCTCAGTGCCACCTGATGTTGCGGCCAGTGCATTTGCTGCCCAATCAGTGACTGCCCCATTGCCAGCACCCTCAAGAGACCCCACAACCCTGGCCTCTCTGTCTCACACACTGCCCTTTTCCACAGACTCTCCCAGACGCAAACTGTTAATGTCCCTCAACAGGGAGAAGAAAGACTAATATGTTGCACTACATCAAAGAAGTCTCAGACTTTAGCTCTTAGCCAGGAACTGAGAAGAGGCTGCTTTTTTTTCCCTTGGGTGAAACGATCACACTAGCCAGTTGAATTGGTACTTTCTAAATGCCAACTGCATGTTTGGCGTCCATTACATAAAGCAACATAACCCACACCAAGCCTGTTCCTGCTCACCACTGTACAGGATTATCCTAAAGTAGTGTAATTAGCATTGTACATTTAACTGAGAATTGTCCTGTTATTTCAGATCAGCCTTTCAGATTGGACACCAATGTATATTAGGATGTCGGACTATATATCTTCTCTCATTTGCCTCAGATTTGCTCTTATTTGTTATTGTTGATTAACTGACCATAAATTAAAGTATTTTGTACAATGGTAATCAGCACAGTTCACTAGTCTGTGAAATTAAGACAAGCATTTTTTTTGTATTGTATGGTCAGAATGAATGTAAAAAGTTACATTAATAATAGTTACATTAATAATATTTTGATGAAGTCTTTGTTGAAAGTCCTTAACTTTTGTTTACAAAATATTTATTTTCACTTTTCAAATCATACTGAATGACTGTTAATAAATATTAACACATTATGGTTTAAATTGTGATTTTTTTATTTATTTATTTTTTTTGCCCCTCAAAGTCTGATACTAACCAGATGTGACTTGTGTGTAAATTGTCACTTGAGGCTTGTCAGGACAAAACCATAGTCATTTCTATTGCTTATATCGGGTAGCCCTGTTTATCATGACTTGATCTTATTTGTTTGAGGTCTCAGTCAACATGACTGTTTAAACAAATATCTTCTACAGTGTGACGGTTTGGACATGGCCTGTGATTAGAGACAGCAGCTGCCAGTTTCCACAATCATTTTTGCACTTGTTCTTTTTTTTTTTTTTTATCTAACTTTTAATAAACTCAGGAAACAATGTCCTCTCACATTGAACTGCAGGAACACTAGGCATCTTTTTTTTGTGTGTGTTTTTCAAAGTCAGGAGAAAAGTCTCATTACTGTCCCAAGTTATTATAACAGACTTTATTTTCATATCGTCTGTCAATTGTTAGTAAATTGTTAGTGTCAATAATTGCTTATGGGTCACTGAACAAGCATGAACAACATTGTAAGCTTTACAGATCTGTATTGGAAAGGGTTTAAACAGTGTATACCCCAAAATGATGTAAAACCAAAGGATCCATTTTAACTGAAACAAACATTTGTTGAATACACTGAATTTTATTATATCAATATTAAATCTCCACCCACAAATGTTCTTTAAAAAACAAAGCACCTTAAATTTTTTTTACAAGTTTACAAAAACATAGGTTATGTAGCTCTGGTAGGTAGCATAGGTCTGTAACATAATGTCTGGTTTAAAGTAGAGAAAGCATTAGAAAAGTATTTTAAAAGAACAATTATGCACAAAGACAATATATACTTATCAAACATATTGCAGAAGTATTAAGTTAAGGCTGATATTGACTTGCTTGTCCTCAGACTTGCCTCTGTAGAGAATGGACAGACATAAAACTTTCCAGAACATACATGTGAAAATATTTTTTGATTTTTTTTTTTTTTTTTAATCAGTGTTCATAGACAGAATTTTGAATAATCATATGCAAGGTTTATTTACAACAGACTGATCTAATGAAAAGGGGAGGGGAGGGGAGGGGAGGGGAGAGGGGGTCACTGGAGTCAAACATTGCTCCACAAGATTTACAGTCAGAACTGAATCTGCTTCATTTACAGATTGCTATAGCACACAGGGTTCAGTTTAGAGAGGATTCTTCTGTAAATGTCTGACCTGTCAATCTGCAGAAATGTAACCATTTAATGAACACTAAAGATAACTACCAAGCAAATTCAAACAGTGCATCGAAATCATCTTCCTCTTTTCTGTATTTAAGGCCTCTTTAGTCCCACTGCACTGCAGTACCACACAAAATCAAACAGTATAAGATGGAAACTCTCCAAGGACATAGAAAAAAGCACCTTTTTAAAACTATTATACACAGAAATTGTGCTGAATGGCACAGTGTTTAGCACCAGAGTAAAATGAAAAGGGGACAGACTGCTGGACTATCAGAACTGCTCCAGCAGCTGGCGAAGATATGGTCCTCGGGAAAGATTCCGATTAACGCGAGATAATTTGTAGAGTATAGGGCAGTCCAATGAGACGCATGGCACCTGACGCTCTGCACTCCCACTGCAACTTCTACATACCTGTCAATCAAATCACAACAGAAGAACATAATAGACTGACATATGACAAACATGAAACATTTGACCTCTAGTCTCTCACGTAGCCAGACTTTTAACTAAAGGGCCCAAATCTGGTTCTCATTGCAGCTTAAGTTTCTTTCACATAAAACATGTTTCAAAAAGTGAAAAAAAACAACAACAAAAAACACTTAGATCAAATCTCCACACCAGAAATATTAGATCTAGACCCGGGCACCAAATTCTGTCAGATTATTATTATTATTTTTTTTTTTCTCTCTAGTATCTGAACAACTAGTCAGCATAGCTGTTAATACAGTTTTGGGTACCATACAAGACTCGCTGTTAATGAGTTTTGGGTATTAAACCGTCTTCTATCAGCCAATAAGTTGACTGAGAAAGCCGAAAGAGGAAAAACAGCAGGGGGCCATTCTTCGTACCTCGCTTAATACTGAGATGATTTGACGGATACCAGATCTTTTAATCCTGATAACTGATTTTTGGCTAATTTGGTTCTTCAAACAAGTTAGTGCATTTGACTAAAATATCTGGATTAAGTTGTCTGAGATTACTCTGTGTTGACATGTTAATCGGAAAGGGCAGATATATTGATTCTCGAAACAATAATCAACAAAGCAGTACTTGGCTGGAAGCAAGACAGCAACGTAATCACATCATTTAATAAAGATCAAGGAAACAGTCAAGCAGACAAAATAACAAAAGTTATAATAAATAAACAAAATGTGTAACCGTTTTTTTAAAAATGATTCCCAATTATTTTTCACCATTTCTAGTATTCGTACAGGCTTTGCATTTGTTAATCTCAAGATTGTAATTAGCAATTCATGTAATTTTGAAGTGGATGTTATACGTGACAGCATTAATTAAAGTTTCTTAATCCATAAGACCCATCTTAAGACATAACTGACTGTTTTAAATTAATTGTGCATCATAAAAGCATTTTGAGCTTTGAGAAATGGCCTGCATCTCCTGCGATGCATCAAAGCCACATGCATAAAAGCACACTGTTCAAATTAATGCATGGCTGAGACAAACTACGTAATGTGTGTATGACTGCAATAAAACTATAAGGTAATTATTCCTTAATGAATCTCTCATTATAGATTCCTCTACTATTATAGATTACACATCATTTTAATTATTTTCAAAATAATTTAATTTTTTATTATTATTTTTCCTGGTTTAATAAGGTACACTTGTAAGAAAATAGCAGTGACTGGGACTTTCAGTATCACCTTCACTTAAAATCATACAATCTAACCCTGTTTACATTAAATAAGTCTGCTCCGATGAACTATGGTCGCAAGTTCCGTCGTTACTAATAGAGTTCAATGGAACTAACGACCATAGTTAGCTAATGATGGTTTTGGGAAACGCACCCCAGGTTTGAGCTAAATTGTTGCCATGACAGCAACTCCAGGATGAGCTTCAAAGAACTTAACTATCCTGGATCATGTCAAATCGTCAACAATAAAATCCAGCTAACTGAGTAATCCACGTACGAAGAACAGGTACAAAGTAATAATGATTTACAAAATTTGCAAAGTTATTAACAGACAGAGTATTGACATTAACAGTATTGAATAATGTCATTCGCATGTTTCAATGCTCAGACTTTGGGAAACAATTGAAAAATAAAATATAATAATTTAATGACCAATGAATGAAAGAATCTGTTTGAATGTATTATAAATGATTATATGATAAAATGTTATAAAATGATTAATAATAAAATGATTATATGATCAGTATAAATTAATGTATGACTAAATTAATATAAAAGAAAGAACAACAACACAAATGTATCCAAATGTATTTGCTCTCTTGAAGCAACACATACACAAGTTGCTACGAAGAATGTATTAGAATGATGGAATCAAATGATCATTGAACAAACTGGCATTTTATGGCCTTCTAAGACAAAGCCAACATGACCTCTTACCTTTAGGAGCTGGTCTTGCTGGCTTTCCCAAAGCCGCAGGTCTTGGTGTAGGTGGACAGCAACATGTTGGGGTTCAGCCCGACAACTTTCACACACTCCTAGCTGTGTCAGCTCATCACAAACCGGGCAATGCAGCGTTGTAAAGTACTGAGAGATGGTGCCTTTTCTTGTGCCCTCCTCCCCGCCTCCATTCACAGAGCTCCATGCCTTCTGTACCTATGCAGTGAATAACACCACAGACTTTCACTGGAAATTTCTTTTCATTTAACCGTGCTTTTTAAAAGGTAAAGCACGCAGTTTTTTGAATGTTAAAATACCTTCTCCAATTTGTATATGCCGAGTTAACTATATGATTGAATTTCATACCCAACAAATAAATAAACTGTGCAAACACTGTGATTCTTCTCTGCACTCTATTAGTAAGAACATTGTTACCAGCCTGACACAGCAATAATGGCTCAAACAAATGCCTTTTGTTTGGTGTGGCGCTACCTGTTGTCCTTAGCAAACTGCAGTATTTGGGAAATCAGTCATTATTTTTAAAAAATAAACAGGGCACAGACATGACACCAGGAAGGGGAACTCGTCTGAATAGTTGAAAGCAAAATTCATGGCATTCTGTTTGAGCATCCAGACCAGCTCGACAGAGCAACACTGGCTCAAGCAATATTTGAGAACCAGATAACAAGGGTTTTTACTCTTCAGGAGAGTTAACCTATTACTGGTTTACTTCCAGTTGTCTCTGCATACGAAACTGGGACAGGTGAAAGTATTTTAATATGTAAAACATTACACATTTGCAGTCCTACCTACCACCAGATGATGCCTTTATATTAATACTAGTTAGTATAATTCAGTAACAAAGGAACAAGAACTACTTGTAGATACACCCATTTAAGGTGAACAATGTTTCAATTTCAAGCTTAATCGTTTATATTTTGCATATACTAAAAAGACAAAATGACATAACTAACCCTCGGCAACTCGTGGTACCAGCTGAGCACATCTACTCCAATCAGGTTGAAAATTCGTGCGAGCGGTGGCAAGATCTGCTTGGTGATGTAGTAGGTTGCATTGAGGCGCAGACTGGGGTCCTGCAGTACCTCTACAGGACGTCTAACCAGCTGTATGAGTGGCAATCCTGGCATCCCATACACAATAACATACGGTACACGCTCACCCACGCGTGGCTCTAAACGTCGATCATACGCCATCATTCGCCTGAGAGACAGACAGAAAAGAAAAAGTAAAATCAAAAACAAAATTAAAAAGAAAAATCTTGGACAGCAACTTTTCTGTTATTTTAAAGCATTTAGATTCAGCCTGCAATCAGAACACATAAACAGCAGCAATATTAACAGAAGACAGAATTCCCCCTCAACTATGGCTCAGATCTAATTTCAGCATCTGTTAATGGGTGTGTTGCTAGGCAGCAGCCTAAGGTACAGTAAGGCAGTCCTGCAGCGTACAGACAATAAACTGAGCTCTGTGTGGAAATACAGACACATATTCAAATGTGCAAACCTGATATCACTCAGTAAAAATGTCTGCATTAATTTAGCTACAGAGCGCACACTGTCATTTTCTGCAAGTTTCCCTGGATTATTATGTAATGTGGGGGGGTTCCTCAATTTGCATGCAAAAATGTAGGGCAGTGTCAATGCAAATGAATTAATTTACTCCTGCAAAAATATTTGACTAAGCCTGAAATTCATTTTGCAGATGACTATTGTAAGAGCAAATGAACGTGATTAAAAGGCAGGTATTCATTTGATTTGTGCTGCGTTTGACTTTCTCAGTGGCTTTTCCTGCCTATAAAGGTTGACTACAGCACAGGCCAATAGAATTCTAGTGAAGGCTACGAAAGGAGCATTTCATTTGTTTGGTTCTACTGCAATGCCGCAAATGCTTATATGCTTTGTCAATACAAATGTAAAAATGTTGGTCATTCCAATAAAGCACCGTAAAACCGAAAACTGAAGGAGGAAGCATGGGTGAACCAATGAACTGCTCTGTTTTTTTTCATCATTTAACGGAAAAAAATAAAATAATCTAAACTTATTAAACTGTTACTGTCTTTTTTGTATGGACAGTAATAAGGCTTGTTGCATTTTGGCACAAATCAGCACAATGACTCAATCTGTAAGAGACACTCATACCAACCTAAGTGTGTAACTGAACAGAAATCATTAGGCACTTTATCAACATGACAGTGACTCTTATATGAGTTAAACAGGATAGATGTGACAATTTGAACTTGAACTTATACAACTCCATGCCAAGAAGTGTCCGAGAAGCATTCTTTAAGTTATGAACATACTACATTCTAGAACATTACACAATGGTTGAATTTAATGGTTGGATTTACAAAAGAGTGTATTCATTTTTGCAACCCTTCATTTAAGCAAAAGTGCCTCATTTATTTATTTATTTTACAGATGGGGTGACATTTTCTATACTTTTTATTAAGTATATGTTTAAATTATATAATACTGTCATCTTTCCATGAATTTTAAAAGTGATAAACAGAAATATATCTATGTTCAGAGGGGGTATACTCATTTATGCTGTGTAGTGTTGAGATTAAATTTCATTTCACAATTACAGTGACCAAAATGATCAAGGTTATCAGTATTATTATGTGTTGGAAATGTTCAAAAAGTACTGATACATACAAATCATTCCAAGTTTTATATTGAAAACAATACAATTAGTGAATAAACACACCTGTAAACTAAGCACTTTACTCAACCTAACCCATCATATATAAGATTCATCAGATATATATGTTTTCCAGCTGAGCAGTCATCTGGGTGGCTCGCTAATATATTAGATTTCTAAATTACAGAATTATATCAAAATTTGATGATTTCAACAATCCATGATTTTAACAGCATTCCATGAGTAATTACGCAGATGAAATCTCATTTCTTTTCCCAAATCGTCTCATCTAGGGGTGTTCAATTCCAGTTCAATTCCAATTACACTATTCATTTTTTCTCTGACGTTGCCTTAAATTCCCCTTATCAAAACAACACACTTTTAGTGTGACTGTCCAAATTAGTCCAATTTAGTGCTGAAGTTACTTTGAAATGAGTAGCTATCAACGTTACCTAGCTGTTGATGATACCTAATTTCACAAAGGGAAAAATCACGACAAACAGTCGTGGTTGGAATTAAATAAAACGAGGAAGAAGGTATTCTTTCATGAATTCACCCCATTATAATCGGGTGAATTGTCGGGTGATGGTGCTAAACACACATGATCTTTGTCTTAATCTGCTTGAACTGGAGTGTTAAAGATATTAAAAATAAATGCAGTACATTTAGTCATTTACCTTTAGTCATTTAGCAGATGCTTTTATCCAAAGCAACTTACAAATGAGGACAATGGAAGCAATCAAAATCAACAAGAGCAATGATATATGCAAGTGCTATAACAAGTCTAAGTTAGCTTAACGCAGTACACGTAGCAAGGTTTTTTTATTTTTATTTTTTTTTTTATCAGTACATACAAAAATACATACAAAAATGCACACTCGTTGACTTATTGATTCTTAATGTAAGGTTTTAGAGATTTAAAGTTAAAGATTATGAACACAAAAAGGTTAACCAAGGAAAACCAAATGTATATTTATTGTATTAATATAAACTACAACTACCGACTCTAGAGCTCCTCCGAGTCAAAAAAATCTACTTATTTAGAGTCCCCATCACTTATTTAGAGTCCCCGTCATCCACTGTCTTTTTTGCAACAAATTATTTTTAATAGATGTTTATTTCCTCATTTCCCTATATTCACATAATTTAATGTGATAAAGTGGAAAAACGCTGTAGATCAGAAATATTTTACCTGTCAAAATAACAGAAATCAATTATATTATATTTAAAATTATGAATTATAAAATTATATATAAATTATATATTTTTATGTTTTTAAAATTCTGTAAATATCCTGCAACGTACCCATCAAGTAAATTGTGCAAAATGTTTTATTCATGGGACTTATCTCTCCTCACTTTCAACTTTAACACAGTTTTTGCTTGTAAGGCAAGGAAAGGTATGTTAAGTTTATCTGCATAACACATTACACACTGGTAATTCCGTTTAGCTTCATTTAGGCATGATGTTTATAATAAATGTTGTTTTCTAATAAATACAAC
Organism: Spinibarbus caldwelli; assembly: GCA_039654775.1. Taxonomy (NCBI): domain Eukaryota; kingdom Metazoa; phylum Chordata; class Actinopteri; order Cypriniformes; family Cyprinidae; genus Spinibarbus; species Spinibarbus caldwelli. Next base: position 6,047,787 of record CM077240.1, read on the forward strand.
TATAAATATATAATAAAACAACATATATGCTTTCATACCAAAAATTTCATTCTTGTTCTGTATAGTTACATTTGAAAAAAAAAAAAAAAGCAGTGAGGGGTACTACGTTTACAGTGTTTAGAATGTTTCTAAATGGTCGGTTTTACTTACCACTATTTTACATTATTTCTGAATCTAATAATAAAAATGCTACTTTTAGTATACCAATGTGTTTTTTCCCCTCTTACTTAACACACTTAAGTAGGGATGATAAAGGCAAAGAAAGACTTTGTCCATTCTTTTTAGAATTATTAATTTTCATTATTGCTTTGTCAATTTGAATAACAAAAACACAGTGTAAAACTTGTTTCTTCTTATTGCTTGGAGCACTTAAAACCGGCTCAAGTGATGCTAGCCTCATCAAGGTGTGCTGTGCTCTCATACGTACTCCACTTGTGATTACATATTAATGATTGTTACAGACATATTTTCCCTAAGTGTTGGTAGGCAAAGGCAAACTAAACTCTAGTTCTGACCACATTGCTGGGGAATGCAAAAAAGCACACACTACCTATACGTCTCTGACAACAGTGTTAAAAAGATGACAGGTAAACAAACAGTGCTAAAACGAGCATTTCATCTAAATAGTCTGCTGTAATCTCATACCATAATACAGTGTAGTGATCGGATGAAAACTCTACCTTCTCTTGAATAAAGTGTAGAAATGCTCAGAATCTAAATGACATACATGTGCACTTTACCTCAATTACAACACAACTGCAATTTTTTTGCATAATAATAAACATAAGTGCCATCACTGTCTTCCATAACCTGTAAATATCTCTTAATATCTCAGTTTTAATCTCAGATGACGTCCATACTTGGCATTGACCCACCTTTTCAAACACATACACTTACTCACCTGGTGAGTTCCAGAGCAGGGACACAGGCCCCTGGTCGGTACGATCCGCTGCCACGGTACTCTTTGGCAAAAATGAGGTCCTGCATGCTGGCTTTGGCCTCAAGCACCTTCACACACTGCCGCTGCACATACTGCTTCACCTGGCTGATGTCACGTGACTCAAAAAGCAGCTTCAGAGATCGCTCCAGAATCTAACATAATAGAATTTCATTCATTAACTTCAACTGGCTGAGAAACACTGCATTGCAACTGCAATGTGAATGACAGGTGGAGCAGGATTTTATCAAGTGATTGGGCAAAAAGGAAATAATTTTGGAATGCTAGTTACCTTGGCAACAGCAGGGCAGCCATCACGACGTACAGTTTCAATCCCTTTGGCGTCAAAGACTGGGTTTTTCTGATCCAAGCTCTCATACATGTATCCAACATAACGCTTCTTTGTCTGTAACACGCATGGGAGGTACACCTACCCAAACACACAAGAACGCAGACAGTCACAAAATTGGAATACAGCAATCATATGGCTTAAAAGAGCTCCCCTTCAAAACAAAAACAGGAGTCAACTTATAGACACAAACCACTTCACAAACCTTCTCAAACTTCAATTTGACAGGTTTAGGGTTGGTAGCAGTGACAGCCTCTGCAATTTCATTACCAATCTTAAATGCCTGTTCCTTGGTTGCTCCTTTCAACAACACAAACATACTAAAAAGAGAAACGGACAGGTATCAGAGACAGTATAACAGTGTACTAAGCAGGCACAAAACAACAGATTTCCACTGACAAGCAATTTGTCTGTGCACACAACGCAAAACTAATGCACAACATAACAGCCAATAAGAATATGTTCATGTTAATAGTGTCTGCTTATTTATGAACACTGTGTTATATCAACTTGACACTGAGTTCTGTTTTAAGGGAACACTCTCACATACCAGACAGAGCAGGAATTTCATAAAAATCAATCAGAAGGCAGCATAAATGTTAAAACTGAACTGCATTTGGCCCACAACAATGAACAAAGTTTCATTAGCCAAGAATAGATAATTTGTCTAGTAATATTATATTGCTTACCATTCATGTAAGAAAAAGGTCTGTAAATCAGACTGAATGAGTCAAAGTGGAGGAAATTGACCAATAAAAAACAAATAAAAAAAAATAATAAAAAAATTTACACACCTGCTTGGCCAGCAACATTGTATAAACAAAGTCGGTCCATTTAAATCATATTGCAGTTATGTAATATGGTCTTACTCCAAATGTTTGAATTATGGCAGTGAGCTGACCCAGACTCTGTTAACCACTCATGACAGATAAAACATCTGCTTTGCTGTCTGCTGCCTTATAGACAGTGACTCTGCATGCCACACAAACTATGCCCCTTATGTGAAGCTAACAGAAGATTTGACTAACAATTGATTCCACTGGAGTTCCAGTGACGTGAAACTTAAGCATAAAATTTGTATCACAAACAAACATAGTGTAAAATAGTCCATTTAAAATTAAATAGATTGAATTACTTCTTATCAATACTTTTTTGTAATATACTTAGGACAATAAGTACATTTAGAACATTTATCATAACTCATCCACCATCTTGAATTTTCCTTTTTTTGTGAGCGTGTCACGATGCATTGCTTTGAAATACTAGTTAAGCAGCTCTCTAAAGCCCAAAGTATATTCTTTTTTTTACATTAGCATACACTTGAGTTTGGCCTATAGACAAATAATCATCCTTAATAGAAGAATTGAACATCCAGTCAAGACACAACAAAAATATGTCAAACAGTAGAACATTTATTTTATGTAAAGTGTTCGGCTAAGGAAATGTATTTGAGCCAGTTTTTATTTCTCTACCTGTCTGTATCTCCGTAGACAACACGTGCTCCCCACTTCTTTGTGTCATTGACCATCTTTATGGCTCTCTCCAAAGTCTCTCGGGCCTTGTGCACAATGCTGTCACCTACCTGGTATGTGAGGAGAGAGACAGAATATGTTCTCTGGTTTCTTTGGCAACATAGTAATCATACACACAAACTGCATTAGGTCACCATTTGATGTTCAATGTAAAATCTGGGTCTTAAAGAAAAGATTTGGTTTTAAATTATATATTTGGTCATTAGCAAATTGTGCATACAACACTGCTGCATACCAATTAAGAAAGACTGGCCCTTCCAGTCAAACATCAAGGGTAAACCTAAAATTATTTATCATACATAAGCATTCAAAAACCAAAATCGGCTACACTTTAGATTAAGGAACACTATTCACTATTAACTAGTTGCTTTTAACTAGTGTTCAGTCTGTAAAAGTTTCTTGAATTTAGCAGCCAAAAACCTACTGGCCAAAAGCTAATTTTAAATCAAAACTTTTAAAAAGGTGATGAGGCTATTTATTTTGCCATCAAAACAATTACTAGTTACATGGTTAGTTGTTTTTCCTTTCTGCCTGTGTTCAAATATGTCATGCGGCTCATTTCTGGGTTGCAACCAATCAGTTTAGAACCACTGATTTAAAATGTAAAGTTACAGTACCCACCTCAACGCTGGGCATACGTCCTGAGAAGTTGGCAGAAGTGTAACCGAATGTGACATTAGCAATAAGTTTAAGGCCAAGCTGCCTGGCATCCAGCAGGCGTAATAGAGCTTTGTCATTTTTGTACGCCTTCATGGACTGCTTCACCATGATCCTCGTCTTCAAGATCTCCTCCAGCATACCTGGCAGGACACCCTTCCGCACTGATGACTGAACACACAGAGACTTTGAGTTGAGCTGACTTGGACACAGGCATTATATACAAGATATTATTATAAAATTGACAGTTTTTGCTCTAAAATCTTGCTGGATGAAATTTGTTCAAAGCAAAAAAAAAAAAAAAAAAAAAAAAAAAAAAAATCTGTTCTGTTGAATCTGTTGAATTTATCACTGCATTATATCAGTTTCTGTTCTTAGAACGACCTTTATGATGCTTGGTAACCAAAAGCAGAAAAAACATCAACAATGACACTAGCTACATTATTTTAATTATTCATTGAACCCTGGTGTTAATTATCATATTCTTGTGGCTACTGTTTTATAATAGCAATAAGTCATAAGAAAATGATGGTTAATTGTGTCATTGAGTTCCTGTCGATATCCATAAACCTGTGACAATTTTTGAGAAACTGATACAGTCACACTTTTGGAAACCTGTTTCACATGCTATTTTTCACAAATAGTAGGCAGTGCCGTATACAGTATACAGCAAGGATTCAAGCTACAGTACAGTAGTATTCCATTTCAACTACTCACAACCAAATTAAATGGCTCATCACATGCCATTTAAGGATCATATAAAAGTAGGTATTTAAATGAAAGAGATTAATGGCAGTGTATTCTACCTTAACAAATGTGACACCATTGGGAGAAATGGTGATGTCATTTCTGAGCTGGTAAAGGAGGTCAGGAGGGACTCTGAGAGATGTACAACCAAACTTGAACTCATCACACCTGAGAGAGTGGAAGAGATCAACACTAATGAACCACAAAACAGATTCTGTGGATATATAGAAATACTGCATTAATATACACTACAACACTAGATCTAATGTAGTTTTACTCTAAATATAAAGCATGCTTACGTTCCAAGATTCTCAATGCGTCCAAGGCAGGTGGAGAAACAGTAATTGTAGGCAATGATGATGGATGGATACAGTGACTGGAAATCCAACACAATAACAGAGTTGCTATAGAAACGCGACTCTGGCTCCATGACGAGCGGAATGCACTGTGGGGCTCTTTGCTGGGCACGCTGTTGTGTGCTTGGAGTCACTGGGATGTAATTCATTGGTTTTGCAATCCTTAACATCATTGATTCTACACGGTACTGCAATAGGAGGAGAAAGATTGACTACTAACACACAACTACAAAAAATTATTTATGAATCTAATCATTAAAAACCTAAATATAACACATCTGTGAATCTCTCTTTTTGAAGAATTAAAGGAGTACTGGATCTTTCACATGTTTGTTTATTCACAAATTTGTGCGTAAAATCTGTTCAAATGTTTTCACAAAAAGATAAAAATTATAATTCATCATTATACGATTATATATATATATATATATATATATATATATATATATATATATATATATATATATACACACACACACACATATATATACACACATACATACACACATTTAATCTTAACTACATAAATTATATATTATAATGTGTTTCTTCATGTACAGTGAAAGAGCTGCTATTGCTTGAGCTGCGAAGTTTTCTGAATAACAACACAAATATACGCATGTACAGCTGTCCAATGACAGGTCTAAAATCTGGGGCTGTATTGAAGGTGTTTATTGTGAATTTGGCATAATTATTTGTGAAGTGTTCTCCTGTATGTACAAATAAGAAATAATCCGTGAAAATTATTAGTGAATGAGACCCAGTGTTTTTTTAAATACTTGATCAATAACTTGGCATGTATCCTATCAATACACATATTGTACTAGGTCTCTAGCAGACTTAAGACAAACGAAAATGTGTTCTAAAATTGGCTCAAAATATCAAATATGTCTGATTCTTCAGCTAGATGGAATAATGGCCTAAAGTTTAGAAAAAAAAAAAAAAAAAAAAAAATCAGTTGTCAGTGCCCACTATGTGATTTCCTATGACTCCCCAATATCTGCAGACTGAGTTTTGTCAACTAGTGTTGACTCCTCCAGACTGGAAATAAGGCCAAAAGTCACGTTGTGTATTCTAGCCTTCACTTCCAAACAAATGGTTCTTCTTAAGATTCAGTTCTTACTGAATTTATCAAAATGACATTTCAACCTCAAGTCATTACTTTTAGTTATAATTCTAAACAAACTAAAAACTGTTGTTGTGTCATATTATACTTGTGACACTTAAATCGGTATAATCACTAATATGAAAACATTTAGTGTCACTTATTCATTATGCATTCAGGGTGCATTAAATTGACTAAAAGTGACCGTAAAGACTTTGACAATGTTACCAAACAAACAAACAAACAAACAAACAAAAAACAAAAAAAACCGCACGCACGCAGTATTTCAAATAAATGCTGTTATTTTTCCATTCATTGTAATTCAAGAATCCTGAAAAAAAATGCATCACGGTTTTCACAAAAATATTACACAGCACAACTGTTTTTAACATTAATAAGAATAAAAGTATAAATATTACATTTTTTTTTTTTTAAATAATTCGCATAAAGTTCAAGACATTAATGTTTGCCTACAAAACCACCTCTGGCTCTGCACCCCTTTACCTAAATTCAGTACTTCAGACTTATGTGCCCTCTAGAAGCTTGCATTCTGCAAGTGAACATCGTTTTATTGTGCCAAAACAAAACAAAACAAAAAAACTAACACTAGCTTCTCTATTCTTTTTGTATTCTATCTGTTTGTTTTCTTTCCATTTATTATACAATTAACAAAAAAGGCCTCTAACACTAGCTTGCTCTATTCTTTTTCTATTCTATTGGTTTTCTTTTAATTTATTATGATTAAAAAAAAAACCTTGCTACGTGTACTGCGTTAAGCTAACTGAGACTTGTTATAGCACTAGCATATCATTGCTCTTTTGTTGATTTTGATTGCTTCCATTGTCCTCATTTGTAAGTCGCTTTGGATAAAAGCATCTGCTCAATGACTAAATGTAAATGTAATGTAAATGTAAAAGTGACTATGATCAGCCACTGATGGTCATGACACTTGAAATCCACAGGATGCTTGCATGTTTCACGCTCTGTCTGGCCGCCTTTTTTTATCCTGTCAGTAACATGCTTGTCTCAATGACAAGCAATTCTGATGTTGTTCTGAGAGTATCGATCCTCGCATTAACTGGTAATTGAAATTTTGAAAATTGTGAAAATGAAATCACAAAATAAACTTACTAGAGAAAAAAAAACTCAGAAACATTACTATATTACTATATACAACAAACTTGAATTAAGTTTGTTTAAAAGAAAAAAAATGTTTTGTAGCAGTTTATGCCTATTAAATGTTAAAAATTATATCACAAATTTTACTGTAATGTTGAATGGCAATATTCACTCATTTAATTCCCAGAAATTGATTAAAAAAAAAAAAATCTATCAGTATAAGTATTTTTATTTAGTAAAAAGATGCTATTAAATAAATATTTAAAATATACCATCTTTATGTTCAATGTGTATCATTGAACATAAAGATGGTATATTTTAAATATTTATTTAATAGCATCTTTTTGAAAAAATATTTAAGATTGCAAACTTAAAACTTAAATAAGATTTTCTATTAAATACCAACAGATAATTTTTTTTTTTCAAAACCTTACTGCCTCTGCTACAAATCTTATAATGGGCCATAGCTGGGTCTTCTGTCTGGACAGTGATCCAAAACAAACACTGAACACAAAAATGAATCACTGAACACAAAATGTTCTGCCATGGCCATCCCATTCCCCTGACCTGATTCCTATAGAAAATTAGCAGGGTGAACTGAAGAGGAGCGGCACCAACATGGACTTGGGAATTGAAAGAATCTGGAGAGATTCTGTATGGAACACCTTGCCAGGTGTCCTCCAACCACTTCAGGAATTATAGGAGAAGATTCAGCGCTATCTTGGCAAATGGAAGTTGCAAAAAGTGGCAAATAACTGTGTATTGGATAAAAACTTTTCATAATGAGATTTTCCCATCGTTTTTCTTCAATGAAAGGTTAGACTTTTGTGGAATCTTTTGATGAAATATCAAAAGGATACACAACGCAGATTTATTTTTAAAGACTTCTTTGCTCATATTTACCAATTCTGATCACAATTGTACTGTATATTGTGATCGGACAGAGAGCTAAAGGCATCTGTGTGACAGGTTTCAGATGGATGTTTACCTGTGACCCCCTGGTTAGCACGTGGTAGAACTGGATTCCAAACACGCGTGCCAGCTCACTTGTCCTGCCGATAATATCCTGCTGCTGGAGCAACTGGACTGTGCCACACACACGGCTCACATAATGATCCACCACTTTCCACCTGACCAAACAACAGAACACACACACAAAAAATGTAATAAACACTATTTTGTTTGTATGACCAGAAATATCACATGCACAGTGCAAAAATGATATCCCATAAATGCAATGATGTTTAACATCCATTTATTTTCAACATATATTATGTCATAAAACAAGATATATTTGAGAAGAAAATTGCTTAAGATACTAGAGTTGTTTTATTATTGAATTATTATTGTTTTTTTTTTTTTGGGGGGGGCGCCTTTTTGTTGCGATAGGACAGTATGATGAGAGGAAGCAAAGGAGAGAGAGTGGGATGGGATCAGGACAGGTCTGCAAACCAGGACTCGGTCTCAGCACGCCCAAAGCCACTATATGTCGGCGTGCTGCCCACGAGGCTATTGGCGACAACATTAATATTTGTATATGTTGTTTTGGTTGCTGTTTTACACATTATTCTAACTAAATTGAGTAGAGTTTATTAAAGAAAATGTTTAGATAATTTTGCTACAAAACAGAAATACTAAGACAAAAATAAGTAAGTTAATTATTTGCAGTGCATTGTTGAATGCTAAACATTTCACATACTTTTAGCTGGTACCATACAGTATATATGGTACAATATGCAGTAATCAGTATGCTAGGATTCAATTCTGAATTTAACTATTTGAAAGATGAATGAAGCAATGATATTCAAAGGAACAACCCTGCAACAAGACCAGTAATAGGAATCTGACAGATGTGAGAACAATTCCCACCTGTGCAGGTGTGTGTTGTGGTCAAACCAGTCAGAGAGTGTGCGATGGCTGTAGAGAGGAAAGCGCTGATGCAGGAGGTGGAAAGCCACATTCTCAAAAGTGTAGTTATTCAATGCAGCCTGAAAACATACATGAAGCACTTGATAAAACACACTCAGATAAACAGTGTTAGGTACGGCATTCTTGGGGTATGAATTTCAAGGGAACCTCAGTCTTCATAATCCTCCACATGTTGAGGACAACACGTCCAACAATATGGATTTCCGTCATAGTGTCTGCACCATATTCGTCTTTCTCTGCCATGAACCGATTTTCTTTTGCATCTCCTGTTAAAGTAATGTCATCAAATACAACATTTGAGAAGTGGGATACAAAAAAAATTACACAAATTTCAACTGCTTCAACTCCACAAAATGTTTTTTTTTTTTTTTAAATAAAATTATACTGTAAATATAAAACTAAAACCTTCAGTATGTCTTAATGAGAGAGTCATTCATTCATTCAATTCATTCGAAAGGCTGATGCATTCAGAAACAAACCAAGTGACTGTCTGTATGGATGGGTCACTGAATCATTTGTCTAATCGATTCATTAAAAAAAAACAAAAAAAACAAAAATCATTTAGTATTAAAAGCTGTGTGTTGCTTAGAAAGGCACAACAGTTCTGCTACGGCCTTGTTTGGAACTATTTCTGATGGTGAAATTAAGCAAAAACAGGTAATAAACAGGTACACTACTGCTAAATGAGCTAACCTTACCTGGCACACGGGAGAGTTGCTGGCACAGGTCTACACCGAGCGTTGATGCACGTTGCAGTAGGTACCCCCAAGAGTGCATTTGGACCTCATATCCAACCAGAATGTCTGGGTCATACCTAGTGGTGGTGGGGTTGGTGGGTTCATGAGTTTATTTGTTGTACTGGGTGTATAGCTTATCATCATCATCATCATCAAAATTCAGTAAAACAACCAGTGTGCTGTTTTTTTTCTGTTGAACACAAAATGAGAATACTATTTGTGGACTCTATTGTGTGTGGTCTATAGTCTAAGTTTATATTTACAGATCATCATCGCCCCTCATCTCAAAATTTAATTTGCGTGCAACTCCTGAATGGTAGTGGAAGAAAATATATTCAGTGACTTTTTGTCCTGTTTGGTGCATTACAGAATGGTCACAATGACATATTATTGTGTAGAATAGCTACTTCAAACTTTTACTTTTGTGTTCAACAGGAAAAAAAAAAAAAAAAAAAAAAAAAAAAATTCATTCAGAACTTCAAGAATAAATATTTGACAATTTTCATTTTTGGGTGAACTATTTCTTTAACATTTAAATAAAGATTTTACCAATATCAGCATATACAAGTTAATTTTATACGTAAGGAATAAATTATGACAGGCTGCTGAATTATTCCGCTTTTTCTATGGTTACCACACCTTAAGACATTGTTCAGATGTTAATTTTAAAGATATACATCAGATTTTTGTCCTTAAAATACTCTTTGTAAGAAGGATTAATTTCTTATGCATCTCATTCAACGTCTCCATTGCTAATTCCAAAACGTCATTTTAGACCTAGTAACGGAGGCTTGAACCGAGGATAGCAGCTCTACATACAAGAAAGAATATCCAAAATATACATTGTTAACCTACTTTCTAAGAATGTTTGTGACCTCTTCAAAAAGCTCCTTCTCATCACTGACATAGGTCACCGGCAGTCCCGTCACACCAGATTTAAAAAGCAATGGCGCTGTGTTCCTGGAGGCTAAAGTAAAAATACAACAGGTAATAATGTTGCAACATAGACAGACTAAACACTATATAAAATATGTAATCATGCACACTAGGACTAATACTAATGTTAAGACTAACAAATAATCAGGTAAGCCATGAATTATTGAAAAATAATGCACACGCCAATGTGAAGCAAAACTTTATAAGTGAAGTAATGCAGCAAAAGTAACAACGGCATTTACTATAATATCTCACCTCTTTCTGTACTTAACTAGTTTACACTTAAATTGGTATTGTGTAAATTGCAGAGGTATTTAATTTGCAAGTCATTTTTGGATAAAAGTATCTGCTAAATGAATACATGTAAAAATAAATACAGTATGTAACCAATTAGGTCAAGACCTGGAAGTCCTTATAATGTCTTTTAACCAAGCAGAATAACAAACAAAACTTTCCTAATTTTAATCCTCTATTTTACCTTTTAAGGATTATGTAATTTTCTTCCCCAGTGCTGGGTAGTAACTAATTACATGTGATATGGATTACGTATTCAGATTCCAAAAATTAAGGATACATTTTAAAAATACTTGTTATCAGACTAATTTTGTTGATTACATGATTACATATTATACACACAATAGTAATAACTTATTCATAATCTATTGATTCACTTTTCATCTTTTAAACGTACCTTTCTAAAATAGCCTATTGCTTATATATACTGTATTCAGAAAGTCTTCCAGTTTTGTGGATATTCACACAGGCCTAGTAACTAGCGATGTGGCTATGGGGCAATTTTGTATCAAATCAACCAAATTTCAGTCAACATTTTTCTGAAGATAAACGTATAATGATGAAATACGAAATATTAAATGTCACTGATGCATATTTACTGAGTAATCCTGTAAACTGGTTTGTGTGTGTGTGTGTGTGTGTGTGTGTGTGTGTGGGTGTGGGTGTGGGGGTGCGTGTGTGTGTGGGGGGGTACTCGGAGCCAGATTACAGGAGAGTAAAAATGACTTAAACATAATGATGCTGACATCTTTCTATTACTAAACAGAGATTGGTAGGTCTATAGGCCGGGACACACCAACGGCCAGCGACGGTCTGGCTAGTTTGTTTGGTGTGTTCCACTCATCGGCTCTCGTCAGGCTCACGTCGGCGGCAGTTTGCCCGAATTCAACATGTTGAATCGGCGTCTGGGACGTCGACGAGGGTGAGAACTCTGATTGGATGTTCAGTTTAGCGAACAAGTCAGTGCCCGAGAATTAAAGCGAAATATTGATAGCTGCTGATATGGACAGTTAATTCCTCTCACGCATGCGCAGAACGCACGTGTTAGTTTGCTGTCAGCTGTAGTCTGTGCGGTGTATTCAAGCGCAGCTTTTTGGTCCGACACTACCGACAACACCGTCGGCTTTCGTTGCCGCTAGTTCTTTGAAGTCAGCTTGGTGTGTCCCGGCCTTAAAAAGTAAAACCCTGTGTACTTCAGCAAAATGCAGATTCTCCAAAATAACAGAACCACTGCACACACAGGCAATAATCTTAAGTATTATAATATTACAATAACTTTTATGTCAAAAGATCAAAGAAAATTCCTCATTAATTGTCTAAATGGCTGCTGCACAGATTAAAGGGATATTTCACCCAAAAACAAAAATTGTGTGTTACATGGCACATTTTTTTTTTCTTTTGGTGAACTATCTATTCAACATCAACCAGCAAAAGCGGAGTTTAGCATCGTTAGCCAACTATGATCGCAAGTTTCGTCATTACCAACATAGTTCAACGATTCAGTGTCTCCCGAAACCATGGTTCAAACGAACATTCACAAACAGCATCACGAACTTATGTGGTTGGAACGGGTTAGAAGCACAGTTACTTGTTATTAATACACATGGACTTAAATAAATTATGCTCTTGGGCACAATAATCAAGCTAGCATGCAGTACAATATGTATCTTCCATTGTATTTAAATACATACAAATTTGAATCTATATATTTTAGTGCAGCGTCAATAAGCAGTGTTTTTAAAGAGTGCGCATGTGCATAATTCCCATGGAGGGAACGCCGCTTTATGACGTATGAGGGAACCTGTGATGAATCAAACATCAAATAAAGCAAAATGACAGGGAACAAAAAAAATAGTAGATTATCCATCAGGTGCCATGTTCAACACAGCAGCATCTCGGAGATCTCAAATCAATTACTTAGCACAAGTTATTACTCTACCACATGCGTATGACGTCATTAACAATGGCCCTTGAACTAATGTGGTTCAAACAGTAGAGATGCAACAGTGTTTGGGGAAACAGTCGTGACTAGCTAGTTCATTTCCACTACAATGCATCATACTAAGGTGGTTAATCAGTGAGTTATGTCATACGGGAAACTCATCCCTGATCAACATTAAGTTGATTTATAGTTAGGTGGTTTTTTTTTTTTTTTTTTTTTTTTTTTACAATTTACAATTACAATTGGTACACACATCAGTAATAAACAAACACAACACCAATCTCACCTTGAGCTGAAGAACAACAATCTTTATCAATGACAATGGCACCTGTCATCTGGGTAGTGTCACAATTTGGGAGAGGGACATCAGAACTGAGGCAGTAGAACAAAGCACAAATTGGGTCAAATTCAGGGTCAGGCTCAAGGTCACGACGAGTCCTTGCATGAAGCTCCATACTAATCATTGTGAGGTGCTGTACCTATAGCAGGGAGATAAAAACGTAAGATGAGATCAGTTGAAATCCCATAAAAATAAACGAGTTTCTAACCATGTGGCATGACATGAAGACAAAGCTTTTTTTTTTTTTTTTGAAGACAAAGCAGTTCTTACTAAAACACAGTCAAAAGAAGATCCTACCTCATGCAATGCTTTGGCCTCCTGCAAGTTCTGCATACTGACTTTAAAGCCATATGAATTACAGATTGATGGTCCCTCAATCTGGGAGTTTTCTCTCTTTGGAGCATTCATAGTGGTAAGCTGATTCTGTATGGGATATAATGCATGTGCTATAAAAACCCTATACAATACTAAACAAGGATTATAAGATTGAAACTTCAGGAGATTCATAAATTCATTAACTTTCATCTGAATAAATTCATCTGACCTTCATTTGCGTGGTAAGCAAAACTCTCCGTAAAGCATCTTTGTTTTTGTTATCCTTCTGATGTAGTCGCTGTGATCTGGGCTCTGTGTCTGTACAAAAACAGATCCAAGAGTTTTGCAATGAGAAGATAAATGTAAAAGCTTAGTAGTCATCTTTTTTGGAAATAAATAAAGTCTAGTAAGCATGACTGCATAAGACAAGGAAGCATGACTAATTCACAATTATCTTGATCTTATCTTAAAATATCTTAAAATATAATTATTGTACAACTATAATTGTAATAGTAATAGTACAATAGTAATATTTATGTCAATTTCTTTCAATTAAACCAAACTTTTATTTTGGCAGTTTGCCATGAAGATCTTTGAGTTTCACTGTGTATTTGACGGTAGCTTTTCTCAAAAGAAACAGTGAAAAGTGACTCTCAAAGTAGCTATGGTAATAAAATTCATGTGTTCATGTCCTTGGTTGTGTAGCAGACAAAACTATGACATTCATTCGCACAGAAAAAAGCAGAACACGCAGCCCTATTAGCGAAATGCACTGACTGGCTGTTGTCGCATTTATTTCTGCTGTTATAGACTGATAGATTAATCCCATTTGAGTAAAATGTCCACAGCTTATCATCGTCATTTACAAATTTTATAATGCTCTCGATATGATATTGTTTATTGCCAAGCCTTATGTCAACCCCATCGACACAAAAGGATTTACCTCTCTAGGTGGGTTCCAGTCTGAAAATACTTGGGAACCCATTATAGATAACAGAGCTGAACATCTTCGTTAAAACATTCAAGCTTTCAAGAAGAACCATAAAACTATACCTTCATTTCTTATTGGACTGTAGCTAGACCCATCGTCATCAATGTAGCTTCTCCGGTGGACAGGTGTGCTATGGAGCAGGTAAGAGCATTTGACATCAGAATCTAGGTGTTTAACAGGGAAAACTGATGGACTCAAGAGGTCCTTTGGCTGTACATTTTCAAGTGATGTGTCATTGAGATTTTGAGACTGGTCCAAGCTGGGGGATTGTAATACATCAGTCAAGTCCTCCTTGTCCTCATCTTGTTTAATCTCAGCAGGCCTTTGTTGCAATATAGAAAGATCAGGAGAATTTGGAGAAGTGATCTGACAACCTTTGTTTGTCTCTATGTCCAAGATGCGTTTCGTACTCTTAGGGCTACTGTTAGATGAAGCTGCTTTAACTGGTGAAATATGGAGTGGTAAACTTAAGCCATTCCTACTGATACTCTGCAACTCTGAAGTCTTTTCATCTTTTTTCTTCCACCTTTTATCATGATTCTCTGAGGATGGTAAATCAGAGTCCTCATTTTGAGGTGAGGTCCTGTCATATGTAGCAAGTTCCACAGTTGTCTGGCCACCCAGTTGTTTCCTATCACTTTGAAGGCACTCATAATGTTTTTTGGCTTGCAGCCAGTGCTGCACCTGTTCTCGACTTGGGGCACACTTACAGGGAAGCATAATCACTTTTTGATCACTGCCAGAAAATGGGTTTTGGTCCTTGGTCAGTATAGAGGATTTACACCCATTGTTTGGTGCAGAGGCTTGATTTGTCATTGCAGAAAATGCAATTTTCCAAAATTGTAAGCCGTTTTGAGATAAGTCTCCATGAAATTCAACTAGTTCATTCGCCAGCCTGGTTTCCAAAATCAACTTCCGACCACCAACCTCCCTGGGGAAAACAAAACAAAACAGTAACTCAAAAGAATATACAAAAACAAAACCCATGCGGGTGATCCATTATAAATGTTACCTTGGCTTCAAGGGTGCATCTGATGGGTCACTGCAGAATGGTTCCTGGTAGGTGGCTTCTGAGAGGTCCAGATCCATCAGAGTAGCTAAGATTTCTTCCCGAGTAGGTGGAGACATAAGAGGTTTGAGAATGTGAGAATGTGAACTCTGACCTCCATTTCTCAGCTGGGACAGTGAGTTGATGGACTGTGGGGAACTGCTTGGTGTTGCTGAACTGCCATCTAGGGGATCACTATTTGGGGAAACACCACTATAAGCAAAAGAAGCAGAAGTAAAGGGGGAAAAGGGCTCTGGGTCAAGCAACACATCTTTCTTTTCACAGTGAAAGTCCTGAA
The DNA here is from genome assembly GCA_039654775.1 of Spinibarbus caldwelli. Taxonomy (NCBI): domain Eukaryota; kingdom Metazoa; phylum Chordata; class Actinopteri; order Cypriniformes; family Cyprinidae; genus Spinibarbus; species Spinibarbus caldwelli. Next base: position 6,063,419 of record CM077240.1, read on the forward strand.
AGTGGCTGAGGCCATGGATTTTACCTAAAGAGCCCCCCCAATCTTTGCTAAAGAGCTTTTCTGAATCAAGAGATACCTTATTGGGATAAACTTTGCCATTTTCACAAAATGACTTATCAAACAGTTCTGGACTAAGAGTCCCAGACTTATGCCAGTCCTGTTCATGCTTGCTGCTCTCATCAACATCAAACACCTTTTGTGTCCTGTCGCCTAACACAACAAGGGCATTGATTGCCTCCTGACTGACATCACTGAGAAACTTCTGAGGCAAGTTCCTATCAGTTAACACAAACTGGTTACCAGAATAAAGACTGGAGAACTCTGTTTGCCCAATGGCATTGATATCAAAGCTGTAATTGTCTGGGAGCTCTGGGGATAAGCTATCTTCAATAGAGCAACAGCTGTCAAAGCTAGGGTCAGAGAAAAACACAGGACTGTCATCTGATGAAAGATGGTCAATTCTCAAATCATCCTGTTTCATTTTATTACTTCCGATTTTGAACTGTAACTCTTTTGGCACTTTAGTTCTTGCACCCCTTGGTTTTCTTGATGTTGATGAATGAGCTGTTTTAGATTTGGTTGTTTGGGGAATATCTGTAGGTTGACTGGTAGAAGACCTATCCTCAGTAACATGATCGCTTTCATGTGGTTCCTGTCCTGGCTTGAGTTGCCTCTTCTGGAGAAGTTCCTTCAAGACAGCGAGCCCAGAAGGCAACTCAGGAACACACATTTCATCAATTTTAGGGTCTGAGGACAATGTCAGACCTGTGTGAAATCCAGCTTTAATTGCACTCTTAGCAGAGGGCATAAGGGAGGATCTACAATCGACAGACTCCAATAAAGTTGTTATGGTATCTTTCTTTTTTGTTTGCGGTCTTCTTGATTTTATGGGCGTTTTTCTGGTTGACTGCAAATGCTGTACAGTTCTGGGATTCTCTTCATGGCCAGAGACTTCTGATTTGAATTTATATAGATTTTTTGTGATAGTCCCATCTTGACTCATATTTTGTGATATTGAATTGGAACTGCTGTATGTGATGACGGAACATGGATGTCCTACCGTCTTGGTGGATGGGGAAATCATATGATTTAGAGATTTTTCAATACAGGGATTGAGGACAATCTGTGAGTCTTTTTGTGAGTCATTTGAGGCAATGGTATTGAAGACAAAAACAACATCTTGATTTGATTTTTTTCCAGTGCTGGTGACCTCTGTTTGAAAGCCTGAACAACTGATAGTAAAGTCCTCTTGAGTGCTTTTTAGAGAACTGGGATGTTGATAAGGAGTTAAGTCATCAGGTGAGGAAGTAGGTGCATTGTTAACTGAATTTGGAGCCTGTGAATTATCACTCTCCTCACCTTGGACCTGCTTTTTTCTTGGGACTTGCTTCTCTTTCAGCATCCTGTCTTTCTGAGAGGTAGATGTGTCATCTTCCAGAACAATTCCTTCAATACTTTCACAACGTTTCTTATGTCTCCTTGAAGCCGCTCGAATACCTTTCCTCTGTGAATCCACAGTTGTCACTGAATTTTTGTTCACTGACTTTGTTGTAGTATTAGCTTGTCTTTTTGGGCTGGTAGCAGAAGTCTTTTTAGACCTGGGTGTTCTGCTTCTATCCCAAAGACTTCTTTGGTATGGTTTTGGAGCTAGTACTTGATAGGATGAACCTAGGCATGGATCATTATGTGGGTTTATTAGATTTGAATTTGATCCCAGTAAGGGCTCAGTAGGAGACCAGCATCTAGGTGGTGTTGAATCAGTAGGACTGGAGGCTCTTTCTGACAAATAACCCAACTCCACCATCACATCAGAATACTCTGTACAGCAGTCATCAGTGAACTCATTATAACAAGGCCATGGAGGGGGTAATTTCGGTAAAGTTATCAGTGCTTTTGCATGCTTCGCCCTCCTAGTCTGACCAGCTCGTGGACACCTAGATTTTGGAGAGGTGCTGGCCCTCTTTGACACTGGGTTCACCTTAGCCTTTCGTTTGGGACATTTCTTTACTTTTGGCTCAAGTAGCGGGTACTTCACTGCTGTAGACTCTGGCACTTTGGGCCAGAATTCTTTGAGAGGGGCAAGCTTTTTGTATTCGGCAAGCTTTTCTGGTGTTAAAACTGTGCAAGTTTCATCAGCGTTAATTTTAGAAATCTTCACTAACATGTTCTTCTGACCTTTGAATCTGTTAATAATTATATATTTAATGATGATTGGTGGCTCTTTTTTAGTCAGTTTCCTCTTTTTTTGGCTGAAGACATGATCTTTGCCCTTAAGGCCTTCATGTTGCACCAAAGCTTGTTTGAAAGAACCAGAACTTGCCTGATCTCCATTTTCACTGTCGTAACTCATTTTCCTTTTTGCCCGCAAGGTATATTTGCTACCTGGTAAACTGGACACCTTGGTACAAGAGATTTTGGTAGGAATATCTGCAAGTTCATCCTCTACTGAGTGCTTAATCAAACCTTCAATGGTTGGTGGATCTGAAGTTTCCATGTTAACCTCTTTATCCGTTTCTTTCTGGTTAAGAGAGCTTAGAGCATTGGAAAGAAGTGCTGTGGCTTCCTCTTTCATAGGAGATGTTGTCCTCACAGGACTTACCCTTTTTTGACCCAACGTTGTTTTCTTTTTGATCAACTTTAACCTTGACCTTCGCTGTTCAGGATGGTCTAAGGTAGAACAACTATCCCCAGTCTTGCTCCCAGTCTGTTTCTTGATTGGTCTGGACAGACAATTAGACAGAATAACGCTGGGGAAAAATTTGTAGTGTGCCTCCTGTTGTGCCACAATGGTCCTCTCAATTTTATTCTCTTGGTAATCCTCATATTTTATTTTCAGTTTGCTGACATCTTCCCCTTTTTTATCCTGTCCTGTCTCACCTTCTTGAGGGCCCAAAGCTTGGCTCTCTTCCATAGGGCTTTGTGTCTGGTCGAAACTTATCACAGGTCTTCTGCAGTCATTTGGACTGAGTTGCATTTCAGTCTTGGTGGGGCAGTTCATCAGCTCAGAGTAACATACAAAGAAGCTCTTGTGATTCTCTGGGATGGATAAATGGTTCTTTTCCACATTTTTAATACTGGTAGAATTTATGCTCTGGGCAAGCTTAGAGTTTCCAAAAATTGAATCATCAGGATCTGGCTGATTAAGGCCAGTGGCTTGGTTGTCATCAGTGTACAAAGAGTGCACACCTATTTTTTCAGCACCAAGTTTAGGTATATTTGCTGTCTTAAAAGGAATTGGGTGTTTAACTGGTAGAATGTATGGCACCTCTTTGTTAACTCTTAATCCAGTTGAATAATCATTTTCCTCTTCACTTTTTAAATGCCTTTCTGCTAAATCCTCTTGATTGAGTTTCTGCTCAGCACATTTATATTCAATAACAATTTTAGTAGAAGATGGTGGCTCCATACGAACAGCTTCATTTGGAAAAACATTTCTGCTACCAAGGATCTTGTCTGTTGCTTTAAGAGATGAGCGTGTCCGGGATTCCTTGTCTTTTAGTGATGAATCTACAGGAAACATGACAAGAAGTATGTATACACCACTGCACCAAAAGCAATCATACTTTTCATTGTAATTCATTAGATTAAATTAATTAAAATTCTACTTACCACTATTCTCATCTGCAGCTCCATCCAACTGTGGAATGGACAGATCAGTAAGAAGAGCACTGTTTCCCTTCCAATATATCTCTTCATCTGATGAGGCCTGCTGCTCTTCACTGGAGCTTTCATTTGCTTCTTTCATACATAATCTGTGCAGGAAGGCAACACAGATTATGATTAAACAACATGCCATCAATTTAAATAATCGAAAGGCATAATATCACACAGGCACCATCTGCTGTGGACCAGCCAGTGTTCTCCTAAGAGGTCTATTCTGAATGCCTGTTAAGAAAGATATATTAAGTTAAGATTTCTGCTCAAATGAACCTGACTGACCATGTAATAACATATAATAAGAACTGTATAATGTAGTTAAAATATATAACTATATACAGTATCTCACAAAAGTGAGTACACCCCTCACATTTCAGCAACCATTTTAGTATATCTTCTCAAGGGACAATACTATAGAAATGAAACTTGGATATATTTTAGAGTAGTCAATGTGCAACATGTATAGCAGTGTAGATTTACTGTCCTCTGAAAATAACTCAACATACAGCCATTATTGTCAAAATAGCTGGCAACAAAAGGGAGTACACCCTAAGTGATAACAGCTATACTTCGTTTAACCATGCAAAGCCACATGTCCTATTCATCATGTTCATGTTTTTGTCTCCTTGACAGGACCATACAAATTTGTGTATCTTGTATTAGAGCAGTTAAAATGTGGTGCTTTGAGTACAATTCTCTCATAATGACCACTGGATGTTCAACATGGTACCTCAAGGCAAAGAACTCTCTGAGGATTTGAGAATTAGAACTGTTGCTCTCCACAAAGATGGCCTAGGCTATAAGAAGTTCGGTAACACCCTGAAACTGAGTTACAGTACAGTGGCCAGTGTCGTACAGACGTTTTCCAAGATGGGTTCCACTCAGAACAGGCCTCGCAAGGGTCGATCAAAGAAGTTAGGTCCTCGTGCTGTGAATCAGGTGCAGAAGATGACTTCAAAAAATGAGTGCTGCCACCATTGCTTTAGAAGTTGCAGAAGTGGAAGGTCAGCTTGTCATTGCTCAGACCATACGCTGCACACTGCAACAAGTCGGTTTGCATGGCCATCGTTCCAGAAGGAAGCCTCCTCTGAAGCTGGCTCACAAAAAAGCCTTCAAACAGTTTGCTGAAGACAACCTGTCCAAGAGCATGAATTACTGGAACCATGTCCTGTGGTCTGATGAGACTAAGATAAACTTGTTTGGCTCAGATGGTGTCCAGCATGTGTGGCGACACACTGGTGAGGAGTATCAAGAAAATTGTCTTGCCTACAGTCAAGAATGGTGGTGGTAGCATCATGGTTTGGGGCTGCATGAGTGCTGCTGGTACTGGGGAGCTGTGGTTCATTGAGGGAATCATGGAATCCAACATGTACTGTGACATTCTGAAGCAGAACATGATCTTTCAGAAATTGGGCCAAACGGCAGGTTTCCAACATCATAACAACCTCAAACACACAGCTGAAGGTGTGAAGATGTGATGATGAAGCTGAAGGTGATGGAGTGGCCAAGTATGTCTCCAAACCTGAACCCTACTGAGCACATGTGCGGCATCCTCAAGCGGAAGGTGGAGAAGCACCAGGTGTCTAACATCCAGCAGCTCCGTGATGTCATTATGGAGGAGTGGAAGAGGATGCCAGCAACAACCTGTGTAGCTCTGGTCAATTCCATGCCCAGGAGGATTAAGGCAGTGCTAGATAACAATGGTGCCCCTACAAAATGTTGACACTTTGGACACAGTTATGACATGTTCACTTAGGGTGTACTCATTTTTGTTGCGTGAGTTATTTTTAGAGGACAGTAAATTTGTACTTCTATACAAGCTGCACATTGACTACTCTAATATATATCCCAGTTTCATTTGTGCAGTATTGTCCCTTGAAAAGATATACTAAAATTGTTGCTGAAATGTGAGGGCTGTACTCACTTTTGTGAGATACTGTAATTAAAGGGTTACTCCACCCCAAAATGAAAATTTTGTCAGACACTTACCCCCATGTCGTTCCAAACCTGTAAAAGCTTCGTTCGTCTTCGGAACACAATTTAATATATTTTTGATGAAAACCGGGAGGCTTGTGACTGTCCCATTGACTGCCAAGTAATTACCACTGTCAAGACACAGAAAAGCATCGTCAGGATTGTCCATCTGCCATAAGTGGTTCAATCTGAATTTTATGATGCGACGAGAATACTTTTTTGTATGCAAAGAAAATAAAAAAAACTTTTTTTCAACAATTCGTCTCCCCTCTGTCTCTCCACGTCACCATAGCTCCATTTTGGAGATTATCCACTGAACGCAAACTGCGTACGCTCTTCTGTATTAGCCGCAACACAAGGATACGTATTCTACGTGTATTTACGCTTTGATTTGAACAATAATAGCATATCCTTGTGTTGCAGCTGATACAGAAGAGCGTACACAGTTTGCGTTCAGTGGATAATATCCAAAATGGCACTACACTGAACAAGAGGAGACAAATTGTTGAATAAAGTCGTTATTTTTATTTTCTTTGCGTACAAAAAGTATTCTCGTTGCATCATAAAATTCAGATTGAACCACTGATGGCAGATGGACTATCCTGACGATGCTTTTCATACTTTTCTGTGCCTTGACAGTGAGAATTACTTGGCAGTCAATGGGACAGTCAAAAGCCTCCCGGTTTTCATCTAAAATACACTATATTGCCAAAAGTATTGGGTCACCCCCTTCTAATGAACAGCTTTGACTACTTTAGTCATTTCCATGAGTACAAATCATAATGTTTAAGCATATAATCATATTCTAGGGAATTGTGTGCTTCTAATTTTATAGTAACAGTTTGGACAGGACCTTTATCTATTCTAACATGACAATCCTTCTGTGTATAAGGCAAGGTTCAAAAAGAAATGATTGATTTAGTCAGCATGGAAGAACTTGACTGGTCTGCAGAAAACAAAGTCCTAAACTCAGCTGAACACCTCTGGTGTGATTTTAAATGCAGACCTTGAGCCAAAAATTCATTACCAAACACCAATGACTTGTACATATGGGTACAGTCATTTTAGACACTTCCAAAACTGTTGCAACAGAGATGGAAATACAATTTTTAAATACATGAATTATGTTTCCACCTTTGTTGCCACAGTTTTGGAAGTGCCTTTTTCTGTTCTAAAGAAGTGGGTGTCCCAATACTTTTGTCCATATAGTGTATGTACAAGTCATTGGTATTTGGTGATGAGTTTTTTGGCTCAAGGTCTGCATTTAAAGTCACACCAGAGGTGTTCAGCTGGGTTTAGGACTTTGTTTTCTGCAGACCAGTCAAGTTCTTCCACACTCACTGAATCAATAATTTCTTTTTGAACCTTGCCTTATACACAGAGGGACTGTCATGTTAGAATAGAAAAAGGTCCTGTCCAAACTGTTACTGTAAAATTAGAAGCACACAATTCCCTAGAATATGATTATATGCTTAAACATTATGATTTGTACTCATGGAAATGACTAAAGTAGTCAAAGCTGTTCATTAGAAGGGGGTGACCCAATACTTTTGGCAATATAGTGTATTTTATATTGTGTTCCGAAGATGAACAAAGCTTTTACGGGTTTAGAACGACATGGGGGTAAGTGATTAATGACAAAATTTTCATTTTTTGAGGTGGAGTAACCCTTTAATGCAAACAAGAATTAAAAGTATATAATAGACAATTCCAAAAATACTAACGGGAAGTCTGGTGACCTTTGCCCAGCAGAGGGCCCTGGCATATCACAGTCCCATCTTTGGGACATGATTCTACTGAGCTCTGACTCTTCTTTCTCCAGCTCAGGCCCAGCTTCCTCATCATCACTGTTACAGATGCAGCTAGCAATCCCTGACAGCTGCTGGGACACTGCTCTGGACCTGTTGGCTCTAAATCCATCATCAGCCAACGCTTCAAACAGATCAACCATAGCCTGGTCTTGACTGCTGTCTGTTAAAACATTGTGGAAAATGTAAATGTGAACTTGAAAATATAATTAGAGCATGTACAAGAAAAGAGGAATTATGCATATGTACACATATGCAAAACAAAATTGTCAATATAAAGATATGCACACAAAGTACTGCAAAAGAATCATTTTTTTTTCTTCATCAGTATATGTGTTTTCCAGTAGAAATATCCAAAACATGGGTTTACTTGAAAAACATGTAACAGACATTAAAATATATTAAGGCTTGTTTTAAGAGAATGTATTTTGAAATTCACTTTTTTCTACTCCTATTTTTTAACCATAAATCTAGTGAATGTTATATAAAATACAAAAAAAAAAAACCAAAAAAAAAAACCCGGATTATAGATTAAAAATATATGTTCTAGAGCAGTGCTTCCCAAACCTGCCCTGGAGGACCCCTAGCCCTGCACATTTTGTATGTCTCCCTTATCAGACACACCCAATTCATGTCTTGCAGTCTCTACTAACGAGCTGATGAGTTGAATCAGGTGTGTTAGATAAGGGAGACATACAAAATGTGCAGGGCTAGGGGTCCTCCAGGACAGGTTTGGGAAGCACTGTTCTAGAGTAATATTTTACTGTATATTTGGTATATAATTTTGATATTTTTCATTGATTAAGGAAAAAAAATTGCAGTGTGAAAATCTAGGGAAAAGGTAAGAGTTTTTGCTTGTGGAAACATATATTAGTTGTGATAATCTCAGTACCAAGTATTGCTGATTGGTTGGATCCCTGAGAATGAGGGAGGAAGGTTTGACTGTTTTCCAACAAACTCAAAATGGCCTCTTCATCAACAACTGCCACTTCAGCATCTTTCCCACCATGCCTTTTTGTGTCTATATGGTGAAAAAAGGAAACATTTTTAAGAAGACATTCAATTTGAAAGGGGTCCTATCATGCTTTTTTTCCTTTAGTACAATGTTGCTGTCTGTGCATGAAAACAATCTGCAATGTTACAAAGCATAAAGTGCACTCCAAAGTTATTCTCTATACCAGTAAATACTGTTTCTGAACTCCCTCAATCACCTGAACTGCTTAGTTTTTCAACGTCACGTTTTTTTAACGTCACATGAGTGCAATAGAGATGATGATAAAAAACAAGCAGATGTTTTGTTCATTGTTGCCATAGAAACCAAGGCATGAGCTGTAAAGGCACAGCCCTTTTCTGGAAAGGGTGCACAGGGTGCAGCAGCTCATTTGCATTTTATCTTTAAAAAGAACTGCTGCACCCTGTGCAAAAATAATAATAATTTTTGCTTCCAGCCAAAAATGGACATTGACATCATGGTATAACGTATAATCAGTGGGGCATTTTGAGCTGAAGGACCCATTCAGGACCCATTGAAGCAATTTTCTATGAGGCTAGTGTTACATAATTTTTCATATAAACTGTGGCAATATTTCCTGCACTGCTATTGAGAACAAGACTGGCACATCACTGCTGGTGAATCTTCAGTGTTCTGTTATCTTTCAATGATGTAGTCCTCACTGACTAAGACAGGACTATCAAGAGAATATTAACAGTATAACAAGACAAAACAAAAATGTATTATTTCCTTCCACTAAGAGTACCCTCCAAGGTGTACCTGTACTTAAAATAACCTGTTCAAACTGGATGAAATTTTTGGTCTTGCAACATAGAAATGAATGTTCTCGGTTACAGCTGTTCGAGAAATAAGGTTATATGACTTGTGTCTTGACATTGATTGAAATGACCACTGTTAGGTGCTGCGTGTTTTGTTTTGTTTTGTTTTCTTTTTCCCTCCCTCTTCCGTCTCCATCATTCTACTCTCTAGTCTGTTGTTTTTGCTCTCAGGTCTCTGCAGGATGGAGAAGGCGGCTGTCGATCATCATTAAGGGCGTCGTCTCTGCAGCCAATCCGGTGCTGCCCTGCTGATTAAAGGTCTCTCGCATGCCGAGTTGAGAGAGGGGGAGCTCAGTGTGTGTTCAGATGTTTGAGTTCAGAATAGGGCTGCAACTAATGATTATTTTGATAATCGATTAGTTGGACGATTATTTTTCCCGATTAATCAGATAAAAAAAGCTACATTTTCTTATTTTATTTTATTGACAAAAACACTTCCACATTCTGCCCAATGTCCTTCAAACAAACGAGCCAACTGAATGCTATGAAAACATACAGTGCTTAACAATTTATTAGACCACCTGTCATAATAAAGAGAAAACAAATATTTTAGGAATCTGTCAAAGAATTGTTTAAATCTAAAAATGTTATTGCCATTTATTGGGCAAATAAACGGAAACAACTAAATATTTATTCACATAATAAAAAACAAAATAGCCTCCTGCCTTTCATAACAGCATGCATTCTTGCTGGCATTGTTTAGCTACTTTTTGACTGTAATTGGGTATCTGAAAAATTTTTTCATAGATCTTTCATTCTTTCATAGATAACAGAAATAATTATATTATATTATAGCATTAGAAATAACCTACTGTTACTAAAGAGATTACTCATAATTGGAGGACTAACCAATACAGATGGCTAAAAAATGATTTTAGTAAACACCAATACTGTTAGTTTAGAGCAGCAGTGGCACAAAGCTTACATTATTTGTTATAAACCTTAAATACATTTGTTTTAATAAATTTGTTAAGCACGGTTTATAGGCCTATAGTTTAAATCTCTCCATCAAAAATTAAGATAATAATAAAGATAATAAAGACGAATAAAAACACAAACTCAGTGTTAACCAACTTTTTGATCACAGTTACGTTTACTGTAATTTCTTTATCTTGTAAAAGGCGGCTATGAAGCATCTGATATTTATATTCAGACAACTATACGCGGTCATCCCTTTACAGTTCCGACTCTCATAAAATACGTGCACTACCTGTTGACTTTTAAACCTTAATTTAACGTTCAACAACAGATATTTCAGCACAATGTTTGTTTTTGCGCTGAATATTGATTGTCTATCTCTCTGACGCGCGTTCACGCGCCCGCCGCGCTGGCGCTCTTTCAGTAAAGATTTAAACTTAACACAGACTGTCAGGACGGAACTTTATGCAAAAATGGAAATGCTCGCGTGAATTTGTGACATTTACAGATAAGGATATGACCGTAAACTGGACGTTTTTGCGCTGAGGACGCACGCGCATCTGTCAAAGCGCCTGACAAGGCAAGCCATTACGTTAATGCATTAACTTAAAGCTTAAAATAAAGAATTCTCATGTTTTGTGCAGCTTGGATCACGTAACTCTCCCGCAGCATCTCATTCTGTTTCCTCCACTATTTTTAGATGCATTTTGGCCACAGAAATGCGTTATTCAGTGATGTAATTTGACGCGACCGGCTGAAGTTGGACGTGCACTGTGGACAGACCCGACTAATCGATAATGAGAATCGTTGTCGATGATTTTAATTATCGATAATCGATTTTATCGATTAGTTGTTGCAGCCCTAGTTCAGATGTCTGAGTTACCTGCGTTGTTGAGCGTTGATAAGAGTTAACGGTTTTCTTCTTTTACTGGGGAATGGGGAATGGGGAACAGGTTAGCGTATCGCGCGACCTAGGTTACATACTGCCCGCAGTTAACAGTTAGACACACTACAGGTGAGTGCCTTCTTTGAATTTTTGTTTTGTAGTTAGTGTAGTTTAGTTGTGGCGTCGCATACGCCGAAGATTTAGGGGTTTGCTTTCTACATTTTTCTTTGGTTAGTTAGGTTAGAGGGTTCTGGGAATTTGGTTTCAGAACTATTTTTGTTTTATTCTTTTTGTTGATTTGGTCGCCACCCTCGTGCCTCTTTCTTTTCTTCCACTCCTTAGTTTAATGTATTTTTTTTTACTTTTGTTTTCTAAATTATGCATTGTATATAGCTCACACACTGATTAGTGGCTTCGGCTTGGAGAAGGGTATAACTGCAGCCTGGAGATCTCCAAATGGGGGCGTGAACTCCAAAACGGGATGGGAGCTCCAAAATAGGGCGTGACTTCCTCCCATTGACAGACAGGCACATGACACGCATGCGCAATTTTTTCTCCCAATCAACTTCAGCGCACACTCCGCCCCACAGATGATTCTAAAGATTTTATTGGTTGTGTCAATCAGTGTTAATTTAATTTCCTACACTATGCTACAAAAAATACTAACCCCTAAACCAGTGCTTCCCAAACCTCTCCTGGAGGACCCCCTGCCCTGCACATTTTGTATGTCTCCCTAATCAGACACACCCAATTTAGTTCTTGCAAGTCTCTACTAACGAGCTAATGAGTGGAATCAGGTGTGTTAGATAAGGGAGACATACAAAAGGTGCAGGGCAGGGGGGCCTCCAGGACAGGTTTGGGAAGCACTGCCCTAAACCTACCCCACACCTGACCCTAACCTTAACCAGTGAAATTGGCGCTGAAAAGATTGTATTTTGATTGCTGAAAAGATTGCTGAAAAGTTGCATTTCAGGAGATAAGCAGTTAATAATATTATGCGATATGAGATCGCCGAGCCGGGCCGTTCCGTAACTCCCCAAACGGACCTCACCGGACAATGGCACCTTTTTAGTTACACCCAGCGTCACTATCCCCTTCTACCCTGGGAATTTCAAGCCCCGGGACGCCTCCGTTGCTTAAAACAAAGCGATAGAGTAAAATCTTTCCCCTGCGCTGCCCTGGGATGGCACGCGGGAGAGCTTGTGGGTGATTCCCGTTTATATCATTAAGCAGAGGTTCAAACTCCGGTCCGAACACCACTGGCCACGAGTTTGGGCTCTGCTCTCACGGAGAATATTGATTTATATACCATATTTTATGTTAGATAAACTAGAAACAATGTTTAATTTATAAAGTGTTAACAATTGGCTGAATAAGCCAGAGCCAATGGTGAAAGTCTTTGTGAGAAGAGCCCCCGCCCCATTTTGGAGGTTCTGCCCACTTTTGGAGTTCACGCCCCATTTTGTAGATCTCCGGTCTGCAGTTATACCTACTTGTCGTCTTGAGGAAATTAAAACATTCAATTGGGTTAAACGTTCTTTGTGCCTGGTTCTTTCTGCAATCTCCACCATCACAGCAATATTAATAACTAAGTGTTACGTTCCAAATCCTGGAACTTTAAAGTTCGTAACAACTACCATGTGATTTAGTAATAGAATAACATCTTGCATAGAACAAAACCCATAAAAGTGCATTTCAGTGGAACTTTAACTTTAAAAATGCACAAAATTATCAAAATTAAAGGCAAAATTTGTCCCGTATGCAAAATCTAATGACCCATAAACAAAATTGTGAAAGTGACAGACTACAGTAATATATTTTAATCGTACAGTATTTTGATTTATTCTTAGTAAAAAAAAAAAAAAAAAAAAAAAGTTCAAAATAAATTTTCAAAATAAATCAATCACTCTTGTACTTTTGTATTTAACATTTTTAAATGGACTACAGCAAAAGTTGGTAGCTGTAGACTACAAACTAAGGCTGTCAACAGTGCCTTTAATATTTCAACAACTAGAAATCAATAATTAATCCTTTCACATATTTATACTATCATAACTGGGCCCCTGGCATGACTATTAAAATTTGTACTGTTATTTTTGAGTGTAATTGTATATGTGGTCAAGGGTTTACTTGAGACTCTCCACCTCACCTTTAAATGCATCTTGATGCACATCCACTTGGCTGGCAGGTATGCAAGGCAAGTCATCTGGACTCAGCACAGTAGGATAGAGTGAGAGCTCAGGGAAAGAGTCAACTTCAGACCCAGTTTGAGTCCTACAAAACAAGATAAACATCAAGCCCTCTGCCTGCCCACTCTCAAGCAATTCAATGCAGCAAACATTCATTCCACCTACTTCTATTAGCATCCTTACACCTTCACCAGAGATCATGGTGTGTGTGTGTGTGTGTGGGTTTGGGCTGTGTTATATCCTAAGACATATATTTTATTTTTACTTGTATGTAATATATTTGATTTGTGAATAAGTATATTTGTATTTTGCTCCTTTGTATTCTCTCTTTTCTTTAGACACTGACATCATGTTGGGTGGAGCTCAAGATTGGTCATTTATTCTTGTTACCATCAACAATGACCCAAGATAAAAGCTAAGTTGATTGAGTGTGGAGGACTGAAGTGCACATACCTCTGTTGGCTGGTGCCATGTTGTTGTATTTCTCTAATAATGTTAATTTCCCCTAAATGACTAGAGGAACTGTGTAATATGGTTGTCTACTCTCCCAAATATAATCTCTAATAATTAAATTCTGCTCTTTAAAACTAAGCTTTAACACTAGAAGTGGCTGCCATTTTCATACCTTATTTTTTCCCCACGTTTCTTTGTTTTATGGTTAAAAGGAAGAAAGCTTAGCTTTTTTATTTTTATTTCTGATGCACTGTCTGTGTAGACTGTTTTTCATTAATAGTTAGTGGGATGTTTTGGTTATGCTGGCCTTGACCCCTCCTGAAGTTTAATTTTGCTTTCTTTGTGAAGAAAATTGTTTCTTTTGCTTTGTAAATGTTTGGTCTGGATTTTACTACTTCAGGTAGCAGAGAGGTGCTGACTGCCTGTCCCCACTACCACAAATGTTATTCTTCTCTGCCCTTAGACTCTAAGGAGCATGTAATAGTTGATTCCAGTGTCTGATTACACACATCCAGCTGTCTCACTGTTTAACTGCAGCCAATTACCCTTACAGTTAGCTAAGCTGAATTCAACATTTGACAACATACATAATTCCAGAGGAGACGGAAAAAGAACACCTAATTAATACTTTATATAGCAACTGTAGAAATGGAACCTCTGTTCAGACTCACCTTTTTGAAAGAAACACAACTTAAGAAATATATTAAATGTTGTACTATTGTTGACATTGTATTGCTTACTCAAAATATATCATTGAAACTTTTAAAACAGTTTTGGAGATCTCAATTCAGTGAACTGACTTGCCATAAAAGATACCTTTACTGATTCTATCCACCTCATTTTGCAAGCAGAATTAAGCTATTTCTGTAAATGTACAAGATTTCTGATTCATTAGTCTCTATAGGTAAATAACTTAAAGAGTAAAGCATGGTAAATGATAAAATAATTTGCACTAGTGTGTTTATGATTATGATAATATTAAAATAATGATAAATACCAGTTTGCACTATCAAGTAGCATAACATACAGAGCAAGACGGCACCAGAAGTCTTGCACATTCAAGTTACAAATGGTTGTACCTGCTTTTTCAGTTTTTTGCACAGAGGTGGTTTCCATAAAGCTGTCAGGATCGTGGGTAGTGATTAAAACATTGCATTGAAACGTTTTGTTCCTCAATTTCTATTGTAAACTTTGTTGGACAGAAATTCACATATTTATTTCTTTGGCTTCCAACCTGGAGACGGAAAACACATTTATTAGAAACATATGGAAAACTTCACTCACATGTCAAATTCATTTTCCTTGAGAATTTCTTTGAATCTCTTCATGAAGATTTTTTCACTCTCTGCGAACTCTACAAAGCCTCGATCTGAAACAGTAGCCATCGCGCAACATGGTAAATAATATTAATAGTGGTACTGCAAAAAAAACAACAAAAAAAAACAACATTTCCATTCCATACAAGATCTTTTCTCACCTTGTGATTCAGGCATGTCAATATGAGAACTTTGATATCTCTCCTGTCGTCGCTGTTTCTCATCATCCCAGATGGCCTGAAGACCAGGGTTTCTCCCAATCTGATCTGGACACAAAATGCAAAAAGAAGAAAAAAAGAAGAAGAAGAAGAAGAAGAAGAAGAAGAAAAGCATACTCAGAAAATTTACTACACAAATAACACAACTCCAGAGAGACTTAATGTGCACAGTTGATTCCATCTAAGTTTGATTTTACCATGTTGCTTTTCTATCAAGGAAAAGTACATGACAGCACAACAAATATTCAGTTAAAGTGCTTAATACTAGGAAAGTATGCAAAAACTAATTTTATTAACATTTAAACTAAAAATTTTGTAACGGTGTAGTCAACTAGTCAAAAAAAATAAAAATAAAAAAATAAATAAATAAAAAAAAAAAAAAAAAAGGGAAATCTGTATAAGCAATCTGTTTGAGTCAATATAATTTATGAATCAAACGGTCAAATTTCATACTGAATACCGCTGAAAAATAGGTCATATACATGCAATGTGCTATATAAATTAAGTACGCACAACAATTATTAACAAACTAATAGTTTATATCTTATTAGTTTATAGTTAATTCATAGTTTATAAACTAGTTAATACATTAATAGACTGTACAAATAGTGACTTCTTCATTCATTGTCACTGTAATTAACACAATTATTGTTTAATTAGCTCATATGTAGAGTTAAATAATGCTTTGTTGACAGCTTTTTAACCATAAATAGTTTTCACTTTAGATTTGGTAACAAAAAAAAAAAAAAAAAAATCGAGAAATGTCATCTCAAGTGTCAAGTGCTTTAAACCGACCTTTACTTTTACATTTTTACAGCCTTTACATTAACTCCATTATTATTAAGTGTTCCTTAAAATTACACAAACTGTATATTGTGTATATATAACCAATTAACAATTCCTAATTAGATAATCATAGTGTTAAAGTGTTAATTACAGTGACAATGAAGAACTCTATTTATATATAAGCCTATTAACATTAACAAATGTAGAGACTACAATACATAAACTATGAATAAACCATAAACTAATAGTTTGTTAATGATTTATTAGTGTATACAAGTATCACTCACTTTAGAGAGATTCTCACAATTAACTAGTTTCTTATTAGCACATATAATACTAGCATATTGGTTGTTTATTAGTAATTATAATGTCTTATTCTGCATGGGCACATTTTAAATCCCTTGATTTATGGAATCATGGTTGTTATTATCCAGTGTAGACAGGGATTTGCTCACACATACAAACAAATCAACCAATTCTTACTCTCAATCTCTAGGCGGTTGAGAACATCAGCAGCCACGGCATCAGCCTCCAGCTCACACACGCTCATCCGTTCCACCTCCTCTAAAATCAGAGAACTGCAAAAACATACCACATATGAAATAAAAGGTCAAAATGCCATAAAATTCTGGTATGTATTGATGTATAGCAAAAACACACAGACACACCTTGGTATGTTGTCATCCTCCCAGCGCATTGTATCTCTCAGCCCGCCATCACTGAGTTTAGATGTGCAGGGATACTTATATGGGCTGGAGATACACCCTCTATTTGACATATGCTCTCCTCCTACAGAATCAGAAACAAGTAGTAATAAAGGTGCAAGGTGTAGGCAAAGAGTACATGTGATCAATAGAAAACCATATATATTTGGGCACTGACACAATTTTCATCATTTTAGCTCTGGGAAACAATCAAGATGAAACTGAAGTGCAGACTTTAAGCTTTAATTCAAGGGGTTGAACAAAAATATAACAAAAAGTTTAGGAATTACAACCATTTTTATACACAGTCCTCCCTTTTTCAGGGGTTCACATGTAATTGGACAAATAAATATAATCATAAATAAAAAGTTAATTTTTTATATTTTGTTTAGAATCCTCTGCAGGCAATGACTGCCTTAAGTCTGGAACTCATCATGTACATCACCAGAGACTGGGTTTCCTCCTCCATGATGCTTTGCCAGGCCTTTACTGCAGTTGACTTCAGTTGTTGTTTGTTTGTGGGTCTGCCTTTAGTTGTCTTCAGCAAGTGAAATGCTGCTCAATCAGGTTGAGATCAGGAGATTGACTTGGCCATTGCAGAATATTCCACTTTTTTACCTTCACAAACTCATGGGTTGATTTTCCTGTATGTTTTGGGTTATTGTCCATTTGTACCATGAAGCGCCGTCCAATCAACTTTGCTCCATTTGATTGAATCTGGGCAGACAGTATATCCCTGTACACTTCAGAATTCTTCCGGCTGCTTCTGTCTTCTGTCACGTCATCAATAAACACTAGTAACCCAGTGCCTCTGGAAGCCATGCAGCTCATGCCATCACACTGCTCCACCATGTATCACAGATGATGTTGTGTGCTTTGGATCATGAGCCGTTCCAAGCCTTCTCCATACTTTTTTCTTCCTATCATTCTGGTACAAGTTAATCTTACTTTCAATCGTCCAAATGCTTTTCCAGAAGTGGTCTGGCTTTTTTAGATGTTTTTTGGCAAAGTCTAATCTGGCCTTGTTTGCACCTTGTGGTGAACCCTCTGTATTTGCTCTCGTGAAGTCTTCTCTTGATTGTAGACTTTGACAGTGACACGTCTACCTCCTGGAGAGTGTTCTTCTCTTGGCTGGATGTTTTTCTTTAGCATGGAGAGGATCCTCCAATCATCCAACACCTGTTGTCCTCCATGGACGTCCAGGCCTTTTTATGTTGCTGAGCTCACCAGTGCATTCTTTTTTTCTCATAATGTACCAAACTGTTGATTTGGTCTCTCCAAATGTTCCTGCTATCACTCTAATGGATTTGTTTTGTTTTTGAAGCCTAACAATTGTCTGTTTCACCTGCATGGAGGGCTCCTTTGACCGCATGATGAGGGTTCACAACAGCTTCCAAATGCAAATGGCACACTTGGAATTAACTCCGGACCTTTTACCTGCTTAATTGATGTAGAAATAACAAAGGAATAGCACACATCTGTCCATAAAACAGCTTTTGAGTCAATTATCCAGTTACTTATGGTCCCTTGAAAAAAGAGGGGGGGATGTACATATTAAAGAGCTGTAATTCCTTAACTTTTCCTCCAATTGTGATGAGAATACCCTCAAATTAAAGCTCAGAGTGTGCACTTTAAGCTCGTATTCATTATATAACTGTAACTTGAATATGTTTGAGTCAACAGCTAAAATAATAAAAATTGTGCCTGTGTCCAAATATATATGGACCTAACTGTATAATTATGAGTAGTATACAATGAGTGACAGCTTAGTGAGGAAGTGAGTTGTCAGATCGCTGATTTCTGAGTTTGATTCAGTCTGACTTGTGAACAGGTTTGACGTAAAAAAAAAAAAAAAAAAAAAATTTTTTTAAAAAAATTCAGAAATAATTGGGCACCCCTTTTCAGTGCTGCGCTTGTTGTCTTCTGTCTTCCAGTTTGTAATTCCATAGCATGAAGGCAAGGTAGTACTAATTTAAGAATGAGCCGCTCGTTTTAAAATTCCCAGTGTACTGATATTTGATATGATTCAAACATTAAAATGCAAATGATATCTTCCATTAACTATACAATAAGTAAATCCACTTCACCAGCTAAATACTCTTCAACAGTGATGCTATAGAGCTACTGCAAAAACTGAAGTTTGAAGACAGAATTCTAAAGATACGCACTTGTTTCTCTGGGGCATAAGGTCTATTATACTGTTATATGACATAACAGGGCCTGAACAGGGTGTGAGATTGTCTTGCACACAATTTTAAACATTTACAAAAGTTCTGCCATCACAATGGAGTAATTCCCACACACTTTAACTAAGGTACATGAGTGAAACTACACCTCAATATTAATAATAATTAAAATAAATAAATCAACTAAAGAATTACGCATGCAACAATTATATTTGTAGAAAGCGCACTTTGTGCTCAAAATGAGCTTAAAATGTTTAAATAATCAAGGAGAGTAAAGATACATTTCCAAAAGCACATAAATAAAAAAACGTTTAAAAAAAACCTCAGTTATGCTCCTGTTACTTTGTAGTGCTGTGCGATAACAAAAGTTTATAATTTGCATTCGTTTAAGCCTTGTGGTTTAAAATAAAGTGATTTTCAACTGAATTTAAAACATCCATTTTGCTAAGCAAAAATAACTGTATTGTGATATATGTGACCCATGCTGGCAAAATTAATTGGAATGCACATGTGCTAATTATAAGGTACAGGCAAAAAATGTTGCACTTGTCCATCAGAAGCAAAGCACTTGCACCTGACATTTACATTTAATTATTTGTTTTAGTTAAACGATTTTACTGTTTATTTGCATCTTTGCTCTCATTTTTAATAACAAATATATTGTGATTAATAAAGTAATTATTATTAAGAAAAGAATTTGAGGAAAAGATGCATCGTGATGCATCGAGAATTGTTTTATAATCGAATCTGAATCCAATCGAATCATGAGGCAAGTGAAGACTGACACCTCTAGACAGCTCTAATAATGTCTTCTGTGATTGGTCAAAGGTTGGGGTTTGACGTGGTGTGCCGAATTTGTGACATTACTACAGATTTAAAGGTATGGTGGCAAGTTGATTTCAGTTTGGACAAAATGAACAAAATTGCTGACTATCAATTTCAAACAAGTGTAGCTCAGTCATTTTTGTCCGAATCCAATAAATCATACATCATTTTGAAGGTTTTAACATAATTCATTTATGAAAATTTGCTCATTGTGACTCATTTTGCCAGCACAGGTTGTTATTATGAAAAATGACTTGTATTCTGATTTTGGTTATAGCGCCCACCCCTATTTAAGGTGGCTACTAGTGTGTATGTGTGTGCCTGTGTGTGTTACCTGTTGCATGTTTTTTTCGAAACTTAACAGCAGCAAGACTGATCATGTTCATGCCGTAGAGGTTGTAATCGATAAAGAGCTGCAGCAGGAAGGGAATGTGAGCTTCATGGGGCTGAAAACTCTTATTCATTACAGCTCCACCCTGTAGGAGTTCACTCACCCTACAAAAAGAAAACACACATACAATCAGCAACACCTATCACATCCTGATGTACCACTCCTCCACCCACCGCACACAGAACAATTAGCACCAAATAACCAAAGGTTAGTTTGGCTCCAAATTTTTAGTAGTCGATACCAATACAAGTGAAATATGCAATATTTATTTTAGTACAGCACAAGAAGACTTGATATTTAAAATGTGAAATAACAGTGCCATGTAACCAAGCTTTTCTCAATTAAGTGCACTGTGCTCTGTCACTAATGCAACCGCAAATGCTGATTGCTACCAATTCTACAGTATCAAAAAAATAGATTTTTCTTGATATTGCAACAATGTGCTGTCCTTAATGCTCTCTGTATGATGCAAAATTAATGTAAACAGTTATATATACAGAGGGGGTCAAACATCTGATGCTAAAACAGATCTGTGCAGTGTGAATACAGTCTCTTATACATATCACTGTCTATAATGTCAATAATAACAATAATCAATACCACTATAACAACACTAATTTACTTCAAGTTATATTTATGGGATTTTAAATGCCTTTAATGTGATAGGATAGTAAAGAAGTGACAGGAGAGCATTGGGCAGAGAGAGGGGCAAAGGATCAAAAGATGGGAATCGAACTCTGTTCGCCGCAAGCGCAGTTGTCGGCGCACTAACCACAAGTCTATTGGCACTGACACTTATTTACTTTTTAATAATTAAAGCACAGATAGTGAAGGCAGGTTTACTACTTGTAATGTTGCTTGTATGTGAAGCTATATTTAGTTGAAATGACTTTTTCATGATTAATCTGCAATTTTTTTAAAAAGACATTTTGATTAATTTTATAATTGCATTTCCCTTGTATTGAAATACAATTTCAAATGAAATGTTGGCAGTGACAACTCCAGAGGGTATTTTTAAAAAATGGATAGACAAGACAAATTGATGCACTGAAATTTGTTTTTGTAACCAAATTGTTATCCTTTGAATCATAAAAAAAAAATGGAATTGCATTGCAAGACTCAGACCTTTACAAGTCATAGCATCAACTTGAGCCAGAAGTACCAGTACTTATTTTTATTTAGATTTAATTTAGGTTTTTATGCCTTTATTTTGGATAGGATAGTAAGTTGACAGGAAGTGAAGTGGGAGTGAGAGAGGGGGGAAGGGATCAGGAAAGGTCTGCGAGCCGGAACTCGAACTCGGGACACCTGGAGCGCAACAGCGCTACAAGTTGGCGCGCTGCCCACGAGGCTATCAGCGCCGACAGAAGTACCAGTACTTTTTGACATCCCTTGACACACCCACACAGTATGTACAGTTACACACACACTTATTCATAAAAAGAAACAACTACCAGATTGCAAGGACTCACCTTTTGACCATCTGTGGGTTGTACAGGTAAATCTTCATAAAGGTTTTTTCCTTCATATGGTATCCATAGAAAGGCCTAAGGAGAGATAAGATGGTCAGATCTATGTCCAAATGTTTTAACAGAAGAGAGAGATCAAATTTGTCTTTGCACTAGGGGTAGCACAGACGAGCTGATTAATTCTGGCACCAAACAACATTGTTTAACTAGCTGTGGATAGTGTGATTTCGTGTGCAATTGTTCTATACTACTATGTGCTATAGTGGTTGAAGGAGAAAAATTCTTGTCCACAATCTGTGCCCCAGTGTTGTCCCATAAGATTAATTTTGTATAGCATTATTTGTATAATAGCCAAATAGTTGGAATAAGTGAAAAAGAAAACTAATCAAACTGACAAATCACATTAAAGTCAGCATGAAATGGAAGTTGAAATGGTCTCTTCTTCACTATTGTGATATATCCAAATGGGATATGATTATACAGTATATGTCCATCAAGAACTGACTGGATTGTTAGCATTTGCTATTACTGCGATAAGCGACACTACTGGAAGTCACATATCATCAGAGAAGAGAAGAGATGTCATTGTAGCAGGAAGGCAAATGTTGATTTTGATTTCATGATGACTTTAAAGACATGTTTGAATGTAGAGTTCTTGTAATTGCATTCTTACTAGTAAAAATACCATATTAGAGCTCTAACTACAATTATATACTGGAAAGATACTATTCAATTAGATAGCCAATGAGAACTACTAGTCTACTAGTAAGAATTTAATTGCAGAGCTCTCTAAAAGGAATTCTTAATAATAAGTATTTAAGTTCAGAGTTCTATAATTCAGTTGTAGAACTCTGCAATTACATAGTATGAATGCATGTGCAGAGCTCTGTATTTGGAATTCTTAGTACAAACAATCATAAAGCAAATAAATAAATGACTAAATGAATAAGGAAACACTTAAATCACAGTACAACACCAATTCAATTAAACAATCAAGGATATCATTCTGTCCGGTTACAAAGCATTAGTGATCGTGAATCAGTTTCATCTGCAACAGCAAGAAAACCCCTAAAAAAGCGAATGGTTTCACAGGTGGTGGCCATATACAATTGCTCTCTCCTTTTCATTCCTGACTGATTTGTCTCAAGTTTGTTTTGTTAGGGTCCTTCTCACTGCTTGTAGCATGGGGTAGTAGCTTAAACCCAATCAGGTTGTACAGGTAGTCCAGCTCCTCCAGGATGACGAGTTAAAAATGCACAGATAAGCTCTCAGCTCAATATGAAATGCCTATAGAGAACTGAGATAAGTGGTGTGATAAGAACCTTAAATTGCCTTTGTCAAATGTGTTTGTTTGTTTGTTTGCTTGCATAAAAAAAAAAAAAAAAAAACATCTTTGAACTCAAAGTTCAAAGTTATAAATTTGGAAGCTTAAGAAGGCTTCTGTCGCTTGACATTCACTGAAAATATTCACTGAAATTTTAAATATTACATTGGCTGTAAAATTTGGTGTTTTCTTTGCTTTTACCTATTTTAAGAGTAAACAGATGTGAATTAATACAATAACGAAATGTTACTGTTCAATAAAGCATAACGTTCGCAGATTACAGACATATACAAACTAATGATAATTCACTCTGAAACAGAGAAGTGAGAAGCAGAACTGGAGTTTGAAATGAGAGTGAATTATGCTATATTATATGAATGCAGGGGTCAATGCTCAGCATTACCCATTGGTGTTTGGTCTTCATATTGTCAGCACAGTGTGTAGGTTAATCTGGAATTGGTTTGGGAAGTGAATTATGCATAGGAAAAACTTTAAATACATTGTTACAAATGCAGACTTTAAGCTATGCAAATAGACCTCATGCCAGATGGAGGCCTCTGACAGCATCAGCCAATCAGAATGCTGAATCTGAAAGGTGCCAACTTGCAAACCCCGCCTTCTCAGGGAAGGAATAAAAGGTTATCTTCAAGACAAAGAGTGTGCTAAGTGGTGTGGTCGACCTTGCGCTAAGATGTTGCAAAATTAGATTCTAAGCAGAAACTAAGAAGTTCTGCAAGAAGCAAGTTGGGGGAGTTTGGAAACTGCCACAGCAACAACGACCACAAGCTTAGTACCCCCCAATCTTCTGCAACGACTTCAGAATCTTCTCTTCAGCGTTCCTCTGCTTGCGAGTTCCAAGCTGCCAGGATCTTCTGCAACAACTTTCCGAAAGTCATCGTCAATGTTCCTCCCTCCTGCGTGTTCATGGTAGTCCGGATCTTCTGTACAGACTTCAGAACCTTCACCTTCAAGGCTCCGGTTTGCGTGTTCCAGACCAAAGAACCTTCTCGGTGCTCAGGAGTTTATCGTTCACCAGTGCTTTGTGTTCAAGACTGTGAAACGGATCCAACTCCTTTCCTTCCACTGCAACGACAAGTGGAAGACGTCGCCGCTCAGACTCACCACATGACTAGGTGGAACGTAAATATATCATTCTTTCCAAACCTCTTTCCAGAGACCGTTGGCATTAGTGTATTGTCAGTGTATGATTATCTAATTTGCATTAGATTCTATAGAACTGATGTGTCAGTTAATAAATAATCTTTCAATTTATTTGTTGAAACTACAATAATGTTTCCCTTATAATTCTAGGAAACTTCAGTTTCTTTCCACAAGATAACGTCCATAGTAACATCCAACTCAGTCACTTGCATTTATCAAGCTTTTGCACTTTATCTATTCATTGTATTCATTTAGTAGTTGTTAGTTACTCTTGTCCATCCCTTTTGTTAATAAAACCCCTTTTCGATGAATGCAGCTTATGAATTGGGAGACAACTTATAACTGGCAATTTTAAAATACAGGTGCATCTCAATAAATTAGAATGTCGTGGAAAAGTTCATTTATTTCAGTAATTAAACTCAAATTGTGAAACTCGTGTATTAAATAAATTCAATGCACACAGACTGAAGTAGTTTAAGTCTTTGGTTCTTTTAATTGTGATGACTTTGGCTCACATTTAACAAAAACCCACCAATTCACTTTCTCAACAAATTAGAATACTTCATAAGACCAATAAAAAAAAAAAAATAAAAAAAAAACATTTTTAGTGAATTGTTGGCCTTCTGGAAAGTATGTTCATTTACTGTATATGTACTCAATACTTGGTAGGGGCTCCTTTTGCTTTAATTACTGCCTCAATTCGGCGTGGCATGGAGGTGATCAGTTTGTGGCACTGCTGAGGTGATATGGAAGCAAGGTTTCTTTGACAGTGGCCTTCAGCTCATCTGCATTTTTTGGTCTCTTGTTTCTCATTTTCCTCTTGACAATACCCCATAGATTCTCTATGGAGTTCAGGTCTGGTGAGTTTGCTGGCCAGTCAAGCACACCAACACCATGGTCATTTAACCAACTTTTGGTGCTTTTGGCAGTGTGGGCAGGTGCCAAATCCTGTTGGAAAATGAAATCAGCATCTTTAAAAAGCTGGTTGGCAGAAGGAAGCATGAAGTGCTCCAAAATTTCTTGGTAAGCAAATCACAGACTGTGGAAACTTAACACTGGACTTCAAGCAACTTGGGCTATGAGCTTCTCCACCCTTCCTCCAGACTCTAGGACCTTGGTTTCCAAATGAAATACAAAACTTGCTCTCATCTGAAAAGAGGACTTTGGACCACTGGGCAACAGTCCAGTTCTTCTTCTCCTTAGACAACGTCAGAGGTGTCTTACCTGGGCTGAGGTTCAGGAGTGGCTTAACAAGTGGAATACGACAACTATAGCCAAATTCCTTGACACGTCTGTGTGTGGTGACTCTTGATGCATTGACCCCAGCCTCAGTCCATTCCTTGTGAAGTTCACCCAAATTCTTGAATCGATTTTGCTTGACAATCCTCATAAAGCTGCGGTTCACTCGGTTGGTTGTGCATCTTTTTCTTCCACTCAACTTTCTGTTAACATGCTTGGATACAGCACTCTGTGAACAACCAGCTTCTTTGGCAATTAATGTTTGTGGCTTACCCTCCTTGTGAAGGGTGTCAATGATTGTCTTCTGGACAACTGTCAGATCAGCAGTCTTCCCCATGATTGTGTAGCCTAGTGAACCAAACTGAGAGACCATTTTGAAGGCTCAGGAAACCTTTTCAGGTGTTTTGAGTTGATTAGCTGATTGACATGTCACCATATTCTGATTTGTTGAGATAGTGAATTGGTGGGTTTTTGTTAAATGTGAGCCAAAATCATCACAATTAAAATAACCAAAGACTTAAACTACTTCAGTCTGTGTGCACTGAATTTATTTAATACACGAGTTTCACAATTTGAGTTGAATTACTGAAATAAATGAACTTTTCCACGACATTCTAATTTATTGAGATGCAACTGTAAAAGGATATTTTCTATACTGATTTTTAGAACACCATTTAAATGGCCAGGTGCTCACTTCTATAATTGGGAATAGTCTTTGCATACAGTGGGGCAAAAAAAGTATTTAGTCAGCCACCAATTGTGCAAGTTCTCCCACTTAAAAAGATGAGAGAGGCCTGTAATTTTCATCATAGGTATACCTCAACTATGAGAGACAAAAAGAAAAAAAAAAAAAAATCCAGAAAATCACATTGTAGGATTTTTAAAGAATTTATTTGCAAATTATGGTGGAAAATAAGTATTTGGTCAATAACAAAATTTCATCTCAATACTTTGTTATATACCCTTTGTTGGCAATGACAGAGGTCAAACGTTTTCTGTAAGTCTTCACAAGGTTTTCACACACTGTTGCTGGTATTTTGGCCCATTCCTCCATGCAGATCTCCTCTAGAGCAGTAATGTTTTGGGGCTGTCGCTGGGCAACACGGACTTTCAACTCCCTCCAAAGATTTTCGATGGGGTTGAGATCTGGAGACTGGCTAGGCCACTCCAGGACCTTGAAATGCTTCTTACGAAGCCACTCCTTTGTTGCCCGGGCGGTGTGTTTGGGATCATTGTCATGCTGAAAGACCCAGCCACGTTTCATCTTCAATGCCCTTGCTGATGGAAGGAGGTTTTCACTCAAAATCTCACGATACATGGCCCCATTCATTCTTTCGTTTACACGGATCAGTCGTCCTGGTCCCTTTGCAGAAAAACAGCCCCAAAGCATGATGTTTCCATCCCCATGCTTCACAGTAGGTATGGTGTTCTTTGGATGCAACTCTTTCTTTCTCCTCCAAACACGACAAGTTGAGTTTTTACCAAAAAGTTCTATTTTGGTTTCATCTGACATTCTCCCAATCCTCTTCTGGATCATCCAAATGCTCTCTAGCAAACTTCAGTTGGGCCCGGACATGTACTGGCTTAAGCAGGGGGACACATCTGGCACTGCAGGATTTGAGTCCCTGGTGGCGCAGTGTGTTACTGATGGTAGCCTTTGTTACTTTGGTCCCAGCTCTCTGCAGGTCATTCACTAGGTCCCCCCGTGTGGTTCTGGGATTTTTGCTCACAGTTCTTGTGATCATTTTGACCCCACGGGGTGAGATCTTGCGTGGAGCCCCAGATCGAGGGAGATTATCAGTGGTCTTGTATGTCTTCCATTTTCTAATAATTGCTCCCACAGTTGATTTCTTCACACCAAGCTGCTTACCTATTGCAGATTCAGTCTTCCCAGCCTGGTGCAGGTCTACAATTTTGTTTCTGGTGTCCTTTGACAGCTCTTTGGTCTTGGCCATGGTGGAGTTTGGAGTTGGACTGTTTGAGGTTGTGGAAAGGTGTCTTTTATACTGATAACGAGTTCAAACAGATGC
The DNA here is from genome assembly GCA_039654775.1 of Spinibarbus caldwelli. Classification (NCBI taxonomy): domain Eukaryota; kingdom Metazoa; phylum Chordata; class Actinopteri; order Cypriniformes; family Cyprinidae; genus Spinibarbus; species Spinibarbus caldwelli. Next base: position 6,090,783 of record CM077240.1, read on the forward strand.
CATTAATACAGGTAACAAGTGGAGGACGGAGGAGCCTCTTAAAGATGCAGTTACAGGTCTGTGAGAGCCAGAAATCTTGCTTGTTTGTAGGTGACCAAATACTTATTTTACCGAGGAATTTACCAATTAATTCTTTAAAAATCCTACAATGTGATTTTCTGGATTTTTTCTCATTTTGTCTCTCATAGTTGAGGTATACCTATGATGAAAATTACAGGCCTCTCTCATCTTTTTAAGTGGGAGAACTTGCACAATTGGTGGCTGACTAAATACTTTTTTGCCCCACTGTATGCCCTCAAGACAACAAATCCAAACTTTAAGTGTGAATGGAAAAAAAAATTTTTTTTTTTTAAATTACTTGTAATGACAGTAAGCCTAGATACAGACAGGGCTCTACACACCTGGCAAGGCTGAACACCTCTGATAATTATATAGTTATCAAAACAATCATAGATTATTATTCAGTACAGTGGGAAAATTAACAGAAATCAGACGTTATACAATAAAAAGCAGCGTTTCAGTTTTTAGCATCCAATGTCATCCCCCAAGAAAAATTGCAGTGTTTTACTCCCATAGGACAGGAAGAAAATTTACAAAACTTACACTACATCAAAACTAACGACATGTACACTAGATCCCTACCACTACACTACTGAAAGAATTGTGCCCTGTAGCAGGTGTGCCTATTCTCATCATTATAAACACCTCATCTCTAGGTCTTGTTCTGATAACCTTCAAGCTGACGGTTAATATGCTTCTTAATAAGGGGTTCTCAATTCTGGCCTGTGAGATCCATTTTCCTACAGAGTTCAGCTCCAACCTCACCTGCCTGTAACTTTATAGGCTGCTTTCCACTCCACTTTTAGACATTCACTTGCAAACTTCCCTAAGCACTTCCCCTTGGGTCAATCCCTGCTGCCATTTTGAAGTGCGTTCCACTTTATGAAGTGGACTAGGTAAGTTTATATGGACAGACCCTCGATCTCTCGATTTTGACCAAGGGAGCGAGTCTGCTTCATATGCACTCTTCAGGACACTCCACAGACCACAATGCAACACAATTGTGACATCATCGCAGATCGCATTGAATTTATCCCCACCCCAAACAAATCTATAATATATAAATTAATTTTTTTTTTTTTTTTTTTACATTTATAACAGCCCAAGCATACCTATATACATACAGAATGCTGCACCAAACAAATTTGTAAAGGAAAAAATGTAAACAATAAACCAACTCCATAGCAGATTCTAAGTGATCAAGGGCTTAGGATGTTCCAGTTCAGCCCATTGCAAGGGTACCACCAGAAGTGGGCACTCATGCAACGCAATCTCAAATGTAAACTCATGACGTACATCCAAGTAAATGAGATGGAGGGTAATTTGCGAGTGAAGGGCATTAAAAAATAAAAATAAAAAAAAATGAACTGGAACAGAGCCATAGTGATCCTAAAGACCTTGATTAGCTTGTTCAGGTGTGTTTGATTAGGGTTGGAGCTGAACTCTGCAGGACAATGGATCTCAAGGGCCAGAGTTGAGAACCTCTGCTCTAGATCCTATAGTGCAGTGGTTCTCAATTACAGTCCTCGCGTAAAACCGTTCTGCATATTTTGCATGTCTCTCTTATTTAACACACCCGAGAAGCATAGAGAAGTGTGAAATGTGACAATATACATCTGTAAATAAATACAATTTAAATTCATGTCTCGCACACTTTAATCCCCTTTGAATGGACCTTATACGTGCCCTTCGAACAATGTTCCATATGTTCATGGTGGAATATCCTGTGATGATCACTTCGCAGGGCACTTATGGTCAAATAAGCACTGCTATAGTGAATTGGCAAATTACAGACCCATCTCAAATCCTACTTATGTCTATAAAATTACAAAAAGTTGAATTCCTTTTTGTAGGAAAGCCCTAAACAGTCTAGTTTCTTCATATTTATATTTTCTCTATCATGCTACAAACCATCATGTTCTTTAAGGTCACAAAACAGAGTTTACTAATGGAGGTAGCCGCCTCACATCACAGAAGTCAGTTAATTCTCACCACATAGAGACTCCTTCACCTAGATATCACACTATAGAGACTGTGTCTGTTCCCCGTACTAGAAAATACAGAAAACGTCCAAACCAAAGTAATAGTAACAATTTAATTGATGTTCAACAAATAAAACATGTTTACAATAAAGAGAAACAATTGATAAAACTTGGCTTACTGAATATCAGGTCCCTTTCTACAAAAGCACTATTTGTAAATGATATGATTACTGACCATAAGCTAGATGTGCTTTGTTTGACAGAAACATGGCTAAAACCAGATGAATACATTACTTTAAACGAGTCTACCCCCCAAGATTACTGCTATAAAAATGAGCCACGTCCAAAAGGTAAAGGGGGAGGTGTTGCTACAATTTATAGCAATATTCTTAGTATTTCTCAGAGGGCAGGCTTTAAGTATAACTCTTTGAAGTTATGGTGCTGCGTATAACATTATCTAGAGAAACACGTGTTAGTGATAAATCCCCTGTGATGTTTGTATTGGCTACTGTGTACAGGCCACCAGGGCACCACACAGACTTTATTAAAGAATTTTTTGATTTTCTATCTGAGTTAGTACTGGCTGCAGATAAAGTCTTAATTGTTGGTGATTTTAAAATCCATGTCGATAATGAAAAAGATCCTTTAGGATCAGTATTCATAGACATTTTGAACTCTATTGGGGTTAGACAACATGTATCAGGACATGTCTCATTGTCGAAATCATACTCTAGATTTAATACGGTCACATGGAATTGATGTTAGTGGTGTTGAAATTCTGCAGCAAAGCGATGATATCTCAGATCATTATCTAGTCTTGTGTAAACTCCATATAGCTAAAACTGTAAATTCTACTCCTTGTTACAAGTATGGTAGAATCATCACTTCTACCACAAAAGACTGCTTTGTAAGTTATCTTCCTGATTTCTCTCAATTCCTCAGCATATCCAACAGCGCAGAAAAACTTAATGTAACAGAAACTATGGACTCTCTCTTTTCTAGCACTTTAGATACAGTTGCTCCTTTACGCTTAAGGAAGATCAAAGAAAACAGTTTGACTCCGTGGTATAATGAGCACACTCGCACCCTAAAGAGAGCAGCCCGGAAAATGGAGCGCAGCTGGAGGAAAACAAAACTAGAGGTATTTCGTATAGCTTGGCGGGAAAGTACCCTATCCTACAGAAAAGCATTAAAAATGGCTAGATCTGATTACTTTTCGTCTCTTCTAGAAGAAAACAAACATAACCCCGGGTATTTATTCAATACAGTCACTAATTTAACGAAAAATAAAGCATCAACAGGTGTTGGCATTTCCCAAGAGCACAGCTGTAATGACTTTATGAACTACTTTACTTCCAAGATCGATACTATCAGAGATAAAATTGTAACCATGCAGCCGTCAGCTATAGTATCGCATCAGATAGTGCACTATAGATCCCCTGAGGAACAATTCCACTCATTCTCTATTATAGGAGAGGAAGAATTGTATAAACTTGTTAAATCATCTAAACCAACAACATGTATGTTAGACCCTATTCCATCTAAACTACTAAAAGAGCTGCTTCCAGAAGTCATAGATCCTCTTTTGGCTATTATTAATTCATCATTGTCATTAGGATATGTCCCCAAAACCTTCAAGTTGGCTGTTATTAAGCCTCTCATTAAAAAACCACAACTTGACCCCAAAGATCTAGTTAATTACAGACCAATCTCAAATCTCCCTTTTCTGTCAAAGATACCAGAAAAGGTAGTATCCTCACAATTATATTCCTTCTTAGAGAAAAATGGTATCTGTGAGGAATTCCAGTCAGGATTTAGACCGTATCATAGTACTGAGACTGCTCTCATTAGAGTTACAAACGACCTGCTTCTATCATCTGATCATGGTTGTATCTCTTTATTAGTTCTACTGGATCTTAGCGCTGTGTTCGACACTATCGACCACAACATTCTTTTGAATAGACTAGAAAACTTTGTTGGCATTAGTGGAAGTGCCTTAGCATGGTTCAAATCGTACTTATCTGACCGCCATCAGTTCATAGCAGTAAATGAAGAGGTATCATATCGATCACAAGTGCAGTATGGAGTACCTCAAGGCTCAGTACTAGGGCCGTTACTTTTCACGCTTTACATGTTACCCTTGGGAGATATTATCAGGAGACATGGTGTTAGCTTTCACTGTTATGCTGATGATACTCAGCTCTATATTTTTTCACGGCCCGGTGAAACACACCAAATTGAGAAACTAACGGAATGTATAGTCGATATAAAAAATAAATAAATAAATAAATAAAAAAAACAAAACTGGATGACGAGTAACTTCTTACTGCTAAATTCTGAAAAAACAGGTGTTAATTATCGGACCTAAAAACCCCACATGTAATAACCTAGAACACTATCTAACACTTGACGGCTGCTCTGTCAATTCTTCTTCATCAGTTAGGAACCTAGGTGTGCTGTTTGATAGCAATCTTTCATTTGAAAGTCATGTTTCTAGTATCTGTAAAACTGCGTTTTTCCATCTCAAAAACATATCTAAATTGCAACCTATGCACTCAACGTCAAATGCAGAAATGCTAATTCATGCGTTTATGACCTCAAGGTTAGACTATTGTAATGCTTTACTGGATGGTTGTTCTGCACGCTTGATCAATAAACTACAGTTGGTACAAAATGCAGCAGCTAGAGTCCTTACTAGAACCAGGAAGTATGACCATATTAGCCCGGTTCTGTCAACACTGCACTGGCTCCCTATCAAACATCGGATAGATTTTAAAATCTTGTTAATTACTTATAAAGCCCTGAATGGCTTAGCTCCTCAGTACTTGAGCGAGCTCTTATCACATTATAGTCCTCCACGTCTGCTGCGTTCTCAAAACTCTGGCCATTTGATAATACCTAGAATATCAAAATCGACTGCGGGCGGCAGATCCTTTTCCTATTTAGCGCCCAAACTCTGGAACAATCTACCTAACACTGTTCGGGAGGCAGACACACTCTGTCAGTTTAAATCTAGATTAAAGACACATTTCTTTAACCTGGCTTACACATAACACACTAATACACTTCTATTATTCAAATCCATTAAAGGATTGTTAGGCTGCATTAATTAGATCAACCGGAACCGGGAACACTCCTCATAACACACAATGTACTCGTTACATCGTAAGAAGAATGGCATCTACGCTAATATTTGTCTGTTTCTTTATTATTCTGTTTCTCAGTACGTGTCCGGATCAGATGGTGGATCGGCGCAGGGAGATGATGTCTGCGACCCTGACCGTCGGCGGAGGCCAGACACCTGGATGAGCCCCGGGGACATATCCCCAGTGAAGACCTCGACTTAAATACAATAAAACTTAAAATTAAACAAAATAACTATAATATAATAAAATACCTAACTACATAATACTATTATTGTTAGAAATTGCAACAATATAAAAATAGAAATATAATACATTTATACATTTAAAATTTAATTAAAACAATAAGTAAAAAAAATAAATAATATTTTCTGGCCAGAGGAGAACTGGCCAGAGGAGAACTGGCCCCCCGACTGAGCCTGGTTTCTCCCAAGGTTTTTTTCTCCATTCTGTCACAGAGGGAGTTTTGGTTCCTTGCCGCTGTCGCCTCTGGCTTGCTCAGTTGGGGACACTTAATTTCTAACGATTATCGTCAATTTGATTTCATAGTTTAGTTTAAATAGTATCTGAGCTAGACAATGACATCTCTGAATTCAATAATGAAATGCCTTTAACTGAAAACTGAGTGTTTAATATTATTATTATACATTACTGACACTCTATCCTCCAATTTGATACTGTTAAGTGCTTTGACACAATCTGTATTGTTAAAAGCGCTATATAAATAAAGGTGACTTGACTTGACTAGAACATTTTGCATTTGACTCTTAAACACTGGAATAGCCTTCCTAAAAATATCTGGGGGTCAGACATACTCTCTAAATCTAAGTTAAAGTGCCATCTCTTCCAGCCAAGCATTTACATAATGCAGTCAAATACTATCTTTATATTGTCATTATGATCACAAGATGTAATCATTGCCTAACATATTCATTATGTCTACTTAAATGAAATAAAGATGAGTCACATGCATGATCTGTCTCATAGCAGTATACTATTGCCACATGGATAATACTTTGACGCACTCATCTCTGATTAATTAACAGTAGGGCTGCAACAACTAATCGATAAAATCGATTATTATCGATAATGAAAATCATCGACAACGATTCTCATTATCGATTAGTCGGGTCTGCCCACAGTGCACGTCCAACTTCAGCCGGTCGAGTCAAATTACAGCACTGAATAGCGCATTTCTATGGCCAAAAGCATCTAAAAAAGTGGAGGAAACAGAATGAGATGCTGCGGGAGAAGTACGTGATCCAAGCTGCACAAAACATGAGAAATCTTTATTTTAAGCTGTAAGCTAATGCATTAGCGTAATGGCTTGACTTATCAGGCACTTTGATAGATGCGTGTGCGTCCTCAGCGCAAACACTTTCATATCCTTGTAACTGTGTCCTTACTGTTTCATATTCTTATCTGTAAATGTCACAAAATCACGCGAGCATTTCCATTTTTACATAAAGTTCCGTCCTGACAGTCTGCGTTGTTTAAATCTTTACTGAATGAGCGCCGGCGCGGCGGGTGCGTGAACGCGCGTCAGAGAGGGATTAATATTCAGCGCAAAAACATTAATTGTGCTGAAATATCTGTTGTTGAACGTTAAATTAAGGTTTACAAATCAACATGTAGTGCACGTGTTTTATGAGAGTAGGAACTGTAAAGGGATAACAGCGTGTAATTGTCTGAATATAAATATCAGACGCTTCATAGCCGCCTTTTACAGGATAAAGAAATTACAGTAAACGTGACTGTGATCAAAAAGTGAACGTGTGTTCCTGCAGAACATTACTCTTACCTGTTGGTTAACACTGAGTTTGTGTTTTTATTCTAATCTTCATTATTATCTTAATTTTTGATGAAGAGATTTAAACTATAGGCCTATATACAGTGCTTAAATTTATTAAAACAAATTAATGTAAGGTTTATAACAAATTATGTAAGGTCTGTGCCACTGCTGCTCTAAACTAACAATATTGGTGTTTACTAAAATAATTTTTTTAGCTGTCTGTATTGGTTAGTCCTCCAATATGCGTAAGCTCTTTAGTAAGAGTAGGCTATTTCGAATGCTATAATATAATTGTTGCTGTTATCTATGAAAGAATGAAAGATCTATGAAAGATTTTTTCAGATACCCAGTTACAGTCAAAAAGTACCTAAACAATGCCAGCAAGAATGCATGCTGTTATGAAAGGCAGGAGGCCATTTTTTTTTTATGTGAATAAATACTATTTAGTTGTTTCAGTTTGTTATTTGCCAAATAAATGACAATAACAGTATTAGATTTAAACAATTCTTTGACAAATTCCTAAAATATTTGTGTTTTCTCTTTTAGCCCCGCACATGACATGCAGGGGGAAAAAAAAAAAAATAAATAAAAAAATTAAATAAATACATAAATAAATAAATAAATATATTTTTATTTATATATATATATCGTGTATAAATCGTGTGCACGATTTTACTATTTCGTTCCCTTGATTTATAAATTGTGCACACTATTTATAAATCGAGGGAACGAATTAGTAAATTGTGCGCACAATTTAGCAAATCGAGAGAACGAATTAGCAAATCGAGCACATGATTTAGCAAATCGAGGGAACTTAATAAATTTTTAAGCACTGTATGTTTTCATAGCATTCAGTTGGCACGTTTGTTTGAAGAACATTGGGCAGAATGTGGAAGTGTATTTGTCAATTAAAAAAAAAAAATGTAAAAAAAAGAGAGGAAAAGTAGTTTTTATCCGATTAATCGAAAAATTAATCGGCCAACTAATCAATTATCAAAATAATCGTTAGTTGCAGCCCTAATTAACAGACTACTTGCTGATTGTACCATTGAAAACACTTGTGAAAAGCATTACACCGCATACTGAATTCAATTTTATGTGTGGAACTGTTTTGAAAACTTTTGCTATGATCTTAACACTACAGTTGCCAAGATTAACTACTTATGAAGTGTTGCATACAGCATTCTATTTAGATATATGCTTTTTATTAATATTATTTAATATTATCAAGTTTCACTAAGCAGTGTAGACAGCATCAATTTTAGAGGAAGTTTTGGTGAAAGTGCAACTCTGAGCTCGCACTTTTTGATTGACAGATCTGATTTAAAAAAGGGAGCACTCTTTGCTCGCTTTCTGTATATAATTTAATCAATTTATATAAATTTTACTAGTAAGAGGAACAATGTGAAGCTGATAATTTAGTCACTGTTGCTTACATGCTGCAACATTACTGTTGGGCCCATATCAGTCCATAAAAAAAAAAAATAAATTTGCAAAGCCTGCAAACCAAACCAAATTTCAACTGGAGACTCCACGGTGAAATAAACCGAACAAACAAATAATGCTCTGAAACATTCATATGGCTGAAAATAAACAGCCACTTTCATAACATAAGATTTAAAAGGTAATGTTTTTAGTGCAGTGATCCTGTACAGTATTTCTTCTGCCTGAACACATTAATGCACCAGTGGGTGGGTCTAAGAGGCAATGATGAAGTAGGTGTTGATCTGTGTTTGTGCAGGCAGGCTTGTGCAGATATATAAATCTCTATTATGTAATAAAAACCTAAATCAAATTAGTTAAAATTAGTAGTGGTTCAAGAAAACACTAGTGTGCACTTGTGCGCCTTTTACACATACATGCCAGACACCAGAACCACTTTAAAGATGTGCTGCACATTAGACGAGGGGTTTCCCATGCTGATGTTCAGGGCTCTGTCGATACTGTAGGCCACCTGCCGAAGGTAACGATCTGCATCCTGTCCAAACCCATCATACGGCACATAGATGTATGGGAACACACCATGCAGATGAAGACATGTCTTCTGGCCTAGAAACAAAAGAGAAAGAGAATCAGCATCATCTTAAACAAGTGACAAACATTTTTTAAATAAAAGGTGCTTGGGAGATTTTGTGCACTCTTCTCGGATAAGGGGCTGTACTTATGCAGTTTGGTTTGACAGCACAACACTCTCCGCTACAACAGATTTGTGCTAATGTCATCATTGTTTGATAAATATCCTGCACATTACGATGTTTTAAATTTGTGCTTATTGCTGTTAAATTCAAAGAAACATACATAATAGATCAAGCGACATTACATCAAGCACTTACACTGCAAGACTTAAAGGGGTAATTCACCACTGGCAAGTTGGGCTTAAATAAAACTTGGCTGTCTAAGCAGTAGAAACGAGAACATTTTTTAAATCTATTCTATATGGAAAAAATAGAGAAAATAGAAAAGTGACTGTGATGTTCCCTTGTGCCAAAAACTTTAACATCCATAATGCGGTTTTGATTTTGGCAAAATGCAAAAGCTCAATTTGTAGATTTAACAAAACCCCTGGAACTTGTCCCCTGGACTAGTTTTGTGGACAAATAAACTAGGGGTGTGCACGAATAGTCGATTATTGTGATATTCCATCACAGAAATTCCCAAAACCAGAGCTTCAACTTGAAAGCATGGTTTCCAAACTACTTTAAAGAATGTAGACTTTATGTCCATTAGGTCTGCAACAAACTTTTATTTTGTTAATGGAACAATTATATTAATAATGGATAACTACAATTATTTTTTACAATATAAATAAATATATTTGGCACACAAATATCAGACAGAGAGACACTCAATTTAATTGTATAAAAAAACCATGACCATTTAAACTATGAAAAAGTAACTCATTCTGCCTAACATCTTTTGTAAGTCATATGGATATGGAACAAAATAATGGCAAGTTATAAGACATTATTTTTGAATAAATTATTTCATTCACAACATTAGCTCTCGTAAAACACCTTATATTGTTATAAAAATCAAAACAGTATTGAGCTAGATTAGCAAGCTTTAATCTCTGCAAACCAAACCATCACTTTAATGTAATTGTTTTTTTTTGTTTGTTTTTTGCATTCACTAATAAAAAGATTTAACGTTAGCTAGCTCAACACTGGAGAGCTGCTTAATAACAGAAAATCAAGTTGTAATTCTAAGGGTGCTTTCACACTAGCACTTCGGGTTCCATTGACGTCAGAGTTCGGTACGTTTGGATGATATGAACGCTGTCTTCCGAACTTGGGTGCGCACCCACGAACCATACCAAAGTCCGCTTAAAAGGGGTGGTCTGGGGTACGGTTCAAGTGAACTCCAATATGGTTTGCTGCTGATATGAATGCAACAGTACTAAATCGCGAAAGTGAACCGCTATTACATGACGTTTTATTTGATAATGTATGTTTGTGTGTGTGTTTCACTCACTTTCCTGATGAGCGTGACTGAGACACTGCAAGCAGAGAGCTAACATTTCTGTTCGCCTTCAGCGTACTTTAGAGCATTTGTAGTACATTCATAAGACTGACGTAAGTGCCGTTATGTACTGATGCTTTGGAAACAAAACCAACGGTTCAAAAACAAAACGTAAAATGTGAAGAGAGCAATGCTATGCATTTTGCTGCACTGTCATTAATATGCAACAGGGTAAACGGCTGCTGGCTTGATGATGCAAGCGAATCGCGGTTCGTACCAAAATAAAAAAAATATGAACGCAGTCCAGCGAGGGCAGGGGGAGTAATCAAACTCAGGTTCAGACCAAGTGTGAAAGCACTTTAACTTAAATGTTTTTTCCATGTTTAAATTTTGTAAAGCTGCTTGATTAAATCAATCAATCTATTGTATAGAGCAGTGGTTTTCAAACCTGTCCTGGACGCACCCCTGCCCTGCACATTTTATATGTCTCCCTAATCAAACACACCCAATTCAGGTCTTGCAGACTCTACTAACAATCTGATGAATTGAATCAGGTGAGTCTGATAAGGGAGACATACAAAATGTGCAGGGCAGGGGTGCCTCCAGGACAGGTTTGAAAACCACTGGTATAGAATACTATATAAATAAAAGTGTCGTGACTGGATTGCCGATTGCAGTGCTTGTACAAACATATCCACTTCGCCATGATCAGATGCTTTCTGAACTGCCATTTTCTCACCACTGGCGAGGTGAATTACGGTCTTGAGCTGCAGGACCACACTGGTCAAACCACGTTATTGCAGGCCCTTACATGGGTCATATGAGATCAAGCAAGTACTCGACAACAAATATATTTGCCAACAATTTGTTTTATTGTCAACGTTGTTGATAAAGTTGAATAATCATTTCAGCTCTAGTCTCCAATGTGTTTGACAGTTGGACAGCATTAACTACAGAGTTCTGTCACTATAAGGTGTCATTTTATTGCTGATGGTAAGGTGAACGGTTTTGTCCTGCAAATCAGAGCATTGGAAGAGCGACACTCCGCTGCCAGCCAGGCAGGTCATTTGATAGCATCTGTAGAACAACAAGGCCTGGACGGTAATTTGGTCACTTGTATGCCTGACAATGCTATTAATATGGTAGGTGCAAACAAAGATGTGAACTGCAAATCTGCACACACATGCTTCAATTGGCCATCAATGACGGATTTAAAGCTGCAAGCATAAATAGGCTCATTGGTGCATGTAGTACACTTGTACGACATAACCCTTCCTGCATTACCACCAACGCATGCATTCTCTTTTAAACTCACCTGTTAAGGCTCAATAATAAGGACTGAACAAAAGCCCAGTGCGAGTGTAAAAGACAACCGAGACAGCTGACTGAACTGTTGAGCACTGTGTGAGAAGTATTCTGTGCACACACACAAAGCAGCAGGCATCTCAGACAGCAGCAGGCAGCACTTAATTGAATTAACTGAATTTCAGATAAATGTTAATGTTATATATTTTGGTTGCATTTCTGAGTTAATAAAAGTGTAGTTGGTTGTGTAAAAAAGGTACACAATATAATATCGATCTCGATCGATATACTCCCGAATCAAATTGTATTGTAATCGTATCGTAGAATTTTTTGAAGTATCAGCAAATAAAGTACCTCTGCTCTAGAACAGGGGTTCTCAACACTGACCCTGGAGCCTAATCTTAAATCAAACACCTCAGGTCATTACTCATCTGTTCTTTAGACCCCAAAACCTGAGCTGGAGCATGTAAGAAAGGCGGTAGTGGGGTGCTCCTTGAACAGGGTAGAGAATTACTGCAAGAAGACACAACTTTAGGCGAGAGACTGCTTTACTAACATTTTCATTAACCATAAATACAGGAATACACACAAAGAGCAAAATCCACAGGGTAGAACAAGCTTACTCAGATACATCCCAGCAACATGAGCAACTGTAGTTGCTAGGCAACCAGACCAGCACTGTTCTAAAAGAGATTGTGCAAGTACTAAATTGAGCTGTCTTTTGTATCTTGCACTTGTTTTGCACTTGCTTTTCATATCTTGCAATCACTTTCAGTGCAGAGATGATGTGAAGCCATCTGGGCATTGTATTGAAAGCCCTGAGAAACTACAGTTGAGTGACTTCTTCCCTTAGAGACTGATATTATTGTTTGTTAGTGATAAAGGAGGCATTATCTTGATGAATAAAATTACCATAATATATTTAGAGATTTAGGAAGCTGAGCTGAAATATTGGCTTCTCTGAAAACAATGCTACAGCCAGAATATTCTACACTGAAATGTCCACCCAGGCCGGAATGTCTTTGTTTTTGTGATCACCTTTGTAAACCTGCCCACTGCCAATGTTCCTTAAATTATTTCAACACCACAAGTTGCAAGCTGGTGGCAAACAAACAATGTGCTGCAGCCATAAAACCTGCATTGGAAGCATTAAAAATGCTGCATTAAAAACCTGATTCTACCCGATTTAAAAAAAAGCCTCATTGGGCAGCTATCACTCAAGACACGGATCGGTAATGATTTATGCAATTTCTGTCAAATTGAGCCTCATGTTATTGGGGCATGGAAAGTAGCTACACCAACTATAGAGTGTATATTTGCAGAGCAGTGGGATTTTGTTCTTGAAATAATGGGTTTAGGTTAGGCTACCATTACCATACATATCCAGTGATGCATCTAACTGGACTATATTATACATCTTAACATGACAATACTTATATACAGCTGTGCTCATAAGATTACATACCACTTGCAGAATATGCAAACATGTTAATAATTTCAACTAAGAGGAATCATGAAAATTACATGTTATTTTTTATTTAGTACTCTCCTGAATAAGCTATTTTACATAACAGATGTTTATATATACTCCACAAGACAAAATAACTGAATTCACAAAAAATTACCCCATTCAAAAGTTTACATACCCTTGAATCTTAATAATCTTAAAAGAGTTGTTTCCTGGATGATCCACGACTGTTTTTCTGTGTGGTGAGAGTTGTTTATGAGTCCCTCGTTGGTCCTGAGCAGTTCAACTGCCTGCTGTTCTTTAGAAAAATCCTCCAGCTCCTGCAAATTCTTTGGTTTTCCAGCATCTTCTGCGTATTTGAACCCTTTCCAACAGTGACTGTATGATTTTGAGATCCATCTTTTCACACGGAGGACAATTGTGGGACTCATACACAACTATTACAAAAAGGTGGAAACATTTACTGATGCTCAAGAAGGCAACACAATGCATTAAGAACCAGAGGGTGTAAACTTTTGAACAGGATGTGTAAATTCTTTTTTTTTTTTTTTTAAAGATCATATATATATATATATATTTTTTATTTTTTCATTTGGTACTCCACTTAAGTAGTATTACATAAATACTTAAATGTTTCCCAGAAGACAAAGTACATACAATTTACCCTGATCATCCAATTCAAAAAGTTTACACCCCCCAGCTCTTAATGCATTGTGTTGCCTTCTTGAGCATCAGTAAATGTTTTCACCATATACAATAGTTATGTATGAGTCCCCCAATTGTCCTCCATGTGAAAAGATGGATCTCAAAATCATACAGTCACTGTTGGAAAAAGTATGCAGAAAATGTTGGAAAACCAAATAATGTGCAGGACCTGGAGGATTTTTCTGAAGAACAGCAGGCAGTTGAACTGCTCAGGACCAACAAGGGACTCATCACAAAACAGAAAGACAGTCATGGAACATCCAGGAAGCGACACACAATATTAAGATTCAAGGGTATTGGCTTTTGAACGGGGTAATTTTTATGAATTCAGTTATTATTTTGTCTTGTGGAGAATATATAAACATCTGTTATGTGAAATTAGGGCTGGGCGATAATTCGATAACGATAATTATCGCGATATAATTTTCCTCGATAAAACGATATGAAGAGTTCGATAAATGTTCGATAAAATGTTTATGCGCCAAAAGCGGAACGAAACAGCGCGACTCATTTGAATCGCGCCACACGGACCACGGATCCGCTCGGATCAAAGTTCAAACTGCCGCGCGGCGCGTGCTCACTAGAGCAGATGCGTTTACTCGGTCACACGAGCACTAAACCGCACTGTGAGATCCTGTGTGAAGCGCTTGAATTCAGCGATGAACACAAATGACTCCGTGATTTAAACTAGTTTAAATCCAGACAGGAGAAACGTGTGCAACGAGACAGTCAGAATGCTTTTCAATCTACATACACATTGCCATCATTTACCATGGATTTACTTTAGTAACACTCACTGAACCATGGTATTGTGGCAGAAATGTGCCATATTCACCTCGAATTTTATTACAAGAGTAATGGTATAAATTTATAGTGTATGTATTTGTGATGAAGCTATAGCATGTGTGCATTTATACTGAATGTTTTTAGACTACTGTTTTTCATACAAATAGGCTAACTTGTCTAAAAATAAAAAACATTTATATTTTTACCATGCTATTGAGGTGCTATATTTGTGGTTTTAACTGTGTTTATCATGAATTAAATGTATGCTACTATGGGAGACCAATGCTTAAATTTAAAAAATAAATAAATAAATAAATTAAAAAAAAAAAAAAAAAAAAAAACACTTGGTCAGAATGAATTTAACCATATAAAACTGAGGTTGGTACAATTTTTACAGATGCTTCTGATTTTAAAAATGAATAAAAATTTATCAAATTTGCATCCTAACTCAAACTACTATCAAATGTGCATTTCTAAGAGACAAAAGAGTGTTATTATTATTATTATTATTATTAATAATAATAATATTATCAGGCAACCCAAACCTGTTTCTTGATTTGAAACAATGTCACTCATTAGAACATTCAGAAACTAAGAAATAAATTTTTCTATTTAGATATTTATTTTGAGGAAAATTAATGGTCTGTTTTCTATAACTTTCACTTTGGAGCAAAATGGCTTTAAACTTGAAAGAAATAAAGATTTGACATTTATCGTGATAATTATCGATATCGACTGATATGAAAAAAAGTTAGTGATAATTTTTTTGGCCATATCGCCCAGCCCTATGTGAAATAGCTTATTCAGGACAGTTTTAAATAAACCATAACATGCAATTTTCATGATCCCTCTTATTTTGTTAAAATTATTAACATTTTGCATATTCTGCAAGGGGCATGTAAATTTATGAGCACAACTGTATATAAAAAAACATTTCATCATACAGTGAAAGAGTCTGCAAAGCTGCATTAACAACACATATGCCTGTATGTACAGCTGGCTAATGACAGATCTGTAAACTGGGTCTATATAAAGGGTGTTTAATGTGTTTGAACTAGATTTGAGGATGGAACACTTGGCATTGCTCAAGGATCTGGTGAGAGTGTGTTTGACAAGAGTGCTGAAAGGCTGAAAAGTAGGCTGTGGACGAAAGCATTATCTGGAAATGGTTTGGCCATGTTCTATGCAAGTGACTGATCTTGAGCATGTGGCCGCTCATTTATAGGCCTAATAGTCCAAATTCTCTACATTTATATTTAGTCATTTAGCAGACGTTTTTATCCAAAGCAACTTACAAATGAGGACAATAGCAGCAATCAAAACCAACAAAAGAGCAACAACATGCAAGCGCTATGACA
The DNA here is from genome assembly GCA_039654775.1 of Spinibarbus caldwelli. Taxonomy (NCBI): domain Eukaryota; kingdom Metazoa; phylum Chordata; class Actinopteri; order Cypriniformes; family Cyprinidae; genus Spinibarbus; species Spinibarbus caldwelli. The sequence goes on from CM077240.1 coordinate 6,106,841, forward strand.
AGTCTTGGTTAGCCTAACGCAGTATACGTAGCAAGGTTTTTTTTTTTGTTTTTTTTTTTTTAAGAAAACAAGTAGATGGAATATAGAAAAGAAAGCTAGTGTTAGTTTTTCAAGAAAAGCTAGCATTTAGAGAATAATTATGCAATTGATAAGACTGTCAAGTGTGTGTGTTTTTTTTTTTTTTTTTTTTTTTTTTTTTAAATAAAAAGGCGGCAGATGGATAAAATAGAATTAGAAAAGAGAATGCTAGAGTTAGAGGGTCAAGTAAAGATGGAAGAAATGGGTTTTAAGACGTTTCTTGAAGATGGCTAAGGACTCAGCTGCTCGGATTGAGTTGGGCAGGTCATTCCACCAGATGGGAACGGTTAATGAAAAAGTCAGTGAAAGTGATTTTGTCCTTCTTTGGGATGGCACAATAATGCGGCGTTCACTTGCAGAACGCAAGTTTCTAGAGAGCACATAGGTCTGAAGTACTGAATTTAGGTAAAGGGGTGCAGAGCCAAAGGTGGTTTTGTAGGCAAACATTAATGCCTTGAATTTTATGCGAGTAGCTATTGGTAGCCAGTGCAAATTGATGAACAGAGGTGTGATATTAAACATTATTGACATCTCTAACATTAGAAAAAGATTAAGAACAAATTCATGTGTATGCACACGTTGTGGCTTAGGTGGAAAGCTTTTGTGAGAATTTTATTTGAGAACTTTGAGAATCTACGCATAAAATTCAAGGCATTAATATGTTTGCCTACAAACCACCAATGGCCCTGCACCCCTTTACCTAAATTCATTACTTCAGACTTATGTGCCCTCTAGAAGCTTGCGTTCTGCAAGTGAATGTCACTTTATTGTGCCATCCCAAAGAGGAACAAAATCACTTTCACTGACTTTTAAAATTAAATGTTCCCTACTGGAATGACCTGGCCAACTCAATCCGAGCAGCTGAGTCCTTAGCCATCTTCAAGAATCGGCTAAAAACACATCTCCATCTTTATTTGACCCTCTAACTCTACAGGGTTTCTGCAGGATTTTTAAGCTCAAATTTAAGACTTTAAGACCTTTAAGACCTGCACAAATAAAATTAATACCACATGAGCGGGGTAGCGCAATGTCTATAGTACCATATTAAACTGTAAAATGAGTGTAAAAAGCATAATTTACAATTCAGATACAAGTTTTCACAAAAACAAAAAGTTTTGTAAAATGATAAACTTTACCTTTCAGCCTTTACACCACTTTTAAGAAAATGGATAAGTCAAAAGTATTAATATTGATTTCAACAATTATCATCAATAAATTACTATATAAATTAAATAACATGAATTAGGGGTGTGCGAAATTGGCAAAAAAAAAATGATCTCTCTTTTCTGGGATTTTATCGATAACGATAATTAGACAATATTTTTGCTGAGTGTGTTATTGTGCTGGTATCTTAAAGATTACCATGGACAGGTGACTCCTGAATTTTTTTTTTTTTTTTTGATATTCTTTATATTCTGTGTGGTCAGTTCACAGCAGTGATAGAAATTAGTATTTTCCAACAAGTTTTATAGGCATTTTTACCTTTAAGCCATTTTTTCTAAAAGTGTGCATAATCTTTTAAGTCAAATTCTTGCATTTGGGCTGTTACCAAGCAAATGAAATCAGTATCAACAAAATTTATCTTTGCAATGCATCTGAAGTGGCATTTAGATGTATTTACACACTCTTTAATGCAGCTCAGAGGGACACAGAATGCCAACCTGCACAGTTACAAATGCATAAATAATGTTTTGATATTTGAAACATAAAACGTTGAAAACTGATGTTTGAAATTATTTTAAAAATATGAACATACTTTAAATGTGAAATTAAAAAGGCCAATAGGTGGCAGTAAGTCAGCGTTAATAAGTGAGTCATTGCGATTGAACCGAATCATTTAAACGTTTGATTCATTCAGGAACGAAACCCTGTTATGTTGCTCAGAGACGCAAAACAGTGCTGTGGCTGTGTTTGGAATTATTTTTGTTGTAGAAATAGAGCAAAAACAGCCAATATGGTGTCTAAAACGTAAGTCTCTTAAAATGAACTTCTTGTTTATTGAACTGTTGCATAAAATCAATAATCACATTTGTAATCATGCTGATTTTTGGAGAAAAAAAAAAATGGCACTCTTTGTGTGATATTAACTATATGAAATGATATAAATATAGGCTATACATTTTCTGCCCCCATATCTTAAATTATGTGATCAGTCTAAATGTATTTTAATAGACTGAATCGCACGCACTCTAGTTTAATCTATGTTAACTGATTCATTCTCTGCCAGCAGGTGTCGCGTTTGGCTGAAATATAAGAGTTTTCCCGGTAAAGACACAACACAAAGCAGCGCAACACCGGACTTTGAACTTGCAGCGCTCATGTTTATTTAATGAAATCATAGCCTTTTGAAGTTTAATCGTCACATTCAGCCATATCGCAATTCTTGTCTTTCCGTCTCCAAATTTAAGACCTCTTGAAATCATAATTAAGACTTTCTTGTACAATTTAAGACTTTTTAAGGCCTTAAATTTGATACAACTAAATTTGAGATTAAGACTTAAGACCCCGCGGAAACCCTGCTCTAACAAATCTCTATTCTAATTCTATTCTTAAAAAAGAAAAAAAACTTGTCCCTTTTAGACTTGCACTCTATTCATTTACTGCTTGTTTTCTTAAAAATAAATATAATAAATAAATAAAAACTTGCTTTTCTAATCTTTTTGTATTCTATCCATTTGTTTTCCTTTTAATTATTATACAATTAACAAAAGCTTGCTCTATTCTTTTTCTATTCGATCCGTTTTCTTTTTATTTATTATATAATTAAAAAAAAAACCTTGCTACTTGTACTGCGTTAAGCTAACGGAGATTTGTTATAGCACTTGCATATCATTGCTCTTTTGTTGATTTTGATTGCTTCCGTTGTCCTCATTTGTAAGTAGCTTTGGATAAAAGCGTCTGCTAAATGACTAAAATGTAAATATAAATTTTAAATGTGCATAGAATTTAATAATATACAGTGGGTACGGAAAGTATTCAGACCCCCTTAAATTTTTCACTCTTTGTTATATTGCAGCCATTTGCTAAAATCATTTAAGTTAATTTTTTTTCCTCAATGTACACACAGCACCCCATATTGACAGAAAAACACAGAATTGTTGACATTTTTGCAGATTTATTAAAAAAAGAAAAACTGAAATATCACATGGTCCTAAGTATTCAGACCCTTTGCTGTGACACTCATATTTAACTCAGGTGCTGTCCATTTCTTCTGATCATCTTTGAGATGGTTCTACACCTACATTTGAGTCCAGCTGTGTTTGATTATACTGATTGGACTTGATTAGGAAAGCCACACACCTGTCTTGATTAGGAAAGCCACAAACCTAACCTTACAGCTCACAGTGCATGTCAGAGCAAATGAGAATCATGAGGTCAAAGGAACTGCCTGAAGAGCTCAGAGACAGAATTGTGGAAAGGCACAGATCTGGCCAAGGTTACAAAGAAAATTTCTGCTGCACTTAAGGTTCCTAAGAGCACAGTGGCCTCCATAATCCTTAAATGGAAGACGTTTGGGACGACCAGAACCCTTCCTAGAGCTGGCCGTCCAGCCAAACTGAGCTATCGGGGGAGAAGAGCCTTGGTGAGAGAGGTAAAGAAGAACCCAAAGATCACTGTGGCTAAGCTCCAGAGATGCAGTCAGGAGATGGGAGACAGTTGTAGAAAGTCAATCACTGCAGCCCTCCAACAGTCGGGCTTTATGGCAGAGTGGCCCGACGGAAGCCTCTCCTCAGTGCAAGACACATGAAAGCCCGCATGAAGGACTCCAAGATGGTGAGAAATAAGATTCTCTGGTCTGATGAGACCAAGATAGAACTTTTTGGCCTTAATTCTAAGCGGTATGTGTGGAGAAAACCAGGCACTGCTCATCACCTGTCCAATACAGTCCCAACAGTGAAGCATGGTGGTGGCAGCATCATGCTGTGGGGGTGTTTTTCAGCTGCAGGGACAGGACGACTGGTTGCAATCGAGGGAAAGATGAATGTGGCCACGTACAGGGATATCCTGGACGAAAACCTTCTCCAGAGTGTTCAGGACCTCAGACTGGGCCGAAGGTTTACCTTCCAACAAGACAATGACCATAAGCACACAGCTAAAATAACGAAAGAGTGGCTTCACAACAACTCAGTGACAGTTCTTGAATGGCCCAGCCAGAGCCCTGACTTAAACCCAATTGAGCATCTCTGGAGAAACCTAAAAATGGCTTTACCATCCAACCTGACAGAACTGGAGAGGATCTGCAAGGAGGAATGGCAGAGGATCCCCAAATCCAGGTGTGAAAAACTGGTTGCATCTTTCCCAAAAAGACTCATGGCTGTATTAGCAAAGGGTCTGAATACTTAGGACCATGTGATATTTCAGTTTTTTAATAAATCTGCAAAAATGTCAACATTTCTGTGTTTTTCTGTCAATATGGGGTGCTGTGTGTACATTAATGAGGAAAAAAAAAAATTAACAAAAGACTTTAGCAAATGGCTGCAATATAACACAGAGTGAAAAATTTAAGGGGGTCTGAATACTTTCCGTACCCACTGTACAGTTATTAGTGAATGTGACCCCAATTTATTGAAACAAACTCAAACAGATGAAAGTGATCAGAATAGAAATGATCAAAGGAGATGCATTCAAAAAGCATGTATACCAACCCACGTGAAAAAGAATTCTGACGCCGAATGTCCATCTCTCTTAGTTCATCGTCTGTATGTTCAAATGAGTAAGGCTGGCCAAAAAATTGCAAGTTATCCTCTTTGTCGAAATCTGCAGACATGTTTACGAAGACTGTTTTATGTACAGTGTGCATCATCTTCTGCTTGTAAACAAGGCACAGCACATCCGGGTTCTACATCAGAACACCAGCTACTAGGGGTGGGAATCGCAGGGTACCTCACGATACGATATAATCACGATACATGGCTCACGATAACAATAATATCATCATACAGCGATTCTGCGATAATCGATATATTTCTAGAAAATCCTATAATGATATATCGCGATATCTGTCTAAACAAAATGCCTGTGAAAAGGTTAAGTGCAAGTTTTCTTTCTTTATTCAAGTCCAAACTGTTAGAAAACAGCAAAAAAAAGTTCTGTAAATCAATTTTAACATGTTGAGTAAATTAATAATTTTATTCTTGGACTTATTAAAAGCTTACACTTTTCTTTTTCTCTGTGTGTAAACAAACACATTTAACTGCTTAACTTATATAGCCTCTCTCTCTCCATGTATATATAAATAAACCTGGTACATTTCAAAATTTACCTGGAGTGCTTTCTCAACCTTTCTACTCCTCTCATCATAAAAACGGAGCCCCGCACGGAAAAATAGCCGTTCACAATCACATCGCGTCTTTTGCGCGCTCAGGTTGGTTATTTCAAATGTAGACGCGCGGCAAGCACACACACACACTGCACACTTCTGCGCCGCATTACGGCTCTGACAGTGTTTTGTCTCGTCCTCCATGCCATAGGTGCAGATTTATGTTTCTGCCGGTCGGTGCCCACTGTTCACACTGCATAACGCGCACTTGTAATATCTGTGAGAGATGGAGAGCATCCAGTGTTGTTCACATAATACAAACTGAAAAACCGGTGAAATCCAGGTTGAAAGGTTCTGAGAATGTTCAACATCTGTATTCATTTTATTGTTTTACAATTTTTGTGTTTTCTTTAGGAATCCTGCAAGCACTTTATTTTTCATTGATATCAAGCAGATGTAATTTTTTGTTCAGATCAAAATGTTATGATATTGCATGTTACATCTGTAAACTTAAACTGTGAACCTTTAAAGCAGGGTCTAAAAATATACAGTGGGGAAAAAAGTTATTTGATCCCCTGCTGATTTTGTACGTTTGCCCACTGACAAAGAAATGATCAGTCTACAATTTTAGTGGTAGGTTTATTTGAACAGTGAGAGACAGAACAACAAAACAAAACAAAACAAAACAAAAAAAAAAAAAATCCAGAAAAACGCATTTCAAAAAAAGTTAAAAACTGATTTACATTTTAATGAGTCAAATAAGTATTGGATCCCCAAACAATCAACAAGATTTCTGGCTCCCGGGTGTCTTTTATACAGGTAACAAGCTGAGATTAGGAGCACTCCCTTTAAGAGAGTGCTCCTAATCTCAGCTTGTTACCTGTATAAAAAAAGACAACCTGTCCACAGAAGCAAATCGATCAATCAGATTCCAAACTCTCCACCATGGCCAAGACCAAAAAGCTGTCCAAGGATGTCAGGGACAAGATTGTAGACCTACACAAGACTGGAATGGGCTACAAGACCATCGCCAAGCAGCTTGGTGAAAAGGTGACAACAGCGATTATTTACAAATGGAAGGAACACAAAATAACTGTCAATCTCCCTCAGTCTGGCGCTCCATGCAAGATCTCACCTCGTGGAGTTTCAATGATCATGAGAACGGTGAGGAATCAGCCCAGGACTACACAGGAGGATCTTGTCAATGATCTCAAGACAGTTGGGACCCATAGTCACCAAGAAAACAATTGGTAACACTACGGCGTGAAGGACTGAAATCCTGCAGTGCCCGCAAGGTCACCCTGCTCAAGAAAGCACATGTACAGGCCCGTCTGAAGTTTGCCAATGAACATCTGAATGATTCAGAGGAGAACTGGGTGAAAGTGTTGTGGTCAGATGAGACCAAAATCAACCTCTTTGGCATCAACTCAACTCGCCGTGTTTGGAGGAGGAGGAATGCTGCCTATGACCCCAAGAACACCATCCCCACCGTCAAAAATGGAGGTGGAAACGTTATGTTTTGGGTGTGTTTTTCTGCTAAGGGGACAGGACAACTGCACCGCATCAAAGGGACGATGGACGGGGTCATGTACCGTCAGGGCCAGGGCATTGAAGCCAGCCAGGGCATTGAAAATGGGTTGTGGATGGGTATTCCAGCATGACAATGACCCAAAACACAAGGCCAAGGCAACAAAGGAGTGGCTCAAGAAGAAGCACATTAAAGGTGCCATAGAATGCATTGATACAATATTTTAAACTGTTCTCTGATATCTACATAGAAGGTATGTGGCTTAGGTAAGGGCAAAAAATCTCCAGAAATGGTTTTACATGTCCATTTAAACCCTAGGATTTGTCCCTAGAATGAAATGGTCTGTTATTACCTTATTTGGAAGGGTCATGAATAATAATGTTGAGCTCTGCTCTGATTGGCTGTTTCACAGTGTGGCTCATTTCAGTAGCTCACACAGCAGGAAGGAATCACAAGAAAAATATATATTTCAATAATTTCTCGCGCAGTTATATCGTTGGGTAATTATACTGTAAATAAAATGCGAGCATCAGGGAGCCACTATTAATATGCAGGGCATTGAAACTGCTTTCGAATGCACGGTCGCTTTTTAGTTTCACTTTCGAGATTCGCGATCGCACATACTTTGTTTATACTATGGAGTGGCTGTACTTACCACACATTTTACAAGATCAGATGCTTGTCAGTGGTACTCAGGATCTGTAAATCATTCACTATCATCCTCAATCATCACTCCTTACTCTGTTTATGTGGTAAGTGAAATCTTATGTACTGTAATGTAACAGGCTACTGCTAACAAGAAGCTAACCATATCCCTTTAGTGGCTCGCGTTATTTTATTAGAACGCATTATTTGCTTTCCGTGCCTTTCTGAAAACAGACACCAGCCTATCCCTGCACTTGACATCCCCTGCACAGCCTGGAACATAACATTTTTTCCATGATCTGCCATTTTCACTGTTGCCCTCGCTTGTTTCTTCACAATACCTGCAGAACTTCTGATGATTCTGCTGTGCAGGTTCGGTTGGCGGCTGGCATAGAACATGGGCGGGTATATGCAAATGTTGGGGGGCGTACATATTAGTGATCCCGACTGTAATGTCATAGTCGGTGTTATGTTTTGATATATTTTTCAGTGGTCTTTTTCATTCACGAGATTTACATAAGGAGGAGGAATCAGTGGTGTTTGAGGCTCACGGTATGTCATTTCCATGTACAGAACTGTTATTATTCAACTATGCCAAGGTAAATACAGTTTTCCATTCTATGGCACCTTTAAGGTCCTGGAGTGGCCTAGCCAGTCTCTAGACCTTAATCCCATAGAAAATCTGTGGAGGGAGCTGAAGGTTCGAGTTGCCAAACGTCAGCCTCGAAACCTTATTGACTTGGAGAGGATCTACAAAGAGGAGTGGGACAAATTCCCTCCTGAGATGTGTGCAATCCTGGTGGCCAACTACAAGAAACATCTGACCTCTGTGGTTGCCAACAAGGGTTTTGCCACAAAGTACTAAGTCATGTTTTGCGAAGAGATCGAATACGTATTTGGCTTGTTAAAATGCAAATCAATTTATAACTTTTTTTTGAAAAGCATTTTTCTGGATTTTTTTGTTGTTATTCCGTCTGTCACTATTAAAATAAACCTACCATTAAAATTATAGACTGATCATTTCTTTGTCAGCGGGCAAACGTACAAAATCAGCAGGGAATCAAAATTTTTTTCCCACTGTATATGGTCTTTTTATAAAATACATTTTATACATATACAGTCAGGTCCATAAATATTGGGACATCGACACAATTCTAACATTTTTGGCTCTATACACCACCACAATGGATTTCAAATGAAACGAACAAGATGTGCTTTAACTGCAGACTGTCAGCTTTAATTTGAGGGTATTTCCATCCAAATCAGGTGAACGGTGTAGGAATTACAACAGTTTGCATATGTGCCTCCCACTTGTTAAGGGACCAAAAGTAATGGGACAGAATAATAATCATAAAACTTTCACTTTTTAATACTTGGTTGCAAATCCTTTGCAGTCAATTACAGCCTGAAGTCTGGAACGCATAGACATCACCAGACGCTGGGTTTCATCCCTGGTGATGCTCTGCCAGGCCTCTACTGCAACCGTCTTCAGTTGTTCTTGGGGCATTTTCCCTTCAGTTTTGTCTTCAGCAAGTGAAATGCATGCTCAATCGGATTCAGGTCAGGTGATTGACTTGGCCATTGCATAACAGTCCACTTCTTTCCCTTCAAAAACTCTTTGGTTGCTTTTGCAGTATGCTTTGGGTCATTGTCCATCTGCACTGTGAAGTGCCGTCCAATGAGTTCTGAAGCATTTGGCTGAATATGAGCAGATAATATTGCCCGAAACACTTCAGAATTCATCCTGCTGCTTTTGTCAGCAGTCACATCATCAATAAATACAAGAGAACCAGTTCCATACATGCCCACGCCATGACACTACCACCACGCTTCACTGTTGAGGTGGTATGCTTAGGATCATGAGCAGTTCCTTTCCTTCTCCATACTCTTCTCTTCCCATCACTCTGGTACAAGTTGATCTTGGTCTCATCTGTCCATAGGATGTTGTTCCAGAACTGTGAAGGCTTTTTTAGATGTCGTTTGGCAAACTCTAATCTGGCCTTCCTGTTTTTGAGGCTCACCAATGGTTTACATCTTGTGGTGAACCCTCTGTATTCACTCTGGTGAAGTCTTCTCTCGATTGTTGACTTTGACACACATACACCTGCCTCCTGGAGAGTGTTCTTGATCTGACCAACTGTTGTGAAGGGTGTTTTCTTCACCAGGGAAAGAATTCTTCGGTCATCCACCACAGTTGTTTTCCGTGGTCTTCCGGGTCTTTTGGAGTTGCTGAGCTCACCGGTGTGTTCCTTCTTTTTAAGAATGTTCCAAACAGTTGTTTTGGCCACACCTAATGTTTTTGCTATCTCTCTGATGGGTTTGTTTTGTTTTTTCAGCCTAATGATGGCTTGTTTCACTGATAGTGACAGCTCTTTGATCTCATCTTGACAGTTGACAGCAACAGATTCCAAATGCAAATAGCACACTTGAAATGAACTCTGGACCTTTTATCTGCTCATTGTAATTGGGATAATGAGGGAATAACACACACCTGGCCATGGAACAGCTGAGAAGCCAATTGTCCCATTACTTTTGGTCCCTTAACAAGTGGGAGGCACATATGCAAACTGCTGTATTTCCTACACCGTTCACCTGATTTGGATGTAAATACCCTCAAATTAAAGCTGACAGTCTGCAGTTAAAGCACATCTTGTTCGTTTCATTTGAAATCCATTGTGGTGGTGTATAGAGCCAAAAATGTTAGAATTGTGTCGATGTCCCAATATTTATGGACCTGACTGTACATTTAACTAAAGAATCCTTCAAGCACTTTAATTTTTCCCCTTTTACTCATACTGCACAAAAAGTGGTTCAATAACGTTGAATGTTACAGGGACTGACTATTGCAAATGCAGATCCCACTGTGTTCTGGTTAAATAATTATGTATTTATTTTTTGAGGTTTGCATATGGTGGTGCGTTCTTAATGACAGCTTTCCTAAAAATATATCCTATTCCTAAAATAAGAAATATCCCAATATCGCCTTGCTTACAGTATCGCAATGTATCGCAACATATCGTATTGCAACCCTTGTATAGTGATGCGTATGGTATCGTCAGATTCTTGCCAATACACAGCCCTAATCCTTACTACCTCTCTGAGCCTTGAACATGTCAGTTGCATTGCTGTCTATGCAGGGTCACAAAGCTCTCAGATTTCATCCAGAATTTCTTAATTTGTGTTCCGAAGACGAACGAAGGTCTTATGAGTTTGGAACACCACGAGGCCCGAGTAATTAATAACAGCTGTCTGTCATCTTCCATTCAGCATTCAAACTGCGTGTCGCGGTCGGTTACTAGAGTCAAGACGATAAAACTCTCTCCACTGTTCCTATTATACTTGATCTGTAAAAAAGTTCAATGGTTTTGCATAAAAGGATTTTATCTTGCTAGAGTTTGTGCGGTTCCTAAATCGTGATGCTTTCTACCGGGTGTCTGTTAGATCACAACACTGTTGTAGTGAGCATTATGAATGGTTCTTCACGAGCACAGAAACTGAAATTTAAAACGGTTAAAAGAAAAGGCTCAAACTGTCATACAGATTTAATACACTACGCATTAATATCTCTTTCCTTTGTGCTTTGAACTTCTCTATGTGGACTGTGGAGCGCTGTGCCTGCGCAGTGACTGTGTTGCTTCAAGCGCATCATTCTGCACATGGGATGCGCATAAGTGCTTTATGCTGCTCTGTATTGGAGACTTTCGTATTATAATATTTTTGAGCAATGAAAGATTAATAGCCTTTCTTGTTCGTCTCATCTGTCATATGGTGCTGCCTCATTACTGTGCAGTACGTTTAAAAGAAATGTCTTTTAATATATATATATATATATATATATATATATATATATATATATATATATATATATATATATATATATATATATATATATATATACACACACACATACATACATACACACACACACATATATACATTATATCCATCATCAGAACATTCATTCACGGATTTGCGCTACTGTCTTCACACACAGACGAAACTTACTAGAGAAGTGTGAAGTGTGACATAATATACCACCGTAAATAAATACAATTTAAATTCACATCTCGTGCACTTTAATGCCCTTTGAATGTAATGTGTACTTCCCTTGAAACTGGAATCATGGCGGAATATCATGTGAAGTCCACTTTGCAGGGCACCTACGGTCGAATAAGACAACGCTTGAATTCTGCAGCCTGAACAAGAGACCTCTTTACTGAAGTTAAAGTGTTGGCTGATGTCATTATCTTGCGAACGCGGCGGCGGATCTCCACCAAATTCGGGGGATCCCTTCAGCTCGAGGAGCCCTCTTGAATGTCACCCTCCGCGCCTCGGTATCCCCCCGGGATCGCTGGATCGGTCAGCGCCCGACCGTGAATTTAACCGCCCATAACTCCCGGAATCCGGGGGCTATCGACGCGGGGGTGGTCTCATTCGAAAGGGGACCTCAAGACGTACAGTTGATTCAGTGTTCGAGAGGGTTCCTCGAGCTGAAGGGATCCCCCGAATTTGATGCAGATCCGCCACGCTGTTACAGAGATATGACCGTTCAAAGTTTCAATGGTATTCCATACACTTAAGCTTTAAAGCGTTTCATCCAGGTCGCTAGTAGCAAACAATGGAGCGCTGGACAAACTATGTAATTGCATATTCGCCGATACCGATATATCTGCGACAGGCTCATATCGGCCGATAAAATCGGCAAAACGATATATCGGTCGGGCTCTAATACAAATAGCACACTATATAAAAGGTAGACAGTGTGACCTGTCAGGGGTTGCAGCTGGATCGCAGTCTGATTTTGGTTGCCTGCCTGTAGCTGACAGTCCACTACTCTGACAATGTCAGCCGCATACTATTAATATATGGCAGATTTCATGTTTTGTGCTTCATCCATCCATTTACAGCTAGGGCTGGGCAACATGGACCCACAATTTTTTTTTTTAATTAAATTAAATAAAATAAAAAAAAAACAAAAAAAAAAAAAACAATAAATAAAATAAAAATAATAATCTTTGTATTTTAGCCTGAATGCCAATATACAACATATCCCGGTATTTTCCACAATTTTACATTTGGACTTAAAAAAAAAAAACAACATACTGAATGTAGCAATATAGGCTATGCTTTATATTAACTGCAAAAAACTTTTTTTTTCCTACAAATATTTTAGCAAAATGTATCAGAATTACTGTGCTCTTATTCTATTCACTCAGTCTGTTTGGCACGCAACTGTGCAAGTTCACTGAAGTCTGTGATGTTTAGCCGAGATTGGCTTGCAAAGCCGAGTGATATCCACTCCTGAGAGCAAAATGGACATGCATGACTTTGTAACATTTACAGACTTTGTAACATTTAAATAAATGTTAAGATATTATAATGTAAATGTTCAGATGTTCTAAACCATTTTCTTTGTTGTCTCAATGCTTTGGCGATATAAAATGTATTTTTGTCATGCCAATAAAGCTATTTGAATTGAATTGACTGAAGTGGTCAAATGACCATGATCCTGACTGGTGGTACCAATTGCACTGGCCTCTCAAGGCTAGCCAGCCACTGTTGACTGAAGAGTTTATCATGTTCCCTAGCACTCTCACTGCAAGGAAATACATTATTATTGTGCATCTATTTGTACTGCTTTATGCTTTTACATGCTTGAGGTTTTAGGGAGGTTTACCACAGTTAAAGTGGTCAAAAGCCCATCATGATGACTGTGGGTTACGGTCACCTACACTGGCTGCTCAGTGCAGCCTTATTCGTGAAACAATTTTTTTTTTTTTTTTTTAAATGCAACCAAGACCTGTGCATATGTAAAGAGTCAACAGCAGCAAACTATACATATTATACTGCATCATCAGCATAAAATAACACAAGATATTAAATTTACTGTGATGTGTGGCTTTACTATGTACACAAGGTCCTGCCCCTTTATACACATCTCCTTTGCTAAGGTGCAAAACTAACCTCTTCAACACATCTGCGTTGTGACTGGCTGGACTGATAAGTCAGTGCAAGTGGCCGTAACCCACCAGTTGGGATCATATTAATTTGACTGCTTTATTCGAGTTAGTTTCTTAAAACATTGATCATGTAGAAAAATATAAATAAATAAATACATAAAATAAAAATGATATGAACAGATGCACAATAATAAGGTACTTCCTTACAGCAAGAGTGATAGGCAACATGTTAAAGTTACAGCTCAATAGCGTCTGGCTGGCTGGACAGAAAAGCCAGTGCAGGAAGCAGCAATCCCAGTCAGGAACACAGTCTGTTGTAATAGCAATAAAGACTCCTTAAAACTTTGATCATGTAAAAGATTAGAGTTACATGGAAAGATGCTCAATAATAAACGCTATGCAATGGTTACAGCACGAGTGGTATAAGATCAAGTCAACTGCAAGTCGGTTTGGATAAAAGTGTCTGCTAAAAGAATAAATGTAAATAAGACACCTTAAACTCTGAGCTCAACCAGCTAAAGACAGAACCACCACTGAACCCACTGCTTATCCAAGGAGTTAGGGAGTGGAATATTTGATTGCAGGATGAGCCAAATAAATAGCCATTTTTATAGATTTTCCATTTTAATGGAAAAAGACTGTACATTTCATGCCTTGTAAAACTAATTTAAATTATTTTCTGGAGAACACAAACACTTTTTTTCAAAGCAGCTTTACAGAAAGTTATACTATTATGCCTATACTGACAATGCTGTAACAGCATTTTAGGGCGGTACACAATGATGACACAAATGATCCTCTGGATTTAGATCTAGGTATAGTGTATTTATTATTTTGTCACGCATATATCAGTGCTACAGTGCCTCCTGAACACCTGGGCATTCAAAATGTAATTAAGAGATTTAATTTGTCAACGTTGTTTCCTGCATATGAAGTTCTCAAAAAGTAAGAAATGTAACGGGTTGTCAAAGTGTGATGTGAGCTCAACATTTTTCAAATTGAATTAGCAGTTATTTAAACAACAATGAGAGAGAGAGAGAGAGAGAGAGAGAGAGAGAGAGAGAGAGAGAGAGAGAGAGAGACTTTTTTTCCGACTGAGTTTTACTAATATCACCACTCCGAAACAATGACCCCCGCCCCCTCCCGTTGTTCTTTACTGTCTTTCTCCCTGCAGCCTTAAGCCACAACGACAAAGCCAGCGTTACAATCACATGATTATGAAATCAGACACATAAAGATCGGCACAGATGTGAGTTATTGCTTTCGTTATATGTGGCTTTGGGTTTTGTGCAAATACAACATAGGAATGGCCAAGCAGAAATGGCATAGGGTATTCGGTCGGAGTAAACACGTCCACATGGCGGTCAGACGTGTTGACAACATGGCGCATGGAGCAAAACCACCCAAACACCAAAAAACGTGTAACTTAGCCTACTCCTAATCACATGCATAAAACAACAGACCCAGAAACTGCAAAAAGACAAAGTTATTACCGTGGACCCGAATGTCAACAGTTAGGTGATGTTTCACGCTATATGAACACAAATGAATGCATGCATACCTGCTGGTGTGGCCCCAAAGATCCGTACCACGGGCACTTTCTTGACATCGCTCTCTCTGAACTCAGAGTAACAGACGTCCAGCTCTTTGATCGGACTGCTCATGTAATAATCCGCCGTGACGATCCGCACTGAAAACATGTTCTGTTCGGTTCTGCAGGGCAAGCATGAGATGACTTATGACACAAATAATAATAAAAGCACAGACAGCAGTCAGTCCTAGCTTTCCCTTAAAGGTGCACCGATGTTTTGTGTTTCTGCAGAGAACTGCTTGGACCGTGGCGGCTTTAAGCAGAGCGTGATTTGCAGAAATATGGATCGCGATAATCATTCGATAATCCTATGCTGCAAGTGATTCCAAAAATCACATCCATAATTCCTACCCAAACGGTTCAAATACAACACGTATTTCATTAAAAAAAAAAATAATAAAAAATCTAATGTACACTCTCGCTACTGGAATACGATCTCGACACTGTTGGGCAATCCTAATCATTCCCATCCCTCCCATGTCCACGTAGAGTGCACTGCAGCATTCCCTTGCACCCAGCCGCTAGGTCAGCTAGTTCACTTCACTTCTGCTGAAAAAGGAAGCTCCACGCTGTCTCTGTTCTTATTGGTCCGCACTAAAGACAAGACGCCTTTGGATTGGCTTATTTACAAGACAAGCGCGCTGATTGGTACATGTTAGGCGGAAATAACAGGGAGATTACAATACAATAAAAGCCTCAGATTATATATACATGTATTCATAAGGTGGTTGAACCATAGGGTTGAACAGACAGAGATGACAAAAAAATATAATTGAAATAAACGAGGGACCGCGCGAGTTTTTATTTAACTTGACGTTTCCACCAAATTACTGCTTCTACTGCTACTACCTCTTGGGTTGGGCGATTTTTTTTTTTTTTATTACAATAAAAAATAATATTACAATAACGTGAGTGCGTCGACTGTAGCTCCATCTGGTCAGTAAAAATAAATAAATAAAATCGGTTGACATCTCTTCATTTACATGCGTTAATAACCACAAATATTGTATCTTTATTGATTATAGTGATTAAAAAGTGTTCTCAAGCTTGTGACCTTGACTGAGAATTGTGACTATTGTTTGGACTTGAAGCACAGATCATGCAATAAAAAATGGAATCCACCTCTGTCTGCTTCCTTATATAATATTTTGCCCAGCGTGGATCCAGCAGAGGTCTCTCAACTCTTCTCTACAATAGAGTATCAAAATGATCTGCTCAAGACCATATGAAGTGATCCTTTATTATGACTTTGCTTATTAGGAAGGCATTAGAATGGGCTACAGCAGTGGGATCACAACACACTTCTTCAACAGTCATATAGTTATTTCAATCAACTGATTTGTGATGTTTTTCAATATCCTGCTGGCGGCATAGATGCAGCGACTCATGTTAACAGTTAACTAAATTACATCATAGCAACAGACAGCTTCAGATTATGCTATCCGTTTTGCACTCTTGCTGCACAAAGTGAGTTTAATGATGTCATTTCGAAACACATTTTACGTACAAGTCTGTCTGCTAAAAGCATAATTAGTATGCAGAAATGACTCACCCAACATCTCACACTTTAAAAAAAAATCTGTAAAATTTATGGTAAAAAACTGGCAGCTGTGTTTGCCAGAATTTTACCATAAAAATATGGTAGCAACATTTTAGGTTCTACAGATTTAACTTAAATTTACATTTAAAAAAAACTGTAATAATGTTAATATAACAATCTATTGAAGTAGGCTACTGAAATCTGTTTTAATAACTTTGTATAATAACACTGATAACCTCCAAAAGCAGGTGGTGATGAGAAAGTCACATACATGATGAACCAAAGCTCATCACAAGCAGATTTTTCACAAGCTGGAAAGGAAAATACCTACACAACCACTAAACTCCATCATGGTAACAAAAAAAAAACATCAAATGTGAAATTAAATTCTTTTTCACTTTCAATAACTGTATATTACCATAAAATTACATGTACCAATACAGTTTTTCACTGTATATTGTAGGAGAACTTACCGTTAACCAATTAATAGGTTTTTAGCATTTTTACATTTAGATGGTGGTCCCATTGGTAAAGATTGTATCACTCATCAAATTTTTCCAATAAAACTCACATTGAAGAAAACACTCTCTATGTGTCGCTGACAGGTCTCGATCACAAGACAAAAACCACAAAAATCACAAAACAGCACTGTGAGGAGCGTTTGAGTTTGAAGCGCGAGTTATTAAGCTCTCCTATACAAACCACAGATTCCACAGTGATTGAAATTAGTTTAAAGGCAGATGATATAGTGCTGCCATTCTCAACAACACTGACGCAGAAAACAGTATAAACACTGTGTGACAACAATCAGTTAGAATACTTTTCGATCAAAAATTAATACTTACAATTCATTTACTGTAGTACCCAATGAACTAAACTAAACCTAAATGAAACTAAACCTACCCAATTAAGACATTATTATTAAACACTTTTCCGATGTGATATGTGATGAGAAAAGGAAGAAAAGCAAGTTCGACAAAAGGCGGTTTCAAACCCTTATCAACTGCATCATATGCTACATCCAAGTGCATTACTCTCCAACCTACGACAGCGTCCAACGAGATGAAATGAACCTGACACGAGTGTGTTTATTCTCCGCATTTTAATTCAAATTTTTAATTATATTCAACCTTTTATTAATACTGTTCACAATAACTGTACTTTTTGTAAGTCAGAAATCGAAATATTGAAAACGATTATTTAACTTTTGAAGAAATTCAATCAGTCGCGGTCTAATGGTTAGAGAGTCGGACTTGTAAACTGAAGGTTGTGGGTTCGAGTCTCGGTACCAGTAGGGATTGGATGGGGGGAGTGAATAACCAGCCCTGAATATCAGCGGAGACTAGGACAACTAGATGAGCCCCAGAGACAGATCCCCTTTGAAGACTTCCTCACCTAGATGGCCATCAGGACAAGACCACAGGAAACAGATGAGTCCTCTGCACAATCTGACTTTGTTGCAGTGTAGAATTAAACTGCTGCAGAGGAGAATGGAACAATATTTCCGTTTAATACTGTAAAGCTGCTTTGACACAATCTGCATTGTAAAAAGCGCTATATAGATAATAGTGACTTGACACTCTCTTCTCTTTCACCTTCAATACCATGAATGAGGTGAGATCCTTGAGCAAGGCACCGAACCTCCAACCTCCCCGGGCACCATAGCAAAAAAAAAAAAAAAAAAAAGGAACAAGGAGTGAGACTTCCAGAGGATCTATGAGTGAGGATACACAGACCTCACATGTCACAGTTTTAAGTCTGGATGTCCTGTAAAGAGCACATTCAGGGCTTTTCAGAGATACCAAATGATTGGAAGTTTCACCTTGGCCACACCTCTCATTGGTCTTTAAAAATGGCTGACATTAATTTAGTAATCAAATTAAACACTCTTATGGAAATGCGATAACATTTTGTAATGATAATTTAAATCTGACTGATTTTCAAATTGTTTGTCATAAATCAACATCTCAGGAAAATGTTATGGGGTTTCAAATCAAAATATGACTTTCTGTTATGAAACAGGACATCAATTTCACACATGTCCTCTGCAGATGACACCAGGACTTAAAACATGTTTATTAGGCATTTTGGGAGATACAAGTAAATAGGAAAATTAATTTCAATATTGCTATGATGAAATATTACATATTATTATGAAAATATTGCCAA
This sequence comes from Spinibarbus caldwelli, assembly GCA_039654775.1. Lineage (NCBI taxonomy): Eukaryota > Metazoa > Chordata > Actinopteri > Cypriniformes > Cyprinidae > Spinibarbus > Spinibarbus caldwelli. The sequence continues at coordinate 6,125,612 of CM077240.1, forward strand.
TTATTACTCCCATTATTACACTTTTTTTTTTTTTTTCATTATATGTTGGCCCAAAAACATATTATTATGCAGATACAGTCTATAGATACATTGTTTATAATGGGAAATCCCATTTATGTCCATTAAATTTACTACTATGTCGCCAAACTTGCTCAATATTCTGTTACGCACTCAAACGAATTTGGTTTTGTCTTCAAACACTTCAGTGAGCATGGCCTTTACATTTACCCAGAATCAACATATTTATTAATAAAAAAAAAGGCATTCAACCATGTTATAATGAATTTTCATGTTTACTACTATATTTGTATAATATAATATATGTATATATATATATATATATATATATATATATATATATATATATATATATATATATATATATATATATATATATTATACTATTTATTATTTTAGAATGTATTTATTCATTTTTCATATTTGTATATTATTATGTTTTAATTAAAATTTTAAATGCATAAATGTATTATATTTCTATTTTTATATTGTTGCAATTTCTAACAATAATAGTATTATGTAGTTAGGTATTTTATTATATTTTTAATTATTTTGTCATATTTTTAGTTTTATTGTATTTTTAGTCGAGGTCTTCACTGGGATATGTCTCTGGGGCTCATCTAGGTGTCCTGGTCTCCGCTGACGATCAGGGCTGTAGACATCATCTCTTCCTGCTGATCCACCATCTGATCGGCTACGGACTGAGAAACAGAATAAGAAAGAAACAGACAAATATATAAGCAAGTTATGTTAGAGCTTCAATTCACAGAATCACTAGTTTAGAGCTTCTAGGAACACTAATGCTGAGTTAGTGCAACTAAGCAAATGAAGAGAATGCAAGCCCACATATGCTGAAAAGCTTTCTCAGTGAGAGAAAGTTGGCTAATGCAATATTAAGAGTAAAGCTTGCCCAAATGAAAGATGTTTCTTTCTTATGAAATGAAATGTTATTTGCAATGCAGAAGATAGATTTTCATGTGGTAAAGCTTTTATGCAGCGCAATATATGTTAGAGCTTCATTGCACAGAATCACTAGTTTAGAGCTTCTAGGAACACTAAAGCTGTGTTAGTGCAACTAAGCAAATGAAGTGAATGCAAGCCCACATATGCTGAAAAGCTTCTTTCTCAGGGAGAGAAAGTTGGCTAATGCAATATTAAGAGTAAAGCTTGCCCAAATGAAAGATGTTTCTTTCTTATGAAATGAAATGTTATTTGCAATGCAGAAGATAGATTTTCATGTGGTAAAGCTTTTATGCAGCGCAATATATGTTAGAGCTTCATTGCACAGAATCACTAGTTTAGAGCTTCTAGGAACACTAAAGCTGTGTTAGTGCAACTAAGCAAATGAAGTGAATGCAAGCCCACATATGCTGAAAAGCTTCTTTCTCAGGGAGAGAAAGTTGGCTAATGCAATATTAAGAGTAAAGCTTGCCCACATGAAAGATGTTTCTTTCTTATGAAATGAAATATTATTTGCAATGCAGAAGACAGATTTTCATGTGTTAGAAATTTTATGTAGAGCATGTTTTGTTAGAGCTTCAGTGTACACAATCACTAGTTTAGAGCTTCTAGGAACACTAATGCTGTGTTAGTGCAACTTAGCAAATGAAGAGAATGCAAGCCCACATATGTTGAAAAGCTTCTTTCTCAGTGAGAGAAAGTTGATTTATGCAATATTAAGAATAATGCTTTCCAACATGAAAGATGTTTCTTTCTTATGAAATGAAATGTTATTTGCAATGCAGAAGACATATTTTCATGTGTTAGAAATTTTATGCAGAGCATGTTTTGTTAGAGCTTCAGTGTACAGAATCACTAGTTTAGAGCTTCTAGGAACACTAATACTGTGTTAGTGCAACTAAACAAATTAAGAGAATGCAAGCTTCTTATGTTGAAAAGCTTCTTTCTCGGTGAGAGAAAGTTGATTTATGCAATATTAAGATTAAAGCTTTCCCACATGAAAGATGTTTCTTTCTAATGAAATGAAATGTCATTTGCAATGCAAAAGACAGATTGTCATGCATTAGAGCTTTTATTCAGAGCAATATATGTCTGAGCTTCAATGCACAGAATCACTAGCTTAGAGCTTCTAGGAACACTAAAGCTGTGTTAGTGTAACTAAGCAAATGAAGAGAATGCAAGCCCACATATGCTGAAAAGCTTCTTTCTCAGTAAGAGAAAGTTGATTAATGCAATTTTAAGAGTAAAGCTTGCCCAAAAGAAAGATGTTCCCTGTCGATATTTTCACTCGTACTGCGTCGTAAGACGCTTGTATGGGAAAGACTCTTTTTTCCTCTTCACTTTTCAATCACGCAGTGAAACTGCACGTCCATTGGTTCGTGCAGTGCTATAAAATCGAACCAATGGCTCGGCGGCGGCTCTGAGCGAGCCTATGGCTATGCAGCCCGCCATAGCCCGCCGAAATGGGCAGGGTCTCTGGCTATATAAGCTTCGCCGCCGCATCTCAGATTTCTTTTCTTCAGCGACGTAGCTTCTTCCTCGCTAACTCTTCGCTGACGCCGAGATTCACCGTTGAAACGCCTCAGCAGCCAGATTGGACCTTTTTCAGCACTCAGCTTGCAGATCCCGGTCTATCCCCTGCCGCCATCCGGCGACTATCTAAAAAAGCCTCACAAAAGAGCAAATTTTGACTGCGTTGTTTCAAATGTCGCGCCGTCATTGTAAGACGTGCAGGACGGACGTTGCATTAACCAACTTTCTCTCACTGTGAAACACAGTTTTCAGCACCGGTGGCCTTGCATTCTCTTCATTTTCTTAGTTTTGATAAAACAGCATAAGTGTTCTTAGGAAAGCTCTAAACTAGTGATTCAGTGCATTGAAACTCTAACACAACTTGCTCTGCCAAAAAGCTCTAACACATGAAAATCTGTCTCCTGCATTACAAATAACATTTCATTTCATGAGAAAAAAAACATCTTTAAGGTACTTAAACTTTACTCTTAAAATTGTATTAACCAACTTTCTCTCACTGAGAAAGAAGCTTTTCAGCATCTGTAGCCTTGAATTCTCTTCATTTGCTTAGCTTGACACACAGCATTACTGTTCTTAGAAGCTCTAAACTAGTGATTCTGTGCACTGAAGCTCTAACATAATTTGCTCTGCAAAAAAAGCTCTTAACACATGAATGTCTGACTTCTGCATTGCAAATAACAGTTCATTTCATGAGAAAGAAACATCTATCATGTACTCAAGCTTTACTTTTAAAATTGCCTTAACCAACTATCTCTCACTGAGAAAGAAGCTTTTCAGCATCTGTGGCCTTGAATTCTCTTAATGTGCTTAGTTTCACTAGCACAACATTAGTATTCTTAGAAAAGCTCTAAACTAGTGATTCTGTGCATTGAAGCTCTAACATAACTTGCTCTGCATTAAAGCTCTAAAACATGAAAATCTGTCTTCTGCATTGCAGATAACATTTCATTTCATGAGAAAGAAACATCTTTCATGTACTTAAGCATTGCTCTTAAAATTGCATTAACCACCTTTCTCTCACTGAGAAAGAAGCTTTTCAGCATCTGTGGCCTTGTAGTCTCTTCATTTGCTTAGTTTCACTAACACAGTATTTAGTGTTCCCTATCAAATGCTACTCTCGATGCTGCGTTTTTATAACGCTAATGAGAACATTCTTTGTTCGACCGGTTGTTAAGCACGTGTGTCAAACACGCCAAGAATTGGCTTAAATAACCTCGGTAGGTGACATAACTGATTACACGCACCTGGAGGTTATAAATAGACGTGACACGGAAACATCCTCAGGTTTCTTTATCTTCAAGGATCGCATTGTGTGTGTGTGTGTGTGTGTGTGTGTGTGTGTGTGTGTGTGTGTGTGTGTGTGTGTGTGTGTGTGTGTGTGTGTGTGTGTGTGTGTGAGAGAGAGAGAGAGAGAGAGAGAAGGAGCACGCTTAATATAGAGAAAAAAAAAGGCAAAGCAGGAAGCGTGTAGATGCATATATATATATAGATATACTATGGCAGATCACGAGAGGAGATGTTTACCTCCTTGTCAGAGGCAGCTCTCTGACGAAGATCTTCATGCTTTCTGCTTTGAGTGTTTGGGGGAAGAACACGCGATCCTCGGGCTGGAGGGCGAGTGTGAGCACTGCGATGTCCTCTAGATCAAAGTGCTTCGCGCGCGGCTCGCCTTCTTTAGAAGCTTATGGGGATCGCGTGTTGATCTGACTGAGGCGCGTGAGACGGACCCGCCCCTTGCTCTCGTGCTCTCGCCGGATCATGAAGCCCTCGCGTCCGTTTCTCAAGCGCGCTTCGGCGCATCTTCTGAACGCGCCGAGGAGACTTCATCTCTTGCTTCTATTGTGAAATTCCTACTAGAAAATATTAGTCTATTGAAAGAATGAATGATAATGAAGAAAATCAATATAATGGTTATTATGTGAAATCATTTCAATGCTTAGTATTCTAAAAGCAGATGGTAAGGTAATAGTGGTAAACTTCCATTGCAAATGTTGGGAGATTTCCAGAAGATGACATAGAGTATGATGTATTACTTATGTGATTGCCTCCAGGTGGTGGCCTTGGCTAAATGCCACCATTATAAGATAAGCTGAGAGGACAAGTAGACAATTGTGGAAGACCGGACAGGCATAACAAATAAAAAAATAGAAAGAACCAACTTTGATACATTGTATAAGAAGAGAGTGTATAAAACATGGAGCTTGGACAAACAAAGACTCAGAGGCAGTGGATGTGGCGGCTGTCTCTCGGCTTTGTTACATTGTGTAATAAAGTCTTGCTTCTGGCACCTGGAACCCTGCTGTTTGAGCTTTTTTGACTGCGCTGAAGAGATCTTCTCCCTCTCTGCTCCACGACATAGACTTGGCGTCACGAACAGGATTGGATTGAGGTCCGGTGTCCGGGAGAGCCCTTGCGGGCGGGGGACCGAGTTGACACGCAAACTAATCCGAAATTAAAGACGCGTCTATACTGAGGTAAGCAATTTTTGCTTATATTGGAAATAAGATTGTTTGCGTAGTTAACTAAGGTCACGCCTGTAATGGTAATCTGGGACAGGGCTTCACCAATCAACGAACGTAAGATTAGTATGAAAAGAGTGTAAAGTAAGTGTATATAGATTGACGGGTTCCAGGTTCCAAAAGAAACGCCCTTAGTAGAATAGTTTAGTAGTCCAAGCGTCACATCCTAGGTGGGAGATCAAGGGATACCAGGGAGCGGCTTGTAGGTTGGTTAAGCCTGGCCCTGGTAGATTCTCACAGAGGTATATGAACGCTTCCCAAGTGGGGGGTCAAAGGGATATCAGGCTTGTAGGTTGGTAAAAGCCTGGCCCTGATCGACACTCATGAGGGCGTAGTTTAAGAAGCACAAGAGGTGCAGTGCCTAAGGGAGGCACAGAGTTTAAGAAGCACAAGAGGTGCATGTTGCCCAAGAGGGGCTGCCCAAGAGGGGCTTAAAACCCGTGGTTACCGCTTCCTAAGTGAGAGGTCCAGGGATACCAGGGAGCAGCTTGTAGGTTGGTTAAAAGCTTGGCCCTGGTGGACTCTCATGACCGAAGGTCTGATCGGGCGGGTGTCTGCAGACTAGAGAGTTAAAGTGTTAGTCTTTGTATTGTCCATTATATGTTGAGAAGAGATATCTGTATGTGTTAATGCATTAAATGAATGTTTGTGTGATTGGATGAGAATGATATGTGTCTGATGTGAATGCCTTTTGGTTTGACTGAAATGAATACAAGAAAGGGATGTGTAAATATGTAAATATTTTTTGGTAGAAACAGAGTGAAGAATCAGTGTAAATAATTATAAGTCTGAAATAAAGACACTATATTGAATGGAGTATGTTAACATAATTGTAAAAGTTGAAAGAACAAAGAATACTCCATAGAATTGGCTTTGTTGATTGTTTGGACATCGTCCAAATTATCGACGTTGTGATCTAAATTGTGAAACTGAATTATTGTTAAAGAAAAAGAGCAACTGATCGCCTTCCAAAAGAGGAGAGAGAGAGATCAGGTGTTTGATTTTGCTGCAGCTGTAAATAGAGGGAGAGAAAGTGGGGGCCTTGTGTACATAAGTGTATGAGCTCATTGTGTGTATATGGATACATGAACTGATTGTGTGTATGTGTGCTCATGAGCAGAGTGTAAGAGTGTGAGTGCTGCAAGTAGTGTGTGTATTGCCGTGTGAGTTGTGTGAACTGAGAGAATGTGAGAGAAATTAGAACAATTATTTTAAAACTAATAACATTACAACGAATTGGCTCTATTGATTATTTGAAGATTGGTCAAATTGTCACCATATATAAAATAAATAACACTGAAAAGTTTTTGTTTCTCTCCTGTAGTAAGAATGAGCATATGAACCAAGTGTGTCTATGAGAGAAAGGAGGGGCTGAGAGAGGAATCTCGTGAGTGAGAGAAAGGAGGGGCTACAAGGAGAAAGTGAGAGTGGGGGCATTGAATGTGTGTGTAAGCTAAGTGTGTGCGTGTAAGTGCTGCTGATAGTGAAGGAGGGAGGAAGAAAGGGAGGAACAAACGGAGGAGATATTTGAGTGGTCATTTTGTGCCCGTCTCATCCAAAATAGAATGAAACAAACAGAGAAATAGAAACACCTTGATGATTTAAATGAATGGGAAAGTGAAAAAGAATATCAGCAATTTCAGGAGACCTTGGTAAAAACACAAGGAATCCACAACCATTTTTGGATGGAATCAAGTTTTGTTGATTTGGATGGACAGGTACAAAGGTTGACAGAATTCAAGAAAAATAGTTTTCTTAGAAAATTGACCAAAATCACAAATTTGAGAGAAAAATCAATTGAATGGCCAGTAATACCTTGGGAGGATGTGGTTTTCAAACATATAACGAGTTGTAAATTGGTAAATAATTTTTTCAGGCTCTGTGCTCCAGCATCTTCCCAATTGGAAACTGCATTAAATGTAATTGATATTCCAGTCGATCCAGTGGTAGCACCCTATCTGAAGCGCAACTGGGTAGGCCAGTGGTCAGTACTTGAAACAGGAGCTACAATCCTTGGTAATGTACATCTCAGAATATCAGATGATACAAGAGAAGTGATCTGGACATCTAAAATTCTGTTTAGGTCAAAAGAAACAGGAAATGCACAGCCAATGGATATGACTGGCAGAACTGTGAGATGTTTATAGGTTATAATTGAGATAAGAACTCAGCCACAATATACAACATTTGTGGGTGGAAATCCAAAAAGATCAAGAAAAAGCTGAATCACAGCAGTTTGACATGCTGAAATCAATGCTCAATTAAACTGAATAAAAGAGAAAGAAACAAAAGTGACAGACAAAGTAGTTGTGAATAAGAAAAGCAGGGGGACAAGGGGTAGAAAAATTTTAACATTACAGGAAAAAGTTTATTGATTGATTATATGGAACCCCTAAACCTAATGTGGTGTACAAGAGATGAATTGAACATTAGTGTGTTCAAGACACAAGAATTTTGCATAGAATTAATGCCATCTTTCACTCACTCAATTTGGGCAGGAGGAGTGACGGCTACAGGTCGCAGATTTCATTTGAGAAGGCTGTGGAGTTTTGAGGCATTTAGCTTGAGAGAAAACATAATTTGGACAAAAAGCAATTTGTAATGGAAAGAACCAGGAGGCCTTGTGTTACCCTTCAAATTATTAACTAGAAAACATATGGTGATTATTTTGAAATATTTGAGACAAACTATCCAGCTTTCATAAATAAGGTGATAAGTCCTCTGCCCAGCAAAAAGTCCAGGTGGAAATCAGGGGTCGGATTCTTTTAGTGGTCCTCGTCTGATGAGCCTGGTGAAGAGTAGTTAATAAATTTAAGGTGCTGAGGTTAGAGAGGTAAATCACCAAAGGGAAATTAAAGCAACAATAATCCACTATATTAGATAAAGAAGTCTGAGTTTTAAAAAAAAAAAAAAAAAAAAAAAGTCAACTCCAGTAGAATTATTGATTTCCAAAAATCCAGCCTGTAAAGAAGCAATAAGGGATTTCTCGAAAAAGTGGGCAGAAAGAACAAAGAAATTGGTTACCAAATGGCCAGCAGAGGGAACATTTGATGTGATAATGTGTAGAGAAATAGAGGTCTTGTTAAAAAAATAAAAAATAAATAAATTACAAGACCAATGACAAAATCCAAAAAGCGAAATGAAAAAAGGGAACAAGAATTAGGGGTATTGGCCTTGTTTAAACAACAAGGAATCAAATTATTGAAATTAAAAAGGGAAAATAAAAAAGATGAAATTAAAGAAAGGCCACCTCCATATGCTCCTTCCTGCGATCAAGTTGTAAACCAAATGCCTGTGGTACAGGGAAAAATAGATCTAAAAGGGCCAATAGAATTGGAGGGATATGTACATGATTCAAACACAGAAACTGATAGAAATGAACAGAGCTGCAGAGATGAGGTGAGGAAAAGAGCAGACAGACATCAGGGAAGAACAACACACTCACTCAGCCATGAGGGAGGGGCTGAACTCACAGGAGCAGAGGCTGAGAACATTTACGCCACTGTCACAGCCACGACAAAGAGAAAGAGAGAGGACAACCTACCAGGAGGAGTCAAGGATTGAAAGAAGGGGGGCCAGAGACTGCAAAGAGGAAGAGAAAAAAGGTGAGCCACTCTCATATCATTGTCTTTCAGAAATGCTTGAAGAATTGGAAGACTGCCATAATCATTTAACACCAGTAGATGAAGAAGAGGAAAACTATCAAGACAGAGAACTTGAAGAAGCTTCTGAAGGAAGAACGACACCTACGGACTCCATCGAGGTAGCACTGGTTGACATGGAGGAAAGATACAACAGAACAAGAGAGAGTCTTAAGAAAGCTGTCGACTTGACAAGAGAAGAATATAACCAAGTTGTGACATCATTGCAACAAGAAATAAGTGAACTGTTGAACAACAGTCAAACAGAGCAACTACATCCAAGCTCACATGATTATGCCCAGCAAAAGCAGTATAAGTAGCTGGTACATTGATCATGCAAGATATAGAATATCCAGATGACCTGTTGAAATCCTGCCAAACACCAAGAGGACCGAATATCCAATGCAAACTGATCCAAATTTCCTGAAGGGGGAACCAATGGGAGAAACTGAGAACCCCACCACCTACATTCAGAAACAACTGAAACGATGGAAAGAAGAACTGGAAAGAGATCCAGAACAAGACAGAGTACTGACAGCATTCTTCAGGACCTCCATTGTGGAAGCCATGCCTGCAGCAATGAAAGTGAAGCTGGAGGATGTGGTAGGTCTGAATTCAAAGTCACACAAAGAATTCAGAGACCATGTGATCCATGCTGTGGAACAATACAGAAGACAAGAGCTAAAGATGAAGACCCAAGAAAAGGAGCTGCAAAGAAAACTGACTCAGATGCAGCTTGAAGAACTACTCAACAAGAAGAAGAAGGTCCAAGCAGTACAGAAGGAAGACCTCTCAGCAGTGATGGCATCTGTCAATGCTTCAGTGCCTGTCAATCCACCAGCACCAATGAATGTGCCTGTACCTGTACATCAGACTGCAGCAGCACAAGTGACAGCTGCTGGAACAGTCAATACACCACAAGAACCAGCACCAGTTGTAATATATCTTAAACCAGAGCAATCAAACAACAGGAACTGGAATAGACAGCAACAACAAGGAGGACGTGGCAGAGGAAGATTTAACAACAATCAACAGAGAGCTGGTGGCCCACCAGGAGTGTGATGGGGATGTAATTGGCCTGGAAGAGACTGCCCCATAAATCCTTGGCAACAGAACAAACCAATGGGGTAGGAGTTAACTATGGACAGCCACAAATGCAAGCCCAAACTATAGGACCAAAAGGTGCAGCTCTGCAGATAGATAGGGAAAAATTCATTGATGAATGGTTTGAGGTACCAAATTCAGTTCCCCATGTTACCTTATATGCAAATAAAGACTGTGTTTCTAAGGACTTAGGACCCATGATGCAAACAGCAGAAAAAAGCAAGTGGGAAGCCACAGAAAATCATCTAATTTTCCAATCAGCAGATAAAGCGTATCTTAAAAATTTGTGTGCTACTCCAATGATGGGAGTCCCCAGAATGGTTATGAACACAAAAATTGAATCAAAAGTTAAGGAACATCAAAAAAAAAAAAAAAGCAAACTGAATTAAGAAAATAAATGGAGAAACAAGTACCATTAGAACTATGGTCTCAACATGATACAGATGTAGGGTTAGTAAAATCAGCCAATCCAATTAGAATAAATCTCAGACCAGGAGCTAAACCACCTGGAAAGACACAATACCCTTTGAAACCTAAAGCAGAAGAGGGAATAAAAAAAAAAAAAAAGACAATTGAGGGATTAATGAAAGAAGGAGTGCTACTAGCTACAGTAACACCCCAATATTGCCAGTGGCTAAAGCAGATAAAACAAAATGGCGTTTGGTGCATGATTTGAGAGTGGTGAATGAGGTTGTGGAGGATTGGCCTACTGAAGTTCTAAACCAGCATACATTGCTAACTAATGCTCCACCTGTTGCTAATTATTTCACTGTGATTTATCTTTGCTCCACCCTTTTTCAGCATTCCCTTAGTAGAAGAGAGCAGACCATTGTTTGCATTCACCTACCAAGGTAAAAAACTTACATACACGAGAATTATTATAGAAATGCCTCATTTATATTGCTGTGAAACAGCAATTAAATGAAATTAATGTAGGGTAACAAAGGGGAGCAACATGTAATGCAAATGGGCTTTGACAGTTTCTTGAGAGGCATATGATTGCTACTATTATATTGCTTGCAATCCTAATCTCTGACGCGCATGGTTTTGACCATTGCGCGAGGGGGGAAGTGATTAGAAAAATTAAGCGACAGGATTACTGGTCGTCTTATTTACAGGCAATGATGGACGAGTATCTATCTGAATGCGACGTTTGTGCCCAAAACAATGTTAGGAAAGGAACATCTTCACCTATAGGCCATATACCAGTCCCAGAAGGGCCATTCAAACACTAGTAATGGATTATGTAGACAAAATAAAATCAATCAGAAGCAATAGAAGACTGAGTAAGATTACTACAAGGGGTGACAATATAGGAGGGGACCTAAACGAATCTGTACAGTCCCTGCAAATAGACAAAGAGTGAAAAGAGCAAATAAGGCAGTCCCAAGTGTATACATACATTCGAATGGCCAATCAAGGGAATTCTAGAGCAATTTAAGGCCAAGAATGAGATAAAATATGGATTTGAGTCAATATTCATAATATAGATACCTTTTATCAAGAATATAGAGTGGATAAACTATATTTATTGTAATAAGCAGAGATTTATTAACTATACTGATGATGCACAGAAAAAACATTGAACTGGTTGTTGGTCGAAAAAAGGCGTATGTGTAATGCTTGGAACTGACTGTTGTATTTATATTCCAAGTAATACAGCCCCAGATGGGTCATTCACCAAAGCAATGGAGAAACTGAAAAACCTGAGAGAGGAAGTGACCAAGAACGCTGGAGCAGATAAGCATATTGGGAATTGGTTTAATTCACTTTTTGGGGCTTGGGGACAATGGTTAACTCAAGTGGGCATCATAATAGCTATTGCTATTGTTGTGTTTCTTTTACTGTTTTGTTGTATTGTGCCTCTCATTAGGTCTATATTGACCAAAGCTGCAGCCAAACAGATGCTTAACATCGGTTAAACCAACTGGAATTGACATTGGGTACACCAACGAACACTGTGTGGGACCTGGACTGGATGAACTGGATGACTTTGATTTGGATAATTTTGAGTGAGACCTTCCTGAGAAACAACGGAGTGGTAGGGAAGGGGTGCCTTTTTCTTTTTTATCATTTTTTATTTTTATCTTTTAGAGTAGTATTAGAGAATTTGGGTAGAGTAGGCAGGAAGCTATAGGGTACTATGTATTTTCCTTTGGCATATGCCCCTTCCTGAAGTTATTTACTCCATAAATCATTTATGTTGAAATTACTATATTAAATTAAATGTAAAATGTGATTTTTTCAATCAAAAAAGAAAAAGATGAAGGTTTTAAGCAGGTCCCTGTCCATGTTATGAGACAGTGCTATCAGATAAAGGGAATGATAAAGAAGGACTATTTTCTGAGGGGTGACTGAGGGTCTGACTTGTCAGGGGTGCAATAACAGTGATTATTCATTCAGCCCGGCCTCCAGAGAATAGTTTGTTTTGTTTCGATTACTTTATTATTCATATAATTATGACATGATTAAACTAATCAAAGATTTTATTATTGGTATGATAATTAATTGTTTTAACACTGGGAAACATCACTAGCAAGTTTGAAGGAAAAAGAGGATCGACGAGCACCTCAGTGCTTAGCAGCATGAGTAGATTCAACTGGAGGTTTAAAAACCCACCATCTACTCCAACACCAGACAGTGCTGGATGGCAAAAGACTTGCCTGAGAGCTCCTCTGGCAACGAAGGACAGCAGCACCAGATAGCGCTTCAGGCTAACGGAAATGTCTGAAGTTCCTCTGGCCACGTGGGATGAACCGGTGTACCTATCTTGCATTAAGTTGATTCATTTTAATTTTGATTATTTTGACTAATCACCTGTATATTCTACATAACCATGATAACCATGGGCAAGGCTCAAGAACATTTTCTGCACATGCTTACATACATATTGCCGATTTAACTAATTGATCATTGACCCCCAAAAGAATGTTTAGGTAGGGAAGCAGATTCTTTTACTTCTCTCTGGTCAAGTGGGAGGGGAGATGTTTGGGTCTGACTTCCTCTGGAGTGCACCGTCATGAAGAAACCAATTGTTAAAGACTGAATGACGGACCTTTATTGGTTCATAGATGAATTGAAGAGTGGGTGGACTCATGGTGTTGCACTCTGGGAAAAGGGTTTAGTGGTGAGACTTAGTTAAGTCTCAAAGGGGGGAATATATTGTGAAATTCCTACTAGAAAATATTAGTCTATTGAAAGAATGAATGATAATGAAGAAAATCAATATAATGGTTATTATGTGAAATCATTTCAATGCTTAGTATTCTAAAAGCAGATGGTAAGGTAATAGTGGTAAACTTCCATTGCAAATGTTGGGAGATTTCCAGAAGATGACATAGAGTATGATGTATTACTTATGTGATTGCCTCCAGGTGGTGGCCTTGGCTAAATGCCACCATTATAAGATAAGCTGAGAGGACAAGTAGACAATTGTGGAAGACCGGACAGGCATAACAAATAAAAAAATAGAAAGAACCAACTTTGATACATTGTATAAGAAGAGAGTGTATAAAACATGGAGCTTGGAGAAACAAAGACTCAGAGGCAGTGGATGTGGCGGCTGTCTCTCGGCTTTTGTTACATTGTGTAATAAAGTCTTGCTTCTGGCACCTGGAACCCTGCTGTTTGAGCTTTTTTGATTGCGTCGAAGAGATCTTCTCCCTCTCTGCTCCACGACACTTCTGGGGAGGTGGAGAGTGCCACCTCAGAGCGCTCCTCTCGTGATGAAAATACTTATGAGGAGTTACTCGAGGTGGTTACTCGGACAGTCGATCGATTACATCTAGACTGGCCGCAGGAGCAAGAGACCTCCAAACGCTCAAAGTTAGACGACAGATATCTGTCGGGTGGCCGGGGGGAGGGGCCTCATCGACGGTCTCTCCCCTTCTTCGGTGACCTCCATGACTAGGTAACTCGTTTATGGAAAAATCCGTATTCGTCCCGTGTTTTTGTGCCATCGACGTCGATCTACTCGACTATCGTTGATGCAAAGGCACGGGGCTATATGATGATGCCCCAGATTGAAGAGACGCTCGCGGGCTATCTCTCTCCTGGGAGCTCATCATCATTAAAGAAAGCAACTCTCCCCACCAAGCCATGCAGAGTAACATCTTCACTGGTGGGGAAAGCCTTTTAAGCAGCGGGTCAGGCTGGTGCTGCTTTGCACACTATGGCGGTTTTGCAAGCATACCAGGCTGACCTGCTGAAAGATTTGAGCACAGGTGGGTCGATTGACGAAGAGGCATTTTTAGAACTTCGCCGGGCCACAGATTTGTCTCTCCGTGCGACCAAGCAGACGGCCCGTGCCATCGGCCGTTCTATGGCTGCCATGGTTTCCACGGAGAGACATCTGTGGCTCAACCTCACGGGCATCAAGGACAAAGACCGCGCTTTCCTCCTTGATGCCCCCATCTCGCCTTCCGGCCTATTTGACGACGCCGTTAATACCATCGCCACTAGGTTTCGGGAGGCAAAACGCTATGAGGAGGCGTTTGTGAGGTTTCTTCCCCGCCGTGCTCAAGAGTCGGGACCGTCGGCCACCCAGTCCCAACCAGGTCCAGTTCCTTTGAGGCGTGAAGCACAAAAAGAGAGTGTGGCAAGCTGCGCTTCACAGTCCGCCTCAAAGAGACCAGACCTGAGGAGCATCATCTCCTCCAAGAAAAGGTCCTGAGGCTTACAGTGGTTTCCAGTGTAATGTTAAGTGTTCGGTCGCCTCCTGCCACGTTTCAGGACGCCGAACATCTAACATCCCCCCCAACAAAACGAAGTGTCAAAATTAGTGCCCCTTTCAGAGAAGCTGGCAGCGTGGAAGCTACTGCCAAATATCTCCCCTTGGGTTCAAAAGACCGTAGAGAGAGGCTACAGGATTCAGTTTGCGTATCGTGCTCCGTATTTCAACGGCGTGGTCTCCACTCCTGTGAAACCGGAACGAGCGCATTTGTTGACACAGGAATTGCAAACTCTGCTGGACGAAGGGGCCATAGAACGTGTTCCCCTGCCAGACAGACAGTCAGGCTATTACAGCCGATATTTTCTCGTTCCCAAGAAAGATGGGGGGTTGCATCCGATTTTAGATCTTCCCGGGTTAAACCGCTACCTCAGAACATACAAGTTCAAAATGCTGACAATCAAGATGATTGTTTCTCACATCCAATCAGAGGATTGGTTTGTGACAATCGATCTAAAGGACGCTTATTTTCATATAGAAATATTGCCTGGCTCTGGCTCCTCTACGACTCCAGGACATCCGCATTTTGAACTACATAGATGACTGGCTGATTCTGGCTCAGTCTCAGGAGCTAGCGCTTCGACATCGGGATGTCGTCCTAGCTCATCTCGAATCTCTTGGGTTGAGACTCAATGCCAAGAAAAGCGTTCTCTCTCCTGCTCAGAGGACAACGTATTTGGGGGTCGTATGGGATTTGATCGCGATGCGGGCACAGCTGTCTCCTGCACGTGTCGAATCCATTCTAAACACCCTAAAGAACATAAAGCTAGGCCAGAAAGTCACGGTTCATCACTTTCAGAGAGTGCTAGGTCTCATAGCAGCTGCATCCACGTGATACCTTTGGGCCTCCTGCACATGAGATCGTTTCAGTTGTGGCTCAGAGCCAGGGGATTTCATCCAAGGGCCAATCCCCAGAGGCTAATAAGGGTTACGCGCCGGGGGCTTCGTACCCTATGTGGTTCAGACCCCGGTTTCTGACTTTGGGTCCCACTCTAGGTCCGTGTTGTCGTCGCAAGATGCTAACGACAGACGCATCCCTCACGGGTTGGGGAGCGGTCTTAGATGGCCGTCCAGCCCAAGGGATCTGGAGAGGTCATCTTCTCAAATGGCACATCAATTGCCTCGAAATGAAGGCTGTATTTCTGGCCCTGAAATACTTCGTCCAGCAGTTAAGAGGTTACCATGTCCTAGTGCGGGTGGACAACACGGCGGTAGTCTCTTACATAAATCATCAGAGCGGACTGCGGTCGCGCCGCTTGAACGAGCTAGCGCAGCAGATTCTGCTTTGGGCACAGAACAAGTTCCTGTCCC
This sequence comes from Spinibarbus caldwelli, assembly GCA_039654775.1. NCBI lineage: Eukaryota > Metazoa > Chordata > Actinopteri > Cypriniformes > Cyprinidae > Spinibarbus > Spinibarbus caldwelli. Next base: position 6,141,427 of record CM077240.1, read on the forward strand.
TCAGGGCAATTTACATTCCCGGGCATATGAATGTGGGAGCAGACTTGCTGTCCAGACAAGATGTGATACACGGGGAATGGAAACTCCACCCCAAAGTAGTCAGTCAAATCTGGGAAAGATTTTACGAAGCAGAGGTGGACCTCTTTGCTTCACAGGAGACAGGACAATGTCCCCTCTACTTCTCTCTGACTCATCCAGCTCCCCTGGGTCTGGACGCGATGGCCCATGTGTGGCCCAGACTGCGTCTTTATGCATTTCCTCCGATTGCTCTGCTCCCGGGAGTCCTGGCCAAGGTCCGTCAACAGGGATCTCGCCTCTTACCGATAGCGCCCTGTTGGCCGACCAGAATATGGTTCTCAGATCTAATATCTCTCCTCGACGGCTCGCCGTGGGCGATTCCGGTGAGGAGGGACCTTCTCTCTCAGGCACAGGGGACAATATTTCATCCCCGGCTGGAGCTCTGGAACCTTCACGTCTGGCCCCTGAGGAGGACCAACTGAGACATGCTGAGACATTCTAAGCGCTAGGGCTCCCTCCACTAGAAGAAGTTATGCCTTCAAATGGCACATTTTCGAAAATTGGTGTATAGCACACCATGTAGACCCAGTTCACTACCAAGTTGTTTCAGTGCTGGAGTTCCTGCAAGAGAAATTGTCCTCAGGCACATGTCCTGGTACTCTCAGAGTCTATGTGGCCGCCATTTCGGCTTGCCATGTTCTGATTGATGGGGTTTCTGTGGGAAAGCACCCTCTAGTTGCGGGGAGTTAGGCGGTTGAGGCCGCCCACTAGGGCGACAGTCCCTTCATGGGACTTAGCTATTGTGCTCGAGGGTCTGGTCACGACCCCTTTTGAACCACTGGAGTCAGCGCCTATCAGGTTTCTGTCTCTAAAGATGGTTCTTTTAATGGCCATTACTTCTCTTAAGAGAATTGGGGATTTGCAGGCTCTGTCGATCTCGCCATCCTGCCTAGATTTTCCCCCTGGGCTGGTCAAAGTTATTTTGCATCCTCACCCGAATTATCTTCCGAAAGTTCCATTCTCGACCATGAATCCGGTCGTTCTTGAAGCCTTCTGCCCTCCGCCGTTCACGACACCGGAGCAGGAAAGACTTCATTTACTGTGTCCAGTACGTGCTCTTCAGATCTACGTCCACCGCACTAGCCAGTGGCGTAAGTCGGAGCAACTTTTCATATGCTATGGGGGCCGTAACCGTGGGGCGGCTGCCACAAAGCATACTATATCACATTGGGTGAGGGATGCTATTGCCCTAGCCTATGAGGCGCGTGGTCAAGCTTTGGTCAAGCCATTCAACCAGGGGGGTTGCATCTTCTACGGCTTTGGCAAGAGGTGTCCCCTTGCAGCAAGTGTGTGATGCGGCAGGTTGGTCCTCTCCGCACACATTTGTTAGATTCTATAGTTTGGATGTCCATGCTACTCTGGGCTCGCATGTCCTTGAGTCGACATCCCAGAGTCATGTCTGAGACCTCTTCTATGTTTGTGCGCACACACTACACAATGTTGGAGGTCCAGACACTTCCAGTGCGGCGGCGTTGGTATTCTCGTTCCCATTAGTGTTATTGAAACGCAGCATCGAGAGTAGCTTTTGATAGGGAAGGTCTCGGGTTACTTGACTGTAACCCTGTTCCCTGAAAATGCGGGAACGAGATGCTGCGCCTCAATGCCGCACTGTAGGCGTGCCCGGACGTCCTTTCAGACAAAGGTGTAACCTGAGGATGTTTCCGTGTCATGTCTATATATAACCTCCAGGTGCGTGTAATCAGTTACGTCACCTACCGAGGTTATTTAAGCCAATTCTTGGCGTGTTTGAGACACGTGCTTCACAACCGGTCGAACAAAGAATGTTCTCATTAGCGTTATTGAAATGCAGCATCTCGTTCCTGCTTTTTCAGGGAACAGGGTTACAGTCAAGTAACCCGAGACGTTCAAAGAATCGCTAAACTAAGCTCTGTGGGCCTAGTAACACTAACTTTATTTTTAAAGCAGAAAGCATCTAACCCATTAAAGAAACGCTTTTCTGCATTGCAAATAATACCTTATATCATTTAAAATGAACATCTTTTATTTTGGCAAGCTTTGCTCTGAACATTGCATGAACGTACATTCTCTTACAGGGAAAGCAGCTTTGCAGTACTTGTGAAGCCTCGTTCTCTTGATTCACTCGGGAGAACTGGCAAAGTGTCACTGTTTACAGAAACGCTCAACTAAGCTCTCTGGGTCTAGTGACACTAACGTTAATTTTAAAGCAGAAAACATCTAACCCATTAAAGAAACGCTTTACTGCATTGCAACTAAGACTTTATTTTGTTTGAAACGAACATCTTTCATTTTGGCAAATTTTGCTCTTAACATTGCATGGACTGACATTCTCTTACAGGGAAAGAAGCTTTTCTGCACTTGTGAAGCCTCGTTTTCTTCTTTCACTCAAGAGCACTGACACAGTGTCACTGTTCACAGAAACGCTAAACTAAGCTCTCTGGGCCTAGTGACACTAACTTTACTTTTAAAGCAGAAAACATCTAACCCATTAAAGAAACGCATTTCTGCAATGCAAATAAGACTTTATTTCATTTGAGACGAACATCTTACATATTGGCAGGCTTTGCTCTTAACATTGCATGAACTGACATTCTCTTACAGGGAAAGAAGCTTTTCAGCACCTGAGAAGCCTTGTTCTCTTCATTCACTCAGGCGAACTGACACAGTGTCACTGTTCACAGAAACGCTAAACTAAGCTCACTGGGCCTAGAAACACTAACTTTACTTTTAAAGCAGAAAACATCTAACCCATTAAAGAAACGCATTTCTGCAATGCAAATAAGACTTTATTTCATTTGAGACGAACATCTTACATATTGGCAGGCTTTGCTCTTAACATTGCATGAACTGACATTCTCTTAAAGGGAAAGAAGCTTTTCAGCACTTGAGAAGCCTCGTTTTCTTCTTTCACTCAGGAGCACTGACAAAGTGACACTGTTCACAGAAACGCTAAACTAAGCTCTCTGGGCCTAGTAACACTAACTTTACTATTAGAGCAGAAAATGCATAACACATTAAAGAAAGGCTTTTCTGCATTGCAAATAAGACTGTATATCATTTGACATGAATATCTTTTATTTTGGTAAGCTTTGCTCTAAACATTGCATAAAGGGACAGAGAAAGAAGCTTTTCAGCACGTGAGAAGCCTCGTTCAATTCATTCACTCAGGAGAACTGACACAGTGACACTGTTCACAGAAACGCTAAACTAAGCTCACTGTGCCTAGTAACACTAACTTTACTATTAGAGCAGAAAATGCCTAACACATTAAAGAAAGTCTTTTCCATATTGCAAATAAGACTTTATTTCATCTGAGACGAACATCGTATCATTTTGGCAGGCTTTGCTCTGAACATTGCATGAACTGACATTCTCTTACAGGGAAAGAAGCTTTTCAGCACTTGAGAAGCCTTGTTCTCTTCATTCACTCAGGAGCACTGACACAGTGACACTGTTCACAGAAACGCTAAACTAAGCTTTCTGGGCCTAGTAACACTAACTTTACTATTGGAGCGGAAAATGCAGAACACATTAAAGAAAGGCATTTCTGCATTGCAAATAAGACAGTATGTCATTTGAAATGAATATTTCATTTTGGCAAGCTTTGCTCTTAACATTGCATGGACTAACATTCTCTTACAGGGAAAGAAGCTTTTCAGCACTTGAGAAGCCTCGTTCTCTTCATTCACTCAGGAGAACTGACACAGTGTCACTGTTTACAGAAACGCTAAACTAAGCTCTCTGGGCCTAGTAACACTAACTTTACTATTAGAGCAGAAAATGCCTAACACATTAAAGAAAGTCTTTTCTGTATTGCAAATAAGACTTTATTTCATTTGAGACGAACATGTTACATTTTGGCAGGCTTTGCTCTTAACATTGCATGAACTGACATTCTCTTACAGGGAAAGAAGCTTTTCAGCACTTGAGAAGCCTTGTTCCCTATCAAAAGCTACTCTCGATGCTGCGTTTCAATAACGCTAATGAGAATATTCTTTGTTCGACCGGTTGTGAAGCACGTGTGTCAAACACGCCAAGAATTGGCTTAAATAACCTCGGTAGGTGACGTAACTGATTACACGCACCTGGAGGTTATAAATAGACGTGACACGGAAACATCCTCAGGTTTCTTTGTCTTCAAGGACCGCATTGTGTGTGTGTGTGTGTGTGAGAAGGAGCACGCTTAAAAAAAAAAAAAAAAGGCAAAGCAGGAAGCGAGTAGATATATATATATATATATATATATACTATGGCAGATCAGGAGAGGAGATGTTTATCTCCTTGTCAGAGGCAGCTCTCTGACGAAGATCTCCATGCTTTCTGCTTTGAGTGTTTGGGGGAAGAACACGCGATCCTCGGGCTCGAGGGCGAGTGCGAACACTGCCATCTCCTCTCGATCAAAGTGCTTCGCGCGCGGCTCGCCTTCTTTAGAAGCTCATGGGGATCGCGTGTTGATCTGGCTGAGGCGCGTGAGACGGACCCACCCCTTTCTCTTGCGCTCTCGCCGGATCATGAAGCCCTCGCGTCCATTTCTCAAGCGCGCTTCGGCGCTTCTTCTGAACGGGCCGAGGAGACTTCATCTCTTGCTTCTGGGGAGGTGGAGAGTGCCACCTCAGAGCGCTCCTCTCGTGATGAAAAAGCTTATGAGGAGTTACTCGAGGTGGTTACTCCGGCAGTCGATCGATTACATCTAGACTGGCCGCAAGAGCAAGAGACCTCCAAACGCTCAAAGTTAGACGACAGATATCTGTCGGGTGGCCGGGGGGAGGGGCCTCATCGACGGTCTCTCCCCTTCTTCGGTGACCTCCATGACGAGGTAACTCTTTCATGGAATAATCCGTATTCGTCCCGTGTTTTTGTACCATCGACGTCAATCTACTCGACTATCGTTGATGCAAAGGCACGGTGCTATATGATGATGCCCCAGATTGAAGAGACGCTCGCGGGCTATCTCTCTCCTGGGAGCTCATCATCATTAAAGAAAGCAACTCTCCCCACCAAGCCATGCAGAGTAACATCTTCACTGGTGGGGAAAGCCTTTCAAGCAGCGGGTCAGGCTGGTGCTGTTTTGCACACTATGGCAGTTTTGCAAGCATACCAGGCTGACCTGCTGAAAGATTTGAGCACAGGCGGGTCGATTGACGAAGAGGCATTTTTAGAACTTCGCCGGGCCACAGATTTGTCTCTCCGTGCGACCAAGCAGACGGCCCGTGCCATCGGCTGTTCTATGGCTGCCATGGTTTCCACGGAGAGACATCTGTGGCTCAACCTCACGGGCATCAAGGACAAAGACCGCGCTTTCCTCCTTGATGCCCCCATCTCGCCTTCCGGCCTATTTGGCGACGCCGTTAATACCGTCGCCACTAGGTTTCGGGAGGCAAAACGCTATGAGGAGGCGTTTGTGAGGTTTCTTCCCCGCCGTGCTCAAGAGTCGGGACCGTCGGCCACCCAGTCCCGACCAGGTCCGGTTCCTTTGAGGCGTGAAGCACAAAAAGAGAGTGTGGCGAGCCGAGCACCCCCTCGTAGAGACTGGGGTGCGGCTCGCCGCGCTTCACAGTCTGCCTCAAAGAGACCGGACCTGAGGAGCATCATCTCCTCAAAGAAAAGGTCCTGAGGCTTGCGCGCCCAGGACCGCGGGGGTGTGCCCCCCCCGGGAGGGGCGCGAAAACTTCCAACAGAGAATAAAGACTCCTTCCTGGCACCCTCAGGAGGCTGTTGTACAATCTCCGCCGCCACTGGTGTTTCGGGGAGCAGCGGTTTCCAGTGTAATGTTAAGTGTTCGGTCGCCTCCTGCCACGTTTCAGGACGCCGAACATCTAACATCCCCCCAACAAAACGAAGTGTCAAAATTAGTGCCCCTTTCAGAGAAGCTGGCAGCGTGGAAGCTACTGCCAAATATCTCCCCTTGGGTTCAAAAGACCGTAGAGAGAGGCTACAGGATTCAGTTTGCGTATCGTCCTCCGCGTTTCAACGGCGTGGTCTCCACTTCCGTGAAACCGGAACGAGCGCATTTGTTGACACAGGAATTGCAAACTCTGCTGGACAAAGGGGCCATAGAACGTGTTCCCCTGCCAGACAGACAGTCAGGCTATTACAGCCGGTATTTTCTCGTTCCCAAGAAAGATGGGGGTTTGCGTCCAATTTTAGATTTTCGCGGGTTAAACCGCTACCTCAGAACATACAAGTTCAAAATGCTGACAATCAAGATGATTGTTTCTCACATCCAATCGGAGGATTGGTTTGTGACAATCGATCTAAAGGACGCTTATTTTCATATAGAAATATTGCCACAACACAGGAAGTTCCTGAGGTTCGCTTTCGGGGGCGAAGCTTACCAGTATCAGGTTCTTCCGTTTGGCCTAGCCTTGTCACCCCGCACATACACGAAATGCATGGATGCAGCTCTGGCTCCTCTACGACTCCAGGGCATCCGCATTTTGAACTACATAGACGACTGGCTGATTCTGGCTCAGTCTCAGGAACTAGCGCTTCGACATCGGGATGTCGTCCTAGCTCATCTCGAATCTCTGGGGTTGAGACTCAATGCCAAGAAAAGCGTTCTCTCTCCTGCTCAGAGGACAACGTATTTGGGGGTCGTATGGGATTCGATCGCGATGCGGGCACAGCTGTCTCCTGCACGCGTCGAATCCATTCTAAACACCCTAAAGAACATAAAGCTAGGCCAGAAAGTTACGGTTCATCACTTTCAGAGAGTGCTAGGTCTCATGGCAGCTGCATCCACGGTGATACCTTTGGGCCTCCTGCACATGAGATCGTTTCAGTTGTGGATCAGAGCCAGGGGATTTCATCCAAGGGCCAATCCCCAGAGGCAAATAAGGGTTACGCGCCGGGGGCTTCGTACCCTATCTATGTGGTTCAGACCCCAGTTTCTGACTTTGGGTCCCACTCTAGGTCCGTGTTGTCGTCGCAAGATGCTAACGACAGACGCATCCCTCACGGGTTGGGGAGCGGTCTTAGATGGCCGTCCAGCCCAAGGGATCTGGAGAGGTCATCTTCTCGAATGGCACATCAATTGCCTCGAAATGAAGGCTGTATTTCTGGCCCTGAAATACTTCGTCCAGCAGTTAAGAGGTTACCATGTCCTAGTGCGGGTGGACAACACGGCGGTAGTCTCTTACATAAATCGTCAGGGCGGACTGCGGTCGCGCCGCTTGAACGAGCTTGCGCAGCAGATTCTGCTTTGGGCACAGAACAAGTTCCTGTCCCTCAGGGCGATTTACATTCCCGGGCATATGAATGTGGGAGCAGACTTGCTGTCCAGACAAGCTGTGATACACGGGGAATGGAAACTCCACCCCGAAGTAGTCAGTCAAATCTGGGAAAGATTTTACGAAGCAGAGGTGGACCTCTTTGCTTCACAGGAGACAGCACAATGTCCCCTCTACTTCTCTCTGACTCATCCAGCTCCCCTGGGTCTGGACGCGATGGCCCATGTGTGGCCCAGACTGCGTCTTTATGCATTTCCTCCGATTGCTCTGCTCCCGGGAGTCCTGGCCAAGGTCCGTCAACAGGGATCTCGCCTCTTACTGATAGCGCCCCTTTGGCCGACCAGAATATGGTTCTCAGATCTAATATCTCTCCTCGACGGCTTGCCGTGGGCGATTCCGGTGAGGAGGGACCTTCTCTCTCAGGCACAGGGGACAATATTTCATCCCCGGCCGGAGCTCTGGAACCTTCACGTCTGGCCCCTGAGAAGGACCAACTGAGACATGCTGGGCTTCCAGCCGACGTAGTAGAGACTATTCTAAGCGCTAGGGCTCCCTCCACTAGAAGAAGTTATGCCTTCAAATGGCACATCTTCGAAAATTGGTGTATAGCACACCATGTAGACCCAGTTCACTGCCAAGTTGTTTCAGTGCTGGAGTTCCTGCAAGAGAAATTGTCCTCAGGCACATGTCCTGGTACTCTCAGAGTCTATGTGGCCGCCATTTCGGCTTGCCATGTTCTGATTGATGGGGTTTCTGTGGGAAAGCACCCTCTAGTTGCCCGCTTCATTCGGGGGGCTAGGCGGTTAAGGCCGCCCACTAGGGCGACAGTCCCTTCATGGGACTTAGCTATTGTGCTCGAGGGTCTGGTCACGACCCCTTTTGAACCAATGGAGTCTGCGCCTATCAGGTTTCTGTCTCTAAAGATGGTTCTTTTAATGGCCATTACTTCTCTTAAGAGAATTGGGGATTTGCAGGCTCTGTCGATCTCGCCATCCTGCCTAGACTTTGCCCCTGGGCTGGTCAAAGTTATTTTGCATCCTCACCCGAATTATCTTCCGAAAGTTCCATTCTCGACCATGAATCCGGTCGTTCTTGAAGCCTTCTGCCCTCCGCCGTTCACGACACCGGAGCAGGAAAGACTTCATTTACTGTGTCCAGTACGTGCTCTTCAGATCTACGTCCACCGCACTAGCCAGTGGCGTAAGTCGGAGCAACTTTTCATATGCTATGGGGGCAGTAACCGTGGGGCGGCTGCCACAAAGCATACTATAACACATTGGGTGAGGGATGCTATTGCCCTAGCCTATGAGGCGCGTGGTCAAGCTTCGCCTCTAGGAGTTAGGGCCCATTCAACCAGGGGGGTTGCATCTTCAACGGCTTTGGCAAGAGGTGTCCCCTTGCAGCAAGTGTGTGATGCGGCAGGTTGGTCCTCTCCGCACACATTTGTTAGATTCTATAGTTTGGATGTCCATGCTACTCCGGGCTCGCATGTCCTTGAGTCGACATCCCAGAGTCATGTCTGAGACCTCTTCTATGTTTGTGCGCACACACTACACAATGTTGGAGGTCCAGACACTTCCAGTGCGGCGGCGTTGGTATTCTCGTTCCCATTAGCGTTATTGAAACGCAGCATCGAGAGTAGCTTTTGATAGGGAACGTCTCGGGTTACTTGGCTGTAAACCTGTTCCCTGAAAAAGCGGGAACGAGATGCTGCGCCTCAATGCCGCACTGTAGGCATGCCCGGACGTCCTTTCAGACAAAGGCGTAACCTGAGGATGTTTCCGTGTCACGTCTATTTATAACCTCCAGGTGCGTGTAATCAGTTACGTCACCTACCGAGGTTATTTAAGCCAATTCTTGGCGTGTTTGACACACGTGCTTCACAACCGGTCGAACAAAGAATGTTCTCATTAGCGTTATTGAAACGCAGCATCTCGTTCCCGCTTTTTCAGGGAACAGGGTTACAGCCAAGTAACCCGAGACGTTCTCTTCATTCACTCAGGCGAACTGACACAGTGTCACTGTTCACAAAAACGCTAAACTAAGCTCTCTGGTTCTAGTAACACTAACTTTACTATTGGAGCAGAAAATGCATAACACATTAAAGAAAGGCTTTTCTGCATTGCAAATAAGACTGTATGTCATTTGACATGAATATTTTTTATTTTGGCAAGCTTTGCTCTAAACATTTCATGGACTGACTGTCTCTTACAGGGAAAGAAGCTTTTCAGCACTTGAGAAGCCTTGTTCTCTTCATTCACTCAAGAGCACTGACAAAGTGTCACTGTTCACAGAAATGCTAAACTAAGCTCTCTGGGCCTAGTAACACTAACTTTACTATTAGAGCAGAAAACATTTAGTCCATTAAGGAATCGCTTTTCTGCATGTCAAATAAGGCTTTATTTAATTTGAAACGAACTTCTTTCATTTTAACAAGCTTTGATCTTAACATTGCATAAAGGGACAGGGAAAGAAGCTTTTCAGCACGTGAGAAGCCTCGTTCAATTCATTCACTCAGGAGAACTGACACAGTGTCACTGTTCACAGAAACGCTAAACTAAGCTCACTGTGCCTAGTAACACTAACTTTACTATTAGAGCAGAAAATGCCTAACACATTAAAGAAAGTCTTTTCCATATTGCAAATAAGACTTTATTTCATTTGAGACGAACATCGTATCATTTTGGCAGGCTTTGCTCTGAACATTGCCTGAACTGACATTCTCTTACAGGGAAAGAAGCTTTTCAGCACTTGAGAAGCCTTGTTCTCTTCATTCACTCAGGATCACTGACACAGTGACACTGTTCACAGAAACGCTAAACTAAGCTCTCTGGGCCTAGTAACACTAACTTTACTATTGGAGCAGAAAATGCATAACACATTAAAGAAAGGCATTTCTGCATTGCAAATAAGACAGTGTGTCATTTGAAATGAACATCTTTCATTTTGGCAAGCTTTGCTCTTAACATTGCATGAACTGACAGGGAAAGAAGCTTTTCAGCACTTGAGAAGCCTCGTTCTCTTCATTCACTCAGGAGAACTAACACAGTGTCACTGTTTACAGAAACACTAAACTAAGCTCTCTGGACCTGGTAACACTACCTTTACTTCAAATACAGAAAACATCTAACCCATTAAAGAAATGGTTTTCTGCATTTCAAATAAGGCTTTATTTTATTTGAAACGAACATCTTACATTTTGGGAAGCTTTGCTCTTAACATTGTATGAACTGACAGGGAAAGAAGCTTTTCAGCACTTGAGAAGCCTTGTTCTCTTCATTCACTCAAGAGAACTGGCACAGTATCACTGCTCACAGAAACGCTAAACTAAGCTCACTGGGCCTAGTAACACTAACTTTACTTTTAAAGCAGAAAAAATCTAATTCATTAAAGAAACGATTTTCTGCATTGCAGATAAGACTTTCTATCATTTGACATGAACATCTTTTATTTTGGCAAGCTTTGCTCTAAACATTGCATGGACTGACTTTCTCTTACAGGGAAAGAAGCTTTTCAGCACTTGAGAAGCCTTGTTCTCTTCATTCACTCAAGAGAACTGACACAGTGTCACTGTTCACAGAAACGCTAAACTAAGCTGTCTGGGCCTAGTAACAGTAACTTTACTATTGGAGTAGAAAATGCATAACACAGTAAAGAAAGGCTTTTCTGCATTGCAAATAAGACTGTATATCATTTGACATGAATATCTTTTATTTTGGCAAGCTTTGCTCTAAACATTGCATGGACTGACAGGGAAAGAAGCTTTTCAGCACTTGAGAAGCCTTGTTCTCTTCATTCACTCAAGAGAACTAACACAGTGTCACTGTTCACAGAAACGCTAAACTAAGCTCTCTGGACCTGGTAACACTAACTTTACTTCAAATGCAGAAAATATCTAACCCATTAAAGAAACGCTTTTCTGCATTTCAAATAAGGCTTTATTTCATTTGAAACGAACATCTTACATTTTGGGAAGCTTTGCTCTTAACATTGCGTGAACTGACATTCTCTTACAGGGAAAGAAGCTTTTTAGCAATTGTGAAGCCTTGTTCTCTTCATTCACTCAAGAGAACTGGCACAGTATCACTGTTCACAGAAACGCTAAACTAAGCTCACTGGGCCTAGTGACACTAACTTTACTTTTAAAGTAGAAAACATCTAACCCATTAAAGAAACGCATTTCTGCATTGCAAATAAGACTTTATTTCATTTGAAACGAACATCTTTCGTTTTGGCAAATTTTGCTCTTAACATTGCATGGACTGACATTCTCATACAGGGAAAGACGCTTTTCAGCACTTGAGAAGCCTCGTTGTCTTGATTCACTCGGGAGCACTGGCAAAGTGTCACTGTTTACAGAAACGCTCAACTAAGCTCTCTGGGTCTAGTGACACTAACTTTACTTTTAAAGTAGAAAACATCTAACCCATTAAAGAAACGCTTTTCTGCATTGCAAATAAGACTTTATATCATTTGACATGAATATCTTTTATTTTGGCAAGCTTTGCTCTAAACATTGCATGGACTGACTTTCTCTTACAGGGAAAGAAGCTTTTCAGCACTTGAGAAGCCTTGTTTCTCTTCATTCACTCAAGAGAACTGACACAGTGTCACTGTTCACAGAAACGCTAAACTAAGCTCTCTGGGCCAAGTAACATTAACTTTACTATTAGAGCAGAAAATGCATAACACTTTAAAGAAAGGCTTTTCTGCATTGCAAATAAGACAGTATGTCATTTGAAATGAACATATTTCGTTTTGGCAAGCTTTGCTCTAAACATTGTATGGACTGACTTTCTCTTACAGGGAAAGAAGCTTTTCAGCACTTGAGAAGCCGTGTTCTCTTCATTCACTCAAGAGAACTGGCACAGTGTCACTGTTCACAGAAACGCTAAACTTAGCTCACTGGGCCTAGTAACACTAAGTTTAATTTTAAAGCAGAAAAGATCTAACCCATTAAAGAAATGCTTTTCTGCATGTCAAATAAGGCTTTATTTCATTTGAAACAAACTTCTTTCATTTTAACAAGCTTTGCTCTTAACATTGCATAAACTGACAGGGAAAGAAGCTTTTCAGCACGTGAGAAGCCTCGTTCAATTCATTCACTCAGGAGAACTGACACAGTGTCACTGTTCACAGAAACGCTAAACTAAGCTCACTGTGCCTAGTAACACCAACTTTACTATTGGATCTGAAAATGCCTAACACATTAAAGAAAGTCTTTTCTATATTGCAAATAAGACTTTATTTCATTTGAGACGAACATGTTACAGTTTGGCAGGCTTTGCTCTTAACATTGCATGAACTGACGTTCTCTTACAGGGAAAGAAGCTTTTCAGCACTTGAGAAGCCTTGTTCTCTTCATTCACTCAGGCGAACTGACACAGTGTCACTGTTCACAGAAACGCTAAACTTAGCTCACTGGGCCTAGAAACACTAACTTTACTTTTAAAGCAGAAAACATCTAACCCATTAAAGAAACGCATTTCTGCAGTGCAAATAAGACTTTATTTCATTTGAGACGAACATCTTACATATTGGCAGGCTTTGCTCTTAACATTGCATGAACTGACATTCTCTTACAGGGAAAGAAGCTTTTCAGCACTTGAGAAGCCTCATTTTCTTTCACTCAGGAGCACTGACACAGTGTCACTGTTCACAGAAACGCTAAACTAAGCTCTCTGGGCCTAGTAACAATAACTTTACTATTAGAGCAGAAAATGCATAACACATTAAAGAAAGGCTTTTCTGTATTGCAAATAAGACAGTATGTCATTTGAAATGAACATCTTTTATTTTGGCAAGCTTTGCTCTAAACATTGCATGGACTGACTTTTTCTTACAGGGAAAGAAGCTTTTCAGCACTTGAGAAGCCTTGTTCTCTTCATTCACTCAACAGAACTGACACAGTTCTGTAGACCATATGTAGTCCCATATGGTCTAGCGGTCAGGATTCCTGGTTTTCACCCAGGCGGCCCGAGTTCGACTCCCGGTATGGGAATGCAGGCTCCTGGGGAAGTCGTGGCCTAATGGTTAGAGAGTTGGGCTTGTAACCTGAAGGTTGCCGGTTCGATTCTCACACCGGCAGGAATTGAAGGTGGGGATTGTGAATGAACAGCACTCTCTCTGCCTTCGATACCATGACTGAGGTGCCCTTGAGCAAGGCACCGAACCCCCAATTGCTTCCCGGGCGCTGGAGCAATGGCTGCCCACTGCTCCGGGTGTGTGTTCACGGTGTGTGTGTGTGCGCGTGTTTGTTCACTATTCCCTGCTGTGTGTGTGCACTTGGATGGGTTAAATGCAGAGCACCAATTTCGAGTATGGGTCACCATACTTGACAATACGTCACGACTTTCACTTTTCAGTGACACTGTTCACAGAAACGCTAAACTAAGATGTTTTTTTCAAATGAAATAAAATCTTATTTGCAATGCAGAAATGCGTTTCTTTAATGGGCTGAATGTTTTCTGCTCTAATAGTAAAGTTAGTGTTACTTGGCCCAGTGAGCTTAGTTTAGCGTTTCTGTGAACAGTGATACTGTGCCAGTTCTCTTGAGTGAATGCAGAGAACAAGGCTTCTCAAGTGCTGAAAAGCTTCTTTCCCTGTAAGAGAAAGTCAGTCCATACAATGTTTAGAGCAAAGCTTGCCAAAATAAAAGATGTTCATGTCAAATGATATAACGTCTTATCTGCAATGCAGAAAAGCGTTTCTTTAATGAATTAGATTTTTTCTGCTTTAAAAGTAAAGTTAGTGTTACTAGGCCCAGTGAGCTTAGTTTAGCATTTCTGTGAACAGTGACACTGTGTCAGTGCTCCTGAGTGAAAGAAGACATCGAGGCTTCTCAAGTGCTAAAAAGCTTCTATCCCTGTAAGAGAAAGTCAGTTCATGCAATGTTAAGATCAAAGCTTGCCAAAACGAAAGATGTTCATTTCAAATGACATACTGTCTTATTTGCAATGCAGGAAAGGCTTTCTTTAAAGTGTTATGCATTTTCTGCTCTAATAGTAAAGTTAGTGTTACTTGGCCCAGAGAGCTTAGTTTAGCGCTTCTGTGAACAGTGACACTGTGTCAGTGCTCCTGAGTGAAAGAAGAAATCGAGGTTTCTCAAGTGCTAAAAAGCTTCTATCCCTGTAAGAGACAGTCAGTTCATGCAATGTTAAGAGCAAAGCTTGCCAAAACGAAAGATGTTCATTTCAAATGACATACTGTCTTATTTTCAATGCAGGAAAGCCTTTCTTTAAAGTGTTATGCATTTTCTGCTCTAATACTAAAGTTAGTGTTGCTTGGCCCAGAGAGCTTAGTTTAGCGCTTCTGTGAACAGTGACACTGTGTCAGTTCTCCTGAGTGAATGAATTGAACGAGGCTTCTCACGTGCTGAAAAGCTTCTTTCCATGTAAGAGAATGTCAGTTCATGCAATGTTAAGAGCAAAGCCTGCCATTATGTAAGATGTTCGTCTCAAATGAAATAAAGTCTTATTTGCATTGCAGAAATGCATTTCTTTAATGGGTTAGATGTTTTCTGCTTTAAAACTAAAGTTAGTGTTTCTAGGCCCAGTGAGCTTAGTTTAGCGTTTCTGTGAACAGTGACACTGTGTCAGTTCTCCTGAGTGAATGAATTGAACGAGGCTTCTCACGTGCTGAAAAGCTTCTTTCCATGTCAGTTGATGCAATGCTAAGAGCAAAGCTTGTTAAAATGAAAGAAGTTCGTTTCAAATGAAATAAAGCCTTATTTGACATGCAGAAAAGCGATTCCTTAGTGGGCTAAATGTTTTCTACTCTAATAGTAAAGTTAGTGTCACTAGACCCAGAGAGCTTAGTTGAGCGATTCTGTAAACAGTGACACTTTGCCAGTGCTCCCGAGTGAATCAAGACAACGAGGCTTCTCAAGTGCTGAAAAGTGTCTTTCCCTGTATGAGAATGTCAGTCCATACAATGTTAAGAGCAAAATTTGCCAAAACGAAAGATGTTCGTTTCAAATGAAATAAAGTCTTATTTGCAATCCAGAAAAGCGTTTCTTTAATGGGTTAGATGTTTTCTACTTTAAAAGTAAAGTTAGTGTTACTAGGCCCAGTGAGCTTAGTTTAGCGTTTCTATGAACAGTGATACTGTGCCAGTTCTCTTGAGTGAATGAAGAGAACAAGGCTTCTCAAGTTCTGAAAAGCTTCTTTCCCTGTAAGAGAAAGTCAGTCCATGCAATGTTTAGAGCAAAGCTTGCCAAAATAAAAGATATTCATGTCAAATGATATACATTATTATTTGCAATGCAGAAAAGCGTTTCTTTAATGGGTTAGATGTTTTCTACTTTAAAAGTAAAGTTAGTGTCACTAGACCCAGAGAGCTTAGTTGAGCGTTTCTGTAAACAGTGACACGTTGCCAGTGCTCCCGAGTGAATGAAGACAACGACGCTGCTTAAGTGCTGAAAAGCGTCTTTCCCTGTATGAGAATGTCAGTCCATGCAATGTTAAGAGCAAAATTTGCCAAAACGAAAGATGTTCGTTTCAAATGAAATAAAGTCTTATTTGCAATGCAGAAATGCGTTTCTTTAATGGGTTAGAAGTTTTCTGCTTTAAAAGTAAAGTTAGTGTTACTAGGCCCAGTGAGCTTAATTTAGCGTTTCTGTGAACAATGATACTGTGCCAGTTCTCTTGAGTGAATGAAGAGAACAAGGCTTCTCACGTGCTGAAAAGCTTCTTTCCCTGTCAGTTTATGCAATGCTAAGAGCAAAGCTTGTTAAAATGAAAGAAGTTCGTTTCAAATGAAATAAAGCCTTATTTGACATGCAGAAAAGCGATTCCTTAATGGGCTAAATGTTTTCTGCTCTAATAGTAAAGTTAGTGTTACTGGGCCCAGAGAGCTTAGTTTAGCGTTTCTGTGAACAGTGTCACTGTGTCAGTGCTCCTGAGTGAAAGAAGAAATCGAGGCTTCTCAAGTGCTAAAAAGCTTCTATCCCTGTAAGAGACAGTCAGTTCATGCAATGTTAAGAGCAAAGCTTGCCAAAACGAAAGATGTTCATTTCAAATGACATACTGTCTTATTTGCAATGCAGGAAAGCCTTTCTTTAAAGTGTTATGCATTTTCTGCTCTAATAGTAAAGTTAGTGTTGCTTGGCCCAGAGAGCTTAGTTTAGCGTTTCTGTGAACAGTGACACTGTGCCAGTTCTCTTGAGTGAATGAAGAGGACAAGGGCTTCTCAAGTGCTGAAAAACTTCTTTCCCTGTAAGAGAAAGTCAGTCCATGCAATGTTTAGAGCAAAGCTTACCAAATAAAAGATATTCATGTCAAATGATATAAAGACTTATTTGCAATGCAAAAAAGCGTTTCTTTAATGGGTTAGATGTTTTCTACTTTAAAAGTAAAGTTAGTGTCACTAGACCCAGAGAGCTTAGTTGAGCGTTTCTGTAAACAGTGACACTTTGCCAGTGCTCCCGAGTGAATCAAGACAACGAGGCTTCTCAAGTGCTGAAAAGCGTCTTTCCCTGTATGAGAATCTCAGTCCATGTAATGTTAAGAGCAAAATTTGCCAAAACGAAAGATGTTTGTTTCAAATGAAATAAAGTCTTATTTGCAATGCAGAAATGCATTTCTTTAATGGGCTGAATGTTTTCTGCTCTAATAGTAAAGTTAATGTTACTAGGCCCAGTGAGCTTAGTTTAGCGTTTCTGTGAACAGTGATACTGTGCCAGTTCTCTTGAGTGAATGCAGAGAACAAGGCTTCTCAAGTGCTGAAAAGCTTCTTTCCCTGTAAGAGAAAGTCAGTCCATACAATGTTTAGAGCAAAGCTTGCCAAAATAAAAGATGTTCATGTCAAATGATATAAAGTCTTATCTGCAATGCAGAAAAGCGTTTCTTTAATGAATTAGATTTTTTCTGCTTTAAAAGTAAAGTTAGTGTTACTAGGCCCAGTGAGGTTAGTTTAGCATTTCTGTGAACAGTGACACTGTGTCAGTGCTCCTGACTGAAAGAAGAAATTGAGGCTTCTCAAGTGCTAAAAAAGCTTCTATCCCTGTAAGAGAAAGTCAGTTCATGCAGTGTTAAGAGCAAAGCTTGCCAAAACGAAAGATGTTCATTTCAAATGACATACTGTCTTATTTGCAATGCAGGAAAGGCTTTCTTTAAAGTGTTATGCATTTTCTGCTCTAATAGTAAAGTTAGTGTTACTTGGCCCAGAGAGCTTAGTTTAGCGCTTCAGTGAACAGTGACACTGTGTCAGTGCTCCTGAGTGAAAGAAGAAATTGAGGCTTCTCAAGTGCTAAAAAGCTTCTATCCCTGTAAGAGACAGTCAGTTCATGCAATGTTAAGAGCAAAGCTTGCCAAAACGAAAGATGTTCATTTCAAATGACATACTGTCTTATTTGCAATGCAGGAAAGCCTTTCTTTAAAGTGTTATGCATTTTCTGCTCTAATAGTAAAGTTAGTGTTGCTTGGCCCAGAGAGCTTAGTTTAGCGCTTCTGTGAACAGTGACACTGTGTCAGTGCTCCTGAGTGAAAGAAGAAAACGTGTCTTCTCAAGTGCTGAAAAGCTTCTTTCCCTGTAAGAGAATGTCAGTTCATGCAATGTTAAGAGCAAAGCCTGCCATTATGTAAGATGTTCGTCTCAAATGAAATAAAGTCTTATTTGCATTGCAGAAATGCGTTTCTTTAATGGGTTAGATGTTTTCTGCTTTAAAAGTAAAGTTAGTGTTTCTAGGCCCAGTGAGCTTAGTTTAGCGTTTCTGTGAACAGTGACACTTTGTCAGTTCTCCTGAGTGAATGAATTGAACGAGGCTTCTCACGTGCTGAAAAGCTTCTTTCCATGTCAGTTTATGCAATGCTAAGAGCAAAGCTTGTTAAAATAAAAGAAGTTTGTTTCAAATGAAATAAAGCCTTATTTGACATGCAGTAAAGCGATTCCTTAATGGGCTAAATGTTTTCTGCTCTAATAGTAAAGTTAGTGTCACTAGACCCAGAGAGCTTAGTTGAGCGTTTCTGTAAACAGTGTCACTGTGTCAGTGCTCCTGAGTGAAAGAAGAAATCGAGGCTTCTCAAGTGCTAAAAAGCTTCTATCCCTGTAAGAGAAATTCAGTTCATGCAATGTTAAGAGCAAAACTTGCCAAAACGAAAGATGTTCATTTCAAATGACATACTGTCTTATTTGCAATGCAGAAAAGGCTTTCTTTAAAGTGTTATGCATTTTCTGCTCTAATAGTAAAGTTAGTGTTACTTGGCACAGAGAGCTTAGTTTAGCGTTTCTGTGAACAGTGATACTGTGCCAGTTCTCTTGAGTGAATGAAGAGAACAAGGCTTCTCAAGTGCTGAAAAGCTTCTTTCCCTGTAAGAGAAAGTCAGTCCATGCAATGTTTAGAGCAAAGCTTACCAAAATAAAAGATATTCATGTCAAATGATATAAAGACTTATTTGCAATGCAAAAAAGCGTTTCTTTAATGGGTTAGATGTTTTCTACTTTAAAAGTAAAGTTAGTGTCACTAGACCCAGAGAGCTTAGTTGAGCGTTTCTGTAAACAGTGACACTTTGCCAGTGCTCCCGAGTGAATGAAGACAACGAGGCTTCTCAAGTGCTGAAAAGCGTCTTTCCCTGTATGAGAATCTCAGTCCATGTAATGTTAAGAGCAAAATTTGCCAAAACGAAAGATGTTTGTTTCAAATGAAATAAAGTCTTATTTGCAATGCAGAAATGCATTTCTTTAATGGGCTGAATGTTTTCTGCTCTAATAGTAAAGTTAGTGTTACTAGGCCCAGTGAGCTTAGTTTAGCGTTTCTGTGAACAGTGATACTGTGCCAGTTCTCTTGAGTGAATGCAGAGAACAAGGCTTCTCAAGTGCTGAAAAGCTTCTTTCCCTGTAAGAGAAAGTCAGTCCATACAATGTTTAGAGCAAAGCTTGCCAAAATAAAAGATGTTCATGTCAAATGATATAAAGTCTTATCTGCAATGCAGAAAAGCGTTTCTTTAATGAATTAGATTTTTTCTGCTTTAAAAGTAAAGTTAGTGTTACTAGGCCCAGTGAGGTTAGTTTAGCATTTCTGTGAACAGTGACACTGTGTCAGTGCTCCTGACTGAAAGAAGAAATTGAGGCTTCTCAAGTGCTAAAAAAGCTTCTATCCCTGTAAGAGAAAGTCAGTTCATGCAGTGTTAAGAGCAAAGCTTGCCAAAACGAAAGATGTTCATTTCAAATGACATACTGTCTTATTTGCAATGCAGGAAAGGCTTTCTTTAAAGTGTTATGCATTTTCTGCTCTAATAGTAAAGTTAGTGTTACTTGGCCCAGAGAGCTTAGTTTAGCGCTTCAGTGAACAGTGACACTGTGTCAGTGCTCCTGAGTGAAAGAAGAAATTGAGGCTTCTCAAGTGCTAAAAAGCTTCTATCCCTGTAAGAGACAGTCAGTTCATGCAATGTTAAGAGCAAAGCTTGCCAAAACGAAAGATGTTCATTTCAAATGACATACTGTCTTATTTGCAATGCAGGAAAGCCTTTCTTTAAAGTGTTATGCATTTTCTGCTCTAATAGTAAAGTTAGTGTTGCTTGGCCCAGAGAGCTTAGTTTAGCGCTTCTGTGAACAGTGACACTGTGTCAGTGCTCCTGAGTGAAAGAAGAAAACGTGTCTTCTCAAGTGCTGAAAAGCTTCTTTCCCTGTAAGAGAATGTCAGTTCATGCAATGTTAAGAGCAAAGCCTGCCATTATGTAAGATGTTCGTCTCAAATGAAATAAAGTCTTATTTGCATTGCAGAAATGCGTTTCTTTAATGGGTTAGATGTTTTCTGCTTTAAAAGTAAAGTTAGTGTTTCTAGGCCCAGTGAGCTTAGTTGAGCGTTTCTGTGAACAGTGACACTTTGTCAGTTCTCCTGAGTGAATGAATTGAACGAGGCTTCTCAAGTGCTAAAAAGCTTCTATTGCTGTAAGAGAAAGTCAGTTCATGCAATGTTAAGACCAAAGCTTGCCAAAATGAAAGATGTTCATTTCAAATGACATACTGTCTTATTTGCAATGCAGGAAAGCCTTTCTTTAAAGTGTTATGCATTTTCTGCTCTAATAGTAAAGTTAGTGTTACTTGGCCCAGAGAGCTTAGTTTAGCGTTTCTGTGAACAGTGACACTGTGCCAGTTCTCTTGAGTGAATGCAGAGAACAAGGCTTCTCAAGTGCTGAAAAGCTTCTTTCCGTGTCAGTTTATGCAAAGTAAAGAGCACAGCATTCCAAAATGTAACGTTCGTCTCAAATGAAATAAAGTCTTATTTGCATTGCAGAAATGCGTTTCTTTAATTGGTTAGCTGTTTTCTGCTTTAAAAGTAAAGTTAGTGTTTCTAGGCTCAGTGAGCTTAGTTTAGCGTTGACACTGTGTCAGTTCTCCTGAGTGAATGAATTGAACGAGGCTTCTCCCGTGCTGAAAAGCTTCTTTCCCTGTCAGTTTATGCAATACTAAGAGCAAAGCTTGTTAAAATGAAAGAAGTTCGTTTCAAATGAAATAAAGCCGTATTTGACATGCAGAAAAGCGATTCCTTAATGGGCTAAATGTTTTCTGCTCTAATAGTAAAGTTAGTGTTACTGGGCCCAGAGAGCTTAGTTTAGCGTTTCTGTGAACAGTGTCACTGTGCCAGTGCTCCTGAGTGAAAGAAGAAATCGAGGCTTCTCAAGTGCTAAAAAGCTTCTATCCCTGTAAGAGAAATTCAGTTCATGCAATGTTAAGAGCAAAACTTGCCAAAACGAAAGATGTTCATTTCAAATGACATACTGTCTTATTTGCAATGCAGGAAAGCCTTTCTTTAAAGTGTTATGCATTTTCTGCTCTAATAGTAAAGTTAGTGTTACTTGGCCCAGAGAGCTTAGTTTAGCGTTTCTGTGAACAGTGACACTGTGCCAGTTCTCTTGAGTGAATGAAGAGGACAAGGCTTCTCAAGTGCTGAAAAGCTTCTTTCCCTGTAAGAGAAAGTCAGTCCATGCAATGTTTAGAGCAAAGCTTGCCAAAATAAAAGATATTCATGTCAAATGATATAAAGTCTTATTTGCAATGCAGAAAAGCGTTTCTTTAATGGGTTAGATGTTTTCTACTTTAAAAGTAAAGTTAGTGTCACTAGACCCAGAGAGCTTAGTTGAGCGTTTCTGTAAACAGTGACACTTTGCCAGTGCTCCTGAGTGAATCAAGACAACGAGGCTTCTCAAGTGCTGAAACGCGTCCTTCCCTGTATGAGAATGTCAGTCCATGCAATGTTAAGAGCAAAATTTGCCAAAACGAAAGATGTTTGTTTTAAATGAAATAAAGTCTTATTTGCAATGCAGAAATGCGTTTCTTTAATGGGTTAGATGTTTTCTGCTTTAAAAGTAAAGTTAGTGTTACTAGGCCCAGTGAGCGTAGTTTAGCATTTCTGTGAACAGTGACACTGTGTCAGTGCTCCTGAGTGAAAGAAGAAATCGAGGCTTCTCAAGTGCTAAAAAGCTTCTATCCCTGTAAGAGAAAGTCAGTTCATGCAATGTTAAGACCAAAGCTTGCCAAAATGAAAGATGTTCATTTCAAATGACATACTGTCTTATTTGCAATGCAGGAAAGCCTTTCTTTAAAGTGTTATGCATTTTCTGCTCTAATAGTAAAGTTAGTGTTACTTGGCCCAGAGAGCTTAGTTTAGCGTTTCTGTGAACAGTGACACTGTGCCAGTTCTCTTGAGTGAATGCAGAGAACAAGGCTTCTCAAGTGCTGAAAAGCTTCTTTCCGTGTCAGTTTATGCAAAGTAAAGAGCACAGCATTCCAAAATGTAACGTTCGTCTCAAATGAAATAAAGTCTTATTTGCATTGCAGAAATGCGTTTCTTTAATTGGTTAGCTGTTTTCTGCTTTAAAAGTAAAGTTAGTGTTTCTAGGCTCAGTGAGCTTAGTTTAGCGTTTCTGTGAACAGTGACACTGTGTCAGTTCTCCTGAGTGAATGAATTGAACGAGGCTTCTCACGTGCTGAAAAGCTTCTTTCCCTTTCAGTTTATGCAATGTTAAGAGCACAGCTTGTTAAAATGAAAGAAGTTCGTTTCAAATGAAATAAAGGCTTATTTGACATGCAGAAAAGCGTTTCTTTAATGGGTTAGATGTTTTCTGCTTTAAAAGTAAAGTTAGTGTTACTAGGCCCAGTGAGCTTAGTTTAGCATTTCTGTGAACGGTGACACTGTGTCAGTGCTCATGAGTGAAAGAAGAAATCGAGTCTTCTCAAGTGCTAAAAAGCTTCTATCCCTGTAAGAGAAAGTCAGTTCATGCAATGTTAAGAGCAAAGCTTGCCAAAACGAAAGATGTTCATTTCAAATGACATACTGTCTTATTTACAATGCAGGAAAGCCTTTCTTTAAAGTGTTATGCATTTTCTGCTCTAATAGTAAAGTTAGTGTTACTTGGCCCAGAGAGCTTAGTTTAGCGTTTCTGTGAACAGTGACACTGTGCCAGTTCTCTTGAGTGAATGAAGAGGACAAGGCTTCTCAAGTGCTGAAAAGCTTCTTTCCCTGTAAGAGAAAGTCAGTCCATGCAATGTTTAGAGCAAAGCTTGCCAAAATAAAAGATATTCATGTCAAATGATATAAAGTCTTATTTGCAATGCAGAAAAGCGTTTCTTTAATGGGTTAGATGTTTTCTACTTTAAAAGTAAAGTTAGTGTCACTAGACCCAGAGAGCTTAGTTGAGCGTTTCTGTAAACAGTGACACTTTGCTAGTGCTCCTGAGTGAATCAAGACAACGAGGCTTCTCAAGTGCTGAAACGCGTCCTTCCCTGTATGAGAATGTCAGGCCATGCAATGTTAATAGCAAAATTTGCCAAAACGAAAGATGTTTGTTTTAAATGAAATAAAGTCTTATTTGCAATGCAGAAATGCGTTTCTTTAATGGGTTAGATGTTTTCTGCTTTAAAAGTAAAGTTAGTGTTACTAGGCCCAGTGAGCTTAGTTTAGCGTTTCTGTGAACAGTGACACTGTGTCAGTTCTCCTGAGTGAATGAATTGAACGAGGCTTCTCACGTGCTGAAAAGCTTCTTTCCCTGTCAGTTTATGCAATGTTAAGAGCAAAGCTTGTTAAAATGAAAGAAGTTCGTTTCAAATGAAATAAAGCCTTATTTGACATGCAGAAAAGCGTTTCTTTAATGAATTAGATTTTTTCTGCTTTAAAAGTAAAGTTAGTGTTACTAGGCCCAGTGAGCTTAGTTTAGCATTTCTGTGAACAGTGACAATGTGTCAGTGCTCCTGAGTGAAAGAAGAAATCGAGGCTTCTCAAGTGCTGAAAAGCTTCTATCCCTGTAAGAGAAAGTCAGTTCATGCAATGTTAAGACCAAAGCTTGCCAAAACGAAAGATGTTCGTTTCAAATGAAATAAAGTCTTATTTGCAATGCAGAAATGCGTTTCTTTAATGGGTTAGATGTTTTCTGCTTTAAAAGTAAAGTTAGTGTTACTAGGCCCAGTGAGCTTAGTTTAGCGTTTCTGTGAACAGTGATACTGTGCCAGTTCTCTTGAGTGAATGAAGAGAACAAGGCTTCTCAAGTGCTGAAAAGCTTCTTTCCCTGTAAGAGAATGTAAGTTCATGCAAAGTAAAGAGCACAGCATTCCAAAATGTAACATGTTCGTCTCAAATGAAATAAAGTCTTATTTGCATTGCAGAAATGTGTTTCTTTAATTGGTTAGCTGTTTTCTGCTTTAAAAGTAAAGTTAGTGTTTCTAGGTCCAGTGAGCTTAGTTTAGCGTTTCTGTGAACAGTGACACTGTGTCAGTTCTCCTGAGTGAATGAATTGAACGAGACTTCTCACTTGCTGAAAAGCTTCTTTCCCTTTCAGTTTATGCAATGTTAAGAGCACAGCTTGTTAAAATGAAAGATGTTCGTTTCAAATGAAATAAAGCCTTATTTGACATGCAGAAAAGCGTTTCTTTAATGGGTTAGATGTTTTCTGCTTTAAAAGTAAAGTTAGTGTTACTAGGCCCAGTGAGCTTAGTTTAGCATTTCTGTGAACAGTGACACTGTGTCAGTGCTCATGAGTGAAAGAAGAAATCGAGTCTTCTCAAGTGCTAAAAAGCTTCTATCCCTGTAAGAGAAAGTCAGTTCATGCAATGTTAAGAGCAAAGCTTGCCAAAACGAAAGATGTTCATTTCAAATGACATACTGTCTTATTTACAATGCAGGAAAGCCTTTCTTTAAAGTGTTATGCATTTTCTGCTCTAATAGTAAAGTTAGTGTTACTTGGCCCAGAGAGCTTAGTTTAGCGTTTCTGTGAACAGTGACACTGTGCCAGTTCTCTTGAGTGAATGAAGAGGACAAGGCTTCTCAAGTGCTGAAAAGCTTCTTTCCCTGTAAGAGAAAGTCAGTCCATGCAATGTTTAGAGCAAAGCTTGCCAAAATAAAAGATATTCATGTCAAATGATATAAAGTCTTATTTGCAATGCAGAAAAGCGTTTCTTTAATGGGTTAGATGTTTTCTACTTCAAAAGTAAAGTTAGTGTCACTAGACCCAGAGAGCTTAGTTGAGCGTTTCTGTAAACAGTGACACTTTGCCAGTGCTCCCGAGTTAATCAAGACAACGAGGCTTCTCAAGTGCTGAAAAGCGTCTTTCCCTGTATGGGAATGTCAGTCCATGCAATGTTAAGAGCAAAATTTGCCAAAACGAAAGATGTTCGTTTCAAATGAAATAAAGTCTTATTTGCAATGCAGAAATGCGTTTCTTTAATGGGTTAGATGTTTTCTGCTTTAAAAGTAAAGTTAGTGTTACGAGGCCCAGTGAACTTAGTTTAGCGTTTCTGTGAACAGTGATACCGTGCCAGTTCTCTTGAGTGAATGAAGAGAACAAGGCTTCTCAAGTGCTGAAAAGCTTCTTTCCCTGTAAGAGAATGTAAGTTCATGCAAAGTAAAGAGCACAGCATTCCAAAATGTAACATGTTCGTCTCAAATGAAATAAAGTCTTATTTGCATTGCAGAAATGCGTTTCTTTAATGGGTTAGGTGTTTTCTGCTTTAAAAGTAAAGTTAGTGTTTCTAGGCTCAGTGAGCTTAGTTTAGCGTTTCTGTGAACAGTGACACTGTGTCAGTTCTCCTGAGTGAATGAATTGAACGAGGCTTCTCACGTGCTGAAAAGCTTCTTTCCCTGTCAGTTTATGCAATGTTAAGAGCAAAGCTTGTTAAAATGAAAGAAGTTCGTTTCAAATGAAATAAAGCCTTATTTGACATGCAGAAAAGTGTTTCTTTAATGAATTAGATTTTTTTCTGCTTTAAAAGTAAAGTTAGTGTTACTAGGCCCAGTGAGCTTAGTTTAGCATTTCTGTGAACAGTGACACTATGTCAGTGCTCCTGAGTGAAAGAAGAAATCGAGGCTTCTCAAGTGCTAAAAAGCTTCTATCCCTGTAAGAGAAAGTCAGTTCATGCAATGTTAAGACCAAAGCTTGCCAAAATGAAAGATGTTCATTTCAAATGACATACTGTCTTATTTGCAATGCAGGAAAGCCTTTCTTTAAAGTGTTATGCATTTTCTGCTCTAATAGTAAAGTTAGTGTTACTTGGCCCAGAGAGCTTAGTTTAGCGTTTCTGTGAACAGTGACACTGTGCCAGTTCTCTTGAGTGAATGAAGAGGACAAGGCTTCTCAAGTGCTGAAAAGCTTCTTTCCCTGTAAGAGAAAGTCAGTCCATGCAATGTTTAGAGCAAAGCTTGCCAAAATAAAAGATATTCATGTCAAATGATATAAAGTCTTATTTGCAATGCAGAAAAGCGTTTCTTTAATGGGTTAGATGTTTTCTACTTTAAAAGTAAAGTTAGTGTCACTAGACCCAGAGAGCTTAGTTGAGCGTTTCTGTAAACAGTGACACTTTGCCAGTGCTCCTGAGTGAATCAAGACAACGAGGCTTCTCAAGTGCTGAAACGCGTCCTTCCCTGTATGAGAATGTCAGTCCATGCAATGTTAAGAGCAAAATTTGCCAAAACGAAAGATGTTTGTTTTAAATGAAATAAAGTCTTATTTGCAATGCAGAAATGCGTTTCTTTAATGGGTTAGATGTTTCTGCTTTAAAAGTAAAGTTAGTGTTACTAGGCCCAGTGAGCGTAGTTTAGCATTTCTGTGAACAGTGACACTGTGTCAGTGCTCCTGAGTGAAAGAAGAAATCGAGGCTTCTCAAGTGCTAAAAAGCTTCTATCCCTGTAAGAGAAAGTCAGTTCATGCAATGTTAAGACCAAAGCTTGCCAAAATGAAAGATGTTCATTTCAAATGACATACTGTCTTATTTGCAATGCAGGAAAGCCTTTCTTTAAAGTGTTATGCATTTTCTGCTCTAATAGTAAAGTTAGTGTTACTTGGCCCAGAGAGCTTAGTTTAGCGTTTCTGTGAACAGTGACACTGTGCCAGTTCTCTTGAGTGAATGCAGAGAACAAGGCTTCTCAAGTGCTGAAAAGCTTCTTTCCGTGTCAGTTTATGCAAAGTAAAGAGCACAGCATTCCAAAATGTAACGATCGTCTCAAATGAAATAAAGTCTTATTTGCATTGCAGAAATGCGTTTCTTTAATTGGTTAGCTGTTTTCTGCTTTAAAAGTAAAGTTAGTGTTTCTAGGCTCAGTGAGCTTAGTTTAGCGTTTCTGTGAACAGTGACACTGTGTCAGTTCTCCTGAGTGAATGAATTGAACGAGGCTTCTCACGTGCTGAAAAGCTTCTTTCCCTTTCAGTTTATGCAATGTTAAGAGCACAGCTTGTTAAAATGAAAGAAGTTCGTTTCAAATGAAATAAAGGCTTATTTGACATGCAGAAAAGCGTTTCTTTAATGGGTTAGATGTTTTCTGCTTTAAAAGTAAAGTTAGTGTTACTAGGCCCAGTGAGCTTAGTTTAGCATTTCTGTGAACAGTGACACTGTGTCAGTGCTCATGAGTGAAAGAAGAAATCGAGTCTTCTCAAGTGCTAAAAAGCTTCTATCCCTGTAAGAGAAAGTCAGTTCATGCAATGTTAAGAGCAAAGCTTGCCAAAACGAAAGATGTTCATTTCAAATGACATACTGTCTTATTTACAATGCAGGAAAGCCTTTCTTTAAAGTGTTATGCATTTTCTGCTCTAATAGTAAAGTTAGTGTTACTTGGCCCAGAGAGCTTAGTTTAGCGTTTCTGTAAACAGTGACACTTTGCCAGTGCTCCCGAGTGAATCAAGACAACGAGGCTTCTCAAGTGCTGAAAAGCGTCTTTCCCTGTATGAGAATGTCAGTCCATGCAATGTTAAGAGCAAAATTTGCCAAAACGAAAGATGTTCGTTTCAAATGAAATAAAGTCTTATTTGCAATGCAGAAATGCGTTTCTTTAATGGGTTAGATGTTTTCTGCTTTAATAGTAAAGTTAGTGTTACTAGACCCAGTGAACTTAGTTTAGCGTTTCTGTGAACAGTGATACTGTGCCAGTTCTCTTGAGTGAATGAAGAGAACAAGGCTTCTCAAGTGCTGAAAAGCTTCTTTCCCTGTAAGAGAAAGTCAGTCCATGCAATGTTTAGAGCAAAGCTTGCCAAAATAAAAGATATTCATGTCAAATGATATAAAGTCTTATTTGCAATGCAGAAAAGCGTTTATTTAATGGGTTAGATGTTTTCTACTTCAAAAGTAAAGTTAGTGTCACTAGACCCAGAGAGCTTAGTTGAGCGTTTCTGTAAACAGTGACACTTTGCCAGTGCTCCCGAGTGAATCAAGACAACGAGGCTTCTCAAGTGCTGAAAAGCGTCTTTCCCTGTATGAGAATGTCAGTCCATGCAATGTTAAGAGCAAAATTTGCCAAAACGAAAGATGTTCGTTTCAAATGAAATAAAGTCTTATTTGCAATGCAGAAATGCGTTTCTTTAATGGCTTAGATGTTTTCTGCTTTAAAAGTAAAGTTAGTGTTACTAGGCCCAGTGAACTTAGTTTAGCGTTTCTGTGAACAGTGATACTGTGCCAGTTCTCTTGAGTGAATGAATTGAACGAGACGTCTCACGTGTTGAAAAGCTTCTTTCCCTGTCAGTTTATGCAATGTTAAGAGCAAAGCTTGTTAAAATGAAAGAAGTTCGTTTCAAATGAAATAAAGCCTTATTTGACATGCAGAAAAGCGTTTCTTTAATGAATTAGATTTTTTCTGCTTTAAAAGTAAAGTTAGTGTTACTAGGCCCAGTGAGCTTAGTTTAGCGTTTCTGTGAACAGTGACACTGTGTCAGTGCTCCTGAGTGAAAGAAGAAATCGAGGCTTCTCAAGTGCTAAAAAGCTTCTATCCCTGTAAGAGAAAGTCAGTTCATGCAATGTTAAGACCAAAGCTTGCCAAAATGAAAGATGTTCATTTCAAATGACATACTGTCTTATTTGCAATGCAGGAAAGCCTTTCTTTAAAGTGTTATGCATTTTCTGCTCTAATAGTAAAGTTAGTGTTACTTGGCCCAGAGAGTTTAGTTTAGCGTTTCTGTGAACAGTGACACTGTGCCAGTTCTCTTGAGTGAATGAAGAGGACAAGGCTTCTCAAGTGCTGAAAAGCTTCTTTCCCTGTAAGAGAAAGTCAGTCCATGCAATGTTTAGAGCAAAGCTTGCCAAAATAAAAGATATTCATGTCAAATGATATAAAGTCTTATTTGCAATGCAGAAAAGCGTTTCTTTAATGGGGTAGATGTTTTCTACTTTAAAAGTAAAGTTAGTCTCACTAGACCCAGAGAGCTTAGTTGAGCGTTTCTGTAAAAAGTGACACTTTGCCAGTGCTCCCGAGTGAATCGAGACAACGAGGCTTCTCAAGTGCTGAAAAGCGTCTTTCCCTGTATGAGAATGTCAGTCCATGCAATGTTAAGAGCAAAATTTGCCAAAACGAAAGATGTTCGTTTCAAATGAAATAAAGTCTTATTTGCAATGCAGAAATGCGTTTCTTTAATGGGTTAGATGTTTTCTGCTTTAAAAATAAAGTTAGTGTTACGAGGCCCAGTGAACTTAGTTTAGCGTTTCTGTGAACAGTGATACTGTGCCAGTTCTCTTGAGTGAATGAAGAGAACAAGGCTTCTCAAGTGCTGAAAAGCTTCTTTCCCTGTAAGAGAATGTAAGTTCATGCAAAGTAAAGAGCACAGCATTCCAAAATGTAACATGTTCGTCTCAAATGAAATAAAGTCTTATTTGCATTGCAGAAATGCGTTTCTTTAATGGGTTAGGTGTTTTCTGCTTTAAAAGTAAAGTTAGTGTTTCTAGGTCCAGTGAGCTTAGTTTAGCGTTTCTGTGAACAGTGACACTGTGTCAGTTCTCCTGAGTGAATGAATTGAACGAGGCTTCTCTCGTGCTGAAAAGCTTCTTTCCCTGTCAGTTTATGCAATGTTAAGAGCAAAGCTTGTTAAAATGAAAGAAGTTTGTTTCAAATGAAATAAAGCCTTATTTGACATGCAGAAATGCGTTTCTTTAATGGGCTAAATGTTTTCTGCTCTAATAGTAAAATTAGTGTTACTGGGCCCAGAGAGCTTAGTTTAGCGATTCTGTGAACAGTGACCTGTGCCAGTTCTCTTGAGTGAATGAAGAGGACAAGGCTTCTCAAGTGCTGAAAAGCTTCTTTCCCTATAAGAGAAAGTCAGTCCATGCAATGTTTAGAGCAAAGCTTGCCAAAATAAAAGATATTCATGTCAAATGATATAAAGTCTTATTTGCAATGTAGAAAAGCGTTTCTTTAATGGGTTAGATGTTTTCTACTTTAAAAGTAAAGTTAGTGTCACTAGACCCAGAGAGCTTAGTTGAGCGTTTCTGTAAACAGTGACACTTTGCCAGTGCTCCCGAGTGAATCAAGACAACGAGGCTTCTCAAGTGCTGAAAAGCGTCTTTCCCTGTATGAGAATGTCAGTCCATGCAATGTTAAGAGCAAAATTTGCCAAAACGAAAGATGTTCGTTTCAAATGAAATAAAGTCTTATTTGCAATGCAGAAATGCGTTTCTTTAATGGCTTAGATGTTTTCTGCTTTAAAAGTAAAGTTAGTGTTACTAGGCCCAGTGAACTTAGTTTAGCGTTTCTGTGAACAGTGATACTGTGCCAGTTCTCTTGAGTGAATGAATTGAACGAGACGTCTCACGTGTTGAAAAGCTTCTTTCCCTGTCAGTTTATGCAATGTTAAGAGCAAAGCTTGTTAAAATGAAAGAAGTTCGTTTCAAATGAAATAAAGCCTTATTTGACATGCAGAAAAGCGTTTCTTTAATGAATTAGATTTTTTCTGCTTTAAAAGTAAAGTTAGTGTTACTAGGCCCAGTGAGCTTAGTTTAGCGTTTCTGTGAACAGTGACACTGTGTCAGTGCTCCTGAGTGAAAGAAGAAATCGAGGCTTCTCAAGTGCTAAAAAGCTTCTATCCCTGTAAGAGAAAGTCAGTTCATGCAATGTTAAGACCAAAGCTTGCCAAAATGAAAGATGTTCATTTCAAATGACATACTGTCTTATTTGCAATGCAGGAAAGCCTTTCTTTAAAGTGTTATGCATTTTCTGCTCTAATAGTAAAGTTAGTGTTACTTGGCCCAGAGAGTTTAGTTTAGCGTTTCTGTGAACAGTGACACTGTGCCAGTTCTCTTGAGTGAATGAAGAGGACAAGGCTTCTCAAGTGCTGAAAAGCTTCTTTCCCTGTAAGAGAAAGTCAGTCCATGCAATGTTTAGAGCAAAGCTTGCCAAAATAAAAGATATTCATGTCAAATGATATAAAGTCTTATTTGCAATGCAGAAAAGCGTTTCTTTAATGGGGTAGATGTTTTCTACTTTAAAAGTAAAGTTAGTGTCACTAGACCCAGAGAGCTTAGTTGAGCGTTTCTGTAAAAAGTGACACTTTGCCAGTGCTCCCGAGTGAATCGAGACAACGAGGCTTCTCAAGTGCTGAAAAGCGTCTTTCCCTGTATGAGAATGTCAGTCCATGCAATGTTAAGAGCAAAATTTGCCAAAACGAAAGATGTTCGTTTCAGATGAAATAAAGTCTTATTTGCAATGCAGAAATGCGTTTCTTTAATGGGTTAGATGTTTTCTGCTTTAAAAGTCAAGTTAGTGTTACTAGGCCCAGTGAGCTTAGTTTAGCGTTTCTGTGAACAGTGACACTGTGTCAGTGCTCCTGAGTGAAAGAAGAAATCGAGGCTTCTCAAGTGCTAAAAAGCTTCTATCCCTGTAAGAGAAAGTCAGTTCATGCAATGTTAAGACCAAAGCTTGCCAAAATGAAAGATGTTCATTTCAAATGACATACTGTCTTATTTGCAATGCAGGAAAGCCTTTCTTTAAAGTGTTATGCATTTTCTGCTCTAATAGTAAAGTTAGTGTTACTTGGCCCAGAGAGTTCAGTTTAGCGTTTCTGTGAACAGTGACACTGTGCCAGTTCTCTTGAGTGAATGAAGAGGACAAGGCTTCTCAAGTGCTGAAAAGCTTCTTTCCCTGTAAGAGAAAGTCAGTCCATGCAATGTTTAGAGCAAAGCTTGCCAAAATAAAAGATATTCATGTCAAATGATATAAAGTCTTATTTGCAATGCAGAAAAGCGTTTCTTTAATGGGGTAGATGTTTTCTACTTTAAAAGTAAAGTTAGTGTCACTAGACCCAGAGAGCTTAGTTGAGCGTTTCTGTAAAAAGTGACACTTTGCCAGTGCTCCCGAGTGAATCGAGACAACGAGGCTTCTCAAGTGCTGAAAAGCGTCTTTCCCTGTATGAGAATGTCAGTCCATGCAAT
This sequence comes from Spinibarbus caldwelli, assembly GCA_039654775.1. NCBI lineage: Eukaryota > Metazoa > Chordata > Actinopteri > Cypriniformes > Cyprinidae > Spinibarbus > Spinibarbus caldwelli. Next base: position 6,173,322 of record CM077240.1, read on the forward strand.
GTTAAGAGCAAAATTTGCCAAAACGAAAGATGTTCGTTTCAAATGAAATAAAGTCTTATTTGCAATGCAGAAATGCGTTTCTTTAATGGGTTAGATGTTTTCTGCTTTAAAAGTAAAGTTAGTGTTACTAGGCCCAGTGAGCTTAGTTTAGCGTTTCTGTGAACAGTGATACTGTGCCAGTTCTCTTGAGTGAATGAAGAGAACAAGGCTTCTCAAGTGCTGAAAAGCTTCTTTCCCTGTAAGAGAATGTAAGTTCATGCAAAGTAAAGAGCACAGCATTCCAAAATGTAACATGTTCGTCTCAAATGAAATAAAGTCTTATTTGCATTGCAGAAATGTGTTTCTTTAATTGGTTAGGTGTTTTCTGCTTTAAAAGTAAAGTTAGTGTTACTAGGCCCAGTGAGCTTAGTTTATCATTTCTGTGAACAGTGACACTGTGTCAGTGCTCCTGAGTGAAAGAAGAAATCGAGTCTTCTCAAGTGCTAAAAAGCTTCTATCACTGTAAGAGAAAGTCAGTTCATGCAATGTTAAGAGCAAAGCTTGCCAAAACGAAAGATGTTCATTTCCAATGACATACCGTCTTATTAACAATGCAGGAAAGCCTTTCTTTAAAGTGTTATGCATTTTCTGCTCTAATAGTAAAGTTAGTTTTACTTGGACCAGAGAGCTTAGTTTAGCGTTTCTGTGAACAGTGATACTGTGCCAGTTCTCTTGAGTGAATGAAGAGAACAAGGCTTCTCAAGTGCTGAAAAGCTTCTTTCCCTGTAAGAGAAAGTCAGTCCATGCAATGTTTAGAGCAAAGCTTGCCAAAATAAAAGATATTCATGTCAAATGATATAAAGTCTTATTTGCAATGCAGAAAAGCGTTTCTTTAATGGGTTAGATGTGTTCTACTTTAAAAGTAAAGTTAGTGTCACTAGACCCAGAGAGCTTAGTTGAGCGCTTCTGTAAACAGTGACACTTTGCCAGTGCTCCCGAGTGAATCAAGACAACGAGGCTTCTCAAGTGCTGAAAAGCGTCTTTCCCTGTATGAGAATTTCAGTCCATGCAATGTTAAGAGCAAAGCTAGCCAAAATAAAAGATATTCATGTCAAATGATATAAAGTCTTATTTGCAATGCAGAAAAGCGTTTCTTTAATGGGTTAGATGTTTTCTACTTCAAAAGTAAAGTTAGTGTCACTAGACCCAGAGAGCTTAGTTGAGCGTTTCTGTAAACAGTGACACTTTGCCAGTGCTCCCGAGTGAATCAAGACAACGAGGCTTCTCAAGTGCTGAAAAGCGTCTTTCCCTGTATGAGAATGTCAGTCCATGCAATCTTAAGAGCAAAATTTGCCAAAACGAAAGATGTTCGTTTCAAATGAAATAAAGTCTTATTTGCAATGCAGAAATGCGTTTCTTTAATGGGTTAGATGTTTTCTGCTTTAAAAGTAAAGTTAGTGTTACTAGGCCCAGTGAACTTAGTTTAGCGTTTCTGTGAATAGTGATACTGTGCCAGTTCTCTTGAGTGAATGAAGAGAACAAGGCTTCTCAAGTGCTGAAAAGCTTCTTTCCCTGTAAGAGAATGTAAGTTCATGCAAAGTAAAGAGCACAGCATTCCAAAATGTAACATGTTCGTCTCAAATGAAATAAAGTCTTATTTGCATTGCAGAAATGCGTTTCTTTAATGGGTTAGGTGTTTTCTGCTTTAAAAGTAAAGTTAGTGTTTCTAGGCTCAGTGAGCTTAGTTTAGCGTTTCTGTGAACAGTGACACTGTGTCAGTTCTCCTGAGTGAATGAATTGAACGAGACTTCTCACGTGTTGAAAAGCTTCTTTCCCTTTCAGTTTATGCAATATTAAGAGCACAGCTTGTTAAAATGAAAGAAGTTCGTTTCAAATGAAATAAAGGCTTATTTGACATGTAGAAAAGCGTTTCTTTAATGGGTTAGATGTTTTCTGCTTTAAAAGTAAAGTTAGTGTTACTAGGCCCAGTGAGCTTAGTTTAGCATTTCTGTGAACAGTGACACTGTGTCAGTGCTCATGAGTGAAAGAAGAAATCGAGTCTTCTCAAGTGCTAAAAAGCTTCTATCCCTGTAAGAGAAAGTCAGTTCATGCAATGTTAAGAGCAAAGCTTGCCAAAACGAAAGATGTTCATTTCAAATGACATACTGTCTTATTTACAATGCAGGAAAGCCTTTATTTAAAGTGTTATGCATTTTCTGCTCTAATAGTAAAGTTAGTGTTACTTGGCCCAGAGAGCTTATTTAGCGTTTCTGTGAACAGTGACACTGTGCCAGTTCTCTTGAGTGAATGAAGAGGACAAGGCTTCTCAAGTGCTGAAAAGCTTTTTTCCCTGTAAGAGAAAGTCAGTCCATGCAATGTTTGGAGCAAAGCTTGCCAAAATAAAAGATATTCATGTCAAATGATATAAAGTCTTATTTGCAATGCAGAAAAGCGTTTCTTTAATGGGTTAGATGTTTTCTACTTTAAAAGTAAAGTTAGTGTCACTAGACCCAGAGAGCTTAGTTGAGCGTTTCTGTAAACAGTGACACTTTGCTAGTGCTCCTGAGTGAATCAAGACAACGAGGCTTCTCAAGTGCTGAAACACGTCCTTCCCTGTATGAGAATGTCAGTCCATGCAATGTTAAGAGCAAAATTTGCCAAAACGAAAGATGTTCGTTTCAAATGAAATAAAGTCTTATTTGCAATGCAGAAATGCGTTTCTTTAATGGGTTAGATGTTTTCTGCTTTAAAAGTAAAGTTAGTGTTACGAGGCCCAGTGAACTTAGTTTAGCGTTTCTGTGAACAGTGATACTGTGCCAGTTCTCTTGAGTGAATGAAGAGAACAAGGCTTCTCAAGTGCTGAAAAGCTTCTTTCCCTGTAAGAGAATGTAAGTTCATGCAAAGTAAAGAGCACAGCATTCCAAAATGTAACATGTTCGTCTCAAATGAAATAAAGTCTTATTTGCATTGCAGAAATGCGTTTCTTTAATGGGTTAGGTGTTTTCTGCTTTAAAAGTAAAGTTAGTGTTTCTAGGTCCAGTGAGCTTAGTTTAGCGTTTCTGTGAACAGTGACACTGTGTCAGTTCTCCTGAGTGAATGAATTGAACGAGGCTTCTCTCGTGCTGAAAAGCTTCTTTCCCTGTCAGTTTATGCAATGTTAAGAGCAAAGCTTGTTAAAATGAAAGAAGTTTGTTTCAAATGAAATAAAGCCTTATTTGACATGCAGAAATGCGTTTCTTTAATGGGCTAAATGTTTTCTGCTCTAATAGTAAAATTAGTGTTACTGGGCCCAGAGAGCTTAGTTTAGCGATTCTGTGAACAGTGACCTGTGCCAGTTCTCTTGAGTGAATGAAGAGGACAAGGCTTCTCAAGTGCTGAAAAGCTTCTTTCCCTATAAGAGAAAGTCAGTCCATGCAATGTTTAGAGCAAAGCTTGCCAAAATAAAAGATATTCATGTCAAATGATATAAAGTCTTATTTGCAATGTAGAAAAGCGTTTCTTTAATGGGTTAGATGTTTTCTACTTTAAAAGTAAAGTTAGTGTCACTAGACCCAGAGAGCTTAGTTGAGCGTTTCTGTAAACAGTGACACTTTGCCAGTGCTCCCGAGTGAATCAAGACAACGAGGCTTCTCAAGTGCTGAAAAGCGTCTTTCCCTGTATGAGAATGTCAGTCCATGCAATGTTAAGAGCAAAATTTGCCAAAACGAAAGATGTTCGTTTCAAATGAAATAAAGTCTTATTTGCAATGCAGAAATGCGTTTCTTTAATGGCTTAGATGTTTTCTGCTTTAAAAGTAAAGTTAGTGTTACTAGGCCCAGTGAACTTAGTTTAGCGTTTCTGTGAACAGTGATACTGTGCCAGTTCTCTTGAGTGAATGAATTGAACGAGACGTCTCACGTGTTGAAAAGCTTCTTTCCCTGTCAGTTTATGCAATGTTAAGAGCAAAGCTTGTTAAAATGAAAGAAGTTCGTTTCAAATGAAATAAAGCCTTATTTGACATGCAGAAAAGCGTTTCTTTAATGAATTAGATTTTTTCTGCTTTAAAAGTAAAGTTAGTGTTACTAGGCCCAGTGAGCTTAGTTTAGCGTTTCTGTGAACAGTGACACTGTGTCAGTGCTCCTGAGTGAAAGAAGAAATCGAGGCTTCTCAAGTGCTAAAAAGCTTCTATCCCTGTAAGAGAAAGTCAGTTCATGCAATGTTAAGACCAAAGCTTGCCAAAATGAAAGATGTTCATTTCAAATGACATACTGTCTTATTTGCAATGCAGGAAAGCCTTTCTTTAAAGTGTTATGCATTTTCTGCTCTAATAGTAAAGTTAGTGTTACTTGGCCCAGAGAGTTTAGTTTAGCGTTTCTGTGAACAGTGACACTGTGCCAGTTCTCTTGAGTGAATGAAGAGGACAAGGCTTCTCAAGTGCTGAAAAGCTTCTTTCCCTGTAAGAGAAAGTCAGTCCATGCAATGTTTAGAGCAAAGCTTGCCAAAATAAAAGATATTCATGTCAAATGATATAAAGTCTTATTTGCAATGCAGAAAAGCGTTTCTTTAATGGGGTAGATGTTTTCTACTTTAAAAGTAAAGTTAGTGTCACTAGACCCAGAGAGCTTAGTTGAGCGTTTCTGTAAAAAGTGACACTTTGCCAGTGCTCCCGAGTGAATCGAGACAACGAGGCTTCTCAAGTGCTGAAAAGCGTCTTTCCCTGTATGAGAATGTCAGTCCATGCAATGTTAAGAGCAAAATTTGCCAAAACGAAAGATGTTCGTTTCAAATGAAATAAAGTCTTATTTGCAATGCAGAAATGCGTTTCTTTAATGGGTTAGATGTTTTCTGCTTTAAAAGTAAAGTTAGTGTTACGAGGCCCAGTGAACTTAGTTTAGCGTTTCTGTGAACAGTGATACTGTGCCAGTTCTCTTGAGTGAATGAAGAGAACAAGGCTTCTCAAGTGCTGAAAAGCTTCTTTCCCTGTAAGAGAATGTAAGTTCATGCAAAGTAAAGAGCACAGCATTCCAAAATGTAACATGTTCGTCTCAAATGAAATAAAGTCTTATTTGCATTGCAGAAATGCGTTTCTTTAATGGGTTAGGTGTTTTCTGCTTTAAAAGTAAAGTTAGTGTTTCTAGGTCCAGTGAGCTTAGTTTAGCGTTTCTGTGAACAGTGACACTGTGTCAGTTCTCCTGAGTGAATGAATTGAACGAGGCTTCTCTCGTGCTGAAAAGCTTCTTTCCCTGTCAGTTTATGCAATGTTAAGAGCAAAGCTTGTTAAAATGAAAGAAGTTTGTTTCAAATGAAATAAAGCCTTATTTGACATGCAGAAATGCGTTTCTTTAATGGGCTAAATGTTTTCTGCTCTAATAGTAAAATTAGTGTTACTGGGCCCAGAGAGCTTAGTTTAGCGATTCTGTGAACAGTGACCTGTGCCAGTTCTCTTGAGTGAATGAAGAGGACAAGGCTTCTCAAGTGCTGAAAAGCTTCTTTCCCTATAAGAGAAAGTCAGTCCATGCAATGTTTAGAGCAAAGCTTGCCAAAATAAAAGATATTCATGTCAAATGATATAAAGTCTTATTTGCAATGTAGAAAAGCGTTTCTTTAATGGGTTAGATGTTTTCTACTTTAAAAGTAAAGTTAGTGTCACTAGACCCAGAGAGCTTAGTTGAGCGTTTCTGTAAACAGTGACACTTTGCCAGTGCTCCCGAGTGAATCAAGACAACGAGGCTTCTCAAGTGCTGAAAAGCGTCTTTCCCTGTATGAGAATGTCAGTCCATGCAATGTTAAGAGCAAAATTTGCCAAAACGAAAGATGTTCGTTTCAAATGAAATAAAGTCTTATTTGCAATGCAGAAATGCGTTTCTTTAATGGCTTAGATGTTTTCTGCTTTAAAAGTAAAGTTAGTGTTACTAGGCCCAGTGAACTTAGTTTAGCGTTTCTGTGAACAGTGATACTGTGCCAGTTCTCTTGAGTGAATGAATTGAACGAGACGTCTCACGTGTTGAAAAGCTTCTTTCCCTGTCAGTTTATGCAATGTTAAGAGCAAAGCTTGTTAAAATGAAAGAAGTTCGTTTCAAATGAAATAAAGCCTTATTTGACATGCAGAAAAGCGTTTCTTTAATGAATTAGATTTTTTCTGCTTTAAAAGTAAAGTTAGTGTTACTAGGCCCAGTGAGCTTAGTTTAGCGTTTCTGTGAACAGTGACACTGTGTCAGTGCTCATGAGTGAAAGAAGAAATCGAGGCTTCTCAAGTGCTAAAAAGCTTCTATCCCTGTAAGAGAAAGTCAGTTCATGCAATGTTAAGACCAAAGCTTGCCAAAATGAAAGATGTTCATTTCAAATGACATACTGTCTTATTTGCAATGCAGGAAAGCCTTTCTTTAAAGTGTTATGCATTTTCTGCTCTAATAGTAAAGTTAGTGTTACTTGGCCCAGAGAGTTTAGTTTAGCGTTTCTGTGAACAGTGACACTGTGCCAGTTCTCTTGAGTGAATGAAGAGGACAAGGCTTCTCAAGTGCTGAAAAGCTTCTTTCCCTGTAAGAGAAAGTCAGTCCATGCAATGTTTAGAGCAAAGCTTGCCAAAATAAAAGATATTCATGTCAAATGATATAAAGTCTTATTTGCAATGCAGAAAAGCGTTTCTTTAATGGGTTAGATGTTTTCTACTTTAAAAGTAAAGTTAGTGTCACTAGACCCAGAGAGCTTAGTTGAGCGTTTCTGTAAACAGTGACACTTTGCTAGTGCTCCCGAGTGAATCAAGACAACGAGGCTTCTCAAGTGCTGAAACACGTCCTTCCCTGTATGAGAATGTCAGTCCATGCAATGTTAAGAGCAAAATTTGCCAAAACGAAAGATGTTCGTTTCAAATGAAATAAAGTCTTATTTGCAATGCAGAAATGCGTTTCTTTAATGGGTTAGATGTTTTCTGCTTTAAAAGTAAAGTTAGTGTTACGAGGCCCAGTGAACTTAGTTTAGCGTTTCTGTGAACAGTGATACTGTGCCAGTTCTCTTGAGTGAATGAAGAGAACAAGGCTTCTCAAGTGCTGAAAAGCTTCTTTCCCTGTAAGAGAATGTAAGTTCATGCAAAGTAAAGAGCACAGCATTCCAAAATGTAACATGTTCGTCTCAAATGAAATAAAGTCTTATTTGCATTGCAGAAATGCGTTTCTTTAATGGGTTAGGTGTTTTCTGCTTTAAAAGTAAAGTTAGTGTTTCTAGGTCCAGTGAGCTTAGTTTAGCGTTTCTGTGAACAGTGACACTGTGTCAGTTCTCCTGAGTGAATGAATTGAACGAGGCTTCTCTCGTGCTGAAAAGCTTCTTTCCCTGTCAGTTTATGCAATGTTAAGAGCAAAGCTTGTTAAAATGAAAGAAGTTTGTTTCAAATGAAATAAAGCCTTATTTGACATGCAGAAATGCGTTTCTTTAATGGGCTAAATGTTTTCTGCTCTAATAGTAAAATTAGTGTTACTGGGCCCAGAGAGCTTAGTTTAGCGATTCTGTGAACAGTGACCTGTGCCAGTTCTCTTGAGTGAATGAAGAGGACAAGGCTTCTCAAGTGCTGAAAAGCTTCTTTCCCTATAAGAGAAAGTCAGTCCATGCAATGTTTAGAGCAAAGCTTGCCAAAATAAAAGATATTCATGTCAAATGATATAAAGTCTTATTTGCAATGTAGAAAAGCGTTTCTTTAATGGGTTAGATGTTTTCTACTTTAAAAGTAAAGTTAGTGTCACTAGACCCAGAGAGCTTAGTTGAGCGTTTCTGTAAACAGTGACACTTTGCCAGTGCTCCCGAGTGAATCAAGACAACGAGGCTTCTCAAGTGCTGAAAAGCGTCTTTCCCTGTATGAGAATGTCAGTCCATGCAATGTTAAGAGCAAAATTTGCCAAAACGAAAGATGTTCGTTTCAAATGAAATAAAGTCTTATTTGCAATGCAGAAATGCGTTTCTTTAATGGCTTAGATGTTTTCTGCTTTAAAAGTAAAGTTAGTGTTACTAGGCCCAGTGAACTTAGTTTAGCGTTTCTGTGAACAGTGATACTGTGCCAGTTCTCTTGAGTGAATGAATTGAACGAGACGTCTCACGTGTTGAAAAGCTTCTTTCCCTGTCAGTTTATGCAATGTTAAGAGCAAAGCTTGTTAAAATGAAAGAAGTTCGTTTCAAATGAAATAAAGCCTTATTTGACATGCAGAAAAGCGTTTCTTTAATGAATTAGATTTTTTCTGCTTTAAAAGTAAAGTTAGTGTTACTAGGCCCAGTGAGCTTAGTTTAGCGTTTCTGTGAACAGTGACACTGTGTCAGTGCTCCTGAGTGAAAGAAGAAATCGAGGCTTCTCAAGTGCTAAAAAGCTTCTATCCCTGTAAGAGAAAGTCAGTTCATGCAATGTTAAGACCAAAGCTTGCCAAAATGAAAGATGTTCATTTCAAATGACATACTGTCTTATTTGCAATGCAGGAAAGCCTTTCTTTAAAGTGTTATGCATTTTCTGCTCTAATAGTAAAGTTAGTGTTACTTGGCCCAGAGAGTTTAGTTTAGCGTTTCTGTGAACAGTGACACTGTGCCAGTTCTCTTGAGTGAATGAAGAGGACAAGGCTTCTCAAGTGCTGAAAAGCTTCTTTCCCTGTAAGAGAAAGTCAGTCCATGCAATGTTTAGAGCAAAGCTTGCCAAAATAAAAGATATTCATGTCAAATGATATAAAGTCTTATTTGCAATGCAGAAAAGCGTTTCTTTAATGGGGTAGATGTTTTCTACTTTAAAAGTAAAGTTAGTGTCACTAGACCCAGAGAGCTTAGTTGAGCGTTTCTGTAAAAAGTGACACTTTGCCAGTGCTCCCGAGTGAATCGAGACAACGAGGCTTCTCAAGTGCTGAAAAGCGTCTTTCCCTGTATGAGAATGTCAGTCCATGCAATGTTAAGAGCAAAATTTGCCAAAACGAAAGATGTTCGTTTCAGATGAAATAAAGTCTTATTTGCAATGCAGAAATGCGTTTCTTTAATGGGTTAGATGTTTTCTGCTTTAAAAGTCAAGTTAGTGTTACTAGGCCCAGTGAGCTTAGTTTAGCGTTTCTGTGAACAGTGACACTGTGTCAGTGCTCCTGAGTGAAAGAAGAAATCGAGGCTTCTCAAGTGCTAAAAAGCTTCTATCCCTGTAAGAGAAAGTCAGTTCATGCAATGTTAAGACCAAAGCTTGCCAAAATGAAAGATGTTCATTTCAAATGACATACTGTCTTATTTGCAATGCAGGAAAGCCTTTCTTTAAAGTGTTATGCATTTTCTGCTCTAATAGTAAAGTTAGTGTTACTTGGCCCAGAGAGTTCAGTTTAGCGTTTCTGTGAACAGTGACACTGTGCCAGTTCTCTTGAGTGAATGAAGAGGACAAGGCTTCTCAAGTGCTGAAAAGCTTCTTTCCCTGTAAGAGAAAGTCAGTCCATGCAATGTTTAGAGCAAAGCTTGCCAAAATAAAAGATATTCATGTCAAATGATATAAAGTCTTATTTGCAATGCAGAAAAGCGTTTCTTTAATGGGGTAGATGTTTTCTACTTTAAAAGTAAAGTTAGTGTCACTAGACCCAGAGAGCTTAGTTGAGCGTTTCTGTAAAAAGTGACACTTTGCCAGTGCTCCCGAGTGAATCGAGACAACGAGGCTTCTCAAGTGCTGAAAAGCGTCTTTCCCTGTATGAGAATGTCAGTCCATGCAATGTTAAGAGCAAAATTTGCCAAAACGAAAGATGTTCGTTTCAAATGAAATAAAGTCTTATTTGCAATGCAGAAATGCGTTTCTTTAATGGGTTAGATGTTTTCTGCTTTAAAAGTAAAGTTAGTGTTACTAGGCCCAGTGAGCTTAGTTTAGCGTTTCTGTGAACAGTGATACTGTGCCAGTTCTCTTGAGTGAATGAAGAGAACAAGGCTTCTCAAGTGCTGAAAAGCTTCTTTCCCTGTAAGAGAATGTAAGTTCATGCAAAGTAAAGAGCACAGCATTCCAAAATGTAACATGTTCGTCTCAAATGAAATAAAGTCTTATTTGCATTGCAGAAATGTGTTTCTTTAATTGGTTAGGTGTTTTCTGCTTTAAAAGTAAAGTTAGTGTTACTAGGCCCAGTGAGCTTAGTTTATCATTTCTGTGAACAGTGATACTGTGCCAGTTCTCTTGAGTGAATGAAGAGAACAAGGCTTCTCAAGTGCTGAAAAGCTTCTTTCCCTGTAAGAGAATGTAAGTTCATGCAAAGTAAAGAGCACAGCATTCCAAAATGTAACATGTTCGTCTCAAATGAAATAAAGTCTTATTTGCATTGCAGAAATGCGTTTCTTTAATGGGTTAGGTGTTTTCTGCTTTAAAAGTAAAGTTAGTATTTCTAGGCTCAGTGAGCTTAGTTTAGCGTTTCTGTGAACAGTGACACTGTGTCAGTTCTCCTGAGTGAATGAATTGAACGAGACTTCTCACGTGTTGAAAAGCTTCTTTCCCTTTCAGTTTATGCAATGTTAAGAGCACAGCTTGTTAAAATGAAAGAAGTTCGTTTCAAATGAAATAAAGGCTTATTTGACATGTAGAAAAGCGTTTCTTTAATGGGTTAGATGTTTTCTGCTTTAAAAGTAAAGTTAGTGTTACTAGGCCCAGTGAGCTTAGTTTAGCATTTCTGTGAACAGTGACACTGTGTCAGTGCTCATGAGTGAAAGAAGAAATCGAGTCTTCTCAAGTGCTAAAAAGCTTCTATCCCTGTAAGAGAAAGTCAGTTCATGCAATGTTAAGAGCAAAGCTTGCCAAAACGAAAGATGTTCATTTCAAATGACATACTGTCTTATTTACAATGCAGGAAAGCCTTTCTTTAAAGTGTTATGCATTTTCTGCTCTAATAGTAAAGTTAGTGTTACTTGGCCCAGAGAGCTTATTTAGCGTTTCTGTGAACAGTGACACTGTGCCAGTTCTCTTGAGTGAATGAAGAGGACAAGGCTTCTCAAGTGCTGAAAAGCTTTTTTCCCTGTAAGAGAAAGTCAGTCCATGCAATGTTTGGAGCAAAGCTTGCCAAAATAAAAGATATTCATGTCAAATGATATAAAGTCTTATTTGCAATGCAGAAAAGCGTTTCTTTAATGGGTTAGATGTTTTCTACTTTAAAAGTAAAGTTAGTGTCACTAGACCCAGAGAGCTTAGTTGAGCGTTTCTGTAAACAGTGACACTTTGCTAGTGCTCCTGAGTGAATCAAGACAACGAGGCTTCTCAAGTGCTGAAACACGTCCTTCCCTGTATGAGAATGTCAGTCCATGCAATGTTAAGAGCAAAATTTGCCAAAACGAAAGATGTTCGTTTCAAATGAAATAAAGTCTTATTTGCAATGCAGAAATGCGTTTCTTTAATGGGTTAGATGTTTTCTGCTTTAAAAGTAAAGTTAGTGTTACGAGGCCCAGTGAACTTAGTTTAGCGTTTCTGTGAACAGTGATACTGTGCCAGTTCTCTTGAGTGAATGAAGAGAACAAGGCTTCTCAAGTGCTGAAAAGCTTCTTTCCCTGTAAGAGAATGTAAGTTCATGCAAAGTAAAGAGCACAGCATTCCAAAATGTAACATGTTCGTCTCAAATGAAATAAAGTCTTATTTGCATTGCAGAAATGCGTTTCTTTAATGGGTTAGGTGTTTTCTGCTTTAAAAGTAAAGTTAGTGTTTCTAGGTCCAGTGAGCTTAGTTTAGCGTTTCTGTGAACAGTGACACTGTGTCAGTTCTCCTGAGTGAATGAATTGAACGAGGCTTCTCTCGTGCTGAAAAGCTTCTTTCCCTGTCAGTTTATGCAATGTTAAGAGCAAAGCTTGTTAAAATGAAAGAAGTTTGTTTCAAATGAAATAAAGCCTTATTTGACATGCAGAAATGCGTTTCTTTAATGGGCTAAATGTTTTCTGCTCTAATAGTAAAATTAGTGTTACTGGGCCCAGAGAGCTTAGTTTAGCGATTCTGTGAACAGTGACCTGTGCCAGTTCTCTTGAGTGAATGAAGAGGACAAGGCTTCTCAAGTGCTGAAAAGCTTCTTTCCCTATAAGAGAAAGTCAGTCCATGCAATGTTTAGAGCAAAGCTTGCCAAAATAAAAGATATTCATGTCAAATGATATAAAGTCTTATTTGCAATGCAGAAAAGCGTTTCTTTAATGGGTTAGATGTTTTCTACTTTAAAAGTAAAGTTAGTGTCACTAGACCCAGAGAGCTTAGTTGAGCGTTTCTGTAAACAGTGACACTTTGCCAGTGCTCCCGAGTGAATCAAGACAACGAGGCTTCTCAAGTGCTGAAAAGCGTCTTTCCCTGTATGAGAATGTCAGTCCATGCAATGTTAAGAGCAAAATTTGCCAAAACGAAAGATGTTCGTTTCAAATGAAATAAAGTCTTATTTGCAATGCAGAAATGCGTTTCTTTAATGGCTTAGATGTTTTCTGCTTTAAAAGTAAAGTTAGTGTTACTAGGCCCAGTGAACTTAGTTTAGCGTTTCTGTGAACAGTGATACTGTGCCAGTTCTCTTGAGTGAATGAATTGAACGAGACGTCTCACGTGTTGAAAAGCTTCTTTCCCTGTCAGTTTATGCAATGTTAAGAGCAAAGCTTGTTAAAATGAAAGAAGTTCGTTTCAAATGAAATAAAGCCTTATTTGACATGCAGAAAAGCGTTTCTTTAATGAATTAGATTTTTTCTGCTTTAAAAGTAAAGTTAGTGTTACTAGGCCCAGTGAGCTTAGTTTAGCGTTTCTGTGAACAGTGACACTGTGTCAGTGCTCCTGAGTGAAAGAAGAAATCGAGGCTTCTCAAGTGCTAAAAAGCTTCTATCCCTGTAAGAGAAAGTCAGTTCATGCAATGTTAAGACCAAAGCTTGCCAAAATGAAAGATGTTCATTTCAAATGACATACTGTCTTATTTGCAATGCAGGAAAGCCTTTCTTTAAAGTGTTATGCATTTTCTGCTCTAATAGTAAAGTTAGTGTTACTTGGCCCAGAGAGTTTAGTTTAGCGTTTCTGTGAACAGTGACACTGTGCCAGTTCTCTTGAGTGAATGAAGAGGACAAGGCTTCTCAAGTGCTGAAAAGCTTCTTTCCCTGTAAGAGAAAGTCAGTCCATGCAATGTTTAGAGCAAAGCTTGCCAAAATAAAAGATATTCATGTCAAATGATATAAAGTCTTATTTGCAATGCAGAAAAGCGTTTCTTTAATGGGGTAGATGTTTTCTACTTTAAAAGTAAAGTTAGTGTCACTAGACCCAGAGAGCTTAGTTGAGCGTTTCTGTAAAAAGTGACACTTTGCCAGTGCTCCCGAGTGAATCGAGACAACGAGGCTTCTCAAGTGCTGAAAAGCGTCTTTCCCTGTATGAGAATGTCAGTCCATGCAATGTTAAGAGCAAAATTTGCCAAAACGAAAGATGTTCGTTTCAGATGAAATAAAGTCTTATTTGCAATGCAGAAATGCGTTTCTTTAATGGGTTAGATGTTTTCTGCTTTAAAAGTCAAGTTAGTGTTACTAGGCCCAGTGAGCTTAGTTTAGCGTTTCTGTGAACAGTGACACTGTGTCAGTGCTCCTGAGTGAAAGAAGAAATCGAGGCTTCTCAAGTGCTAAAAAGCTTCTATCCCTGTAAGAGAAAGTCAGTTCATGCAATGTTAAGACCAAAGCTTGCCAAAATGAAAGATGTTCATTTCAAATGACATACTGTCTTATTTGCAATGCAGGAAAGCCTTTCTTTAAAGTGTTATGCATTTTCTGCTCTAATAGTAAAGTTAGTGTTACTTGGCCCAGAGAGTTCAGTTTAGCGTTTCTGTGAACAGTGACACTGTGCCAGTTCTCTTGAGTGAATGAAGAGGACAAGGCTTCTCAAGTGCTGAAAAGCTTCTTTCCCTGTAAGAGAAAGTCAGTCCATGCAATGTTTAGAGCAAAGCTTGCCAAAATAAAAGATATTCATGTCAAATGATATAAAGTCTTATTTGCAATGCAGAAAAGCGTTTCTTTAATGGGGTAGATGTTTTCTACTTTAAAAGTAAAGTTAGTGTCACTAGACCCAGAGAGCTTAGTTGAGCGTTTCTGTAAAAAGTGACACTTTGCCAGTGCTCCCGAGTGAATCGAGACAACGAGGCTTCTCAAGTGCTGAAAAGCGTCTTTCCCTGTATGAGAATGTCAGTCCATGCAATGTTAAGAGCAAAATTTGCCAAAACGAAAGATGTTCGTTTCAAATGAAATAAAGTCTTATTTGCAATGCAGAAATGCGTTTCTTTAATGGGTTAGATGTTTTCTGCTTTAAAAGTAAAGTTAGTGTTACTAGGCCCAGTGAGCTTAGTTTAGCGTTTCTGTGAACAGTGATACTGTGCCAGTTCTCTTGAGTGAATGAAGAGAACAAGGCTTCTCAAGTGCTGAAAAGCTTCTTTCCCTGTAAGAGAATGTAAGTTCATGCAAAGTAAAGAGCACAGCATTCCAAAATGTAACATGTTCGTCTCAAATGAAATAAAGTCTTATTTGCATTGCAGAAATGTGTTTCTTTAATTGGTTAGGTGTTTTCTGCTTTAAAAGTAAAGTTAGTGTTACTAGGCCCAGTGAGCTTAGTTTATCATTTCTGTGAACAGTGACACTGTGTCAGTGCTCCTGAGTGAAAGAAGAAATCGAGTCTTCTCAAGTGCTAAAAAGCTTCTATCACTGTAAGAGAAAGTCAGTTCATGCAATGTTAAGAGCAAAGCTTGCCAAAACGAAAGATGTTCATTTCAAATGACATACTGTCTTATTTACAATGCAGGAAAGCCTTTCTTTAAAGTGTTATGCATTTTCTGCTCTAATAGTAAAGTTAGTGTTACTTGGCCCAGAGAGCTTAGTTTAGCGTTTCTGTGAACAGTGACACTGTGCCAGTTCTCTTGAGTGAATGAAGAGGACAAGGCTTCTCAAGTGCTGAAAAGCTTCTTTCCCTGTAAAAGAAAGTCAGTCCATTTGATGTTTAGAGCAAAGCTTGCCAAAATAAAAGATATTCATGTCAAATGATATAAAGTCTTATTTGCACTGCAGAAAAGCGTTTCTTTAATGGGTTAGATGTTTTCTACTTCAAAAGTAAAGTTAGTGTCACTAGACCCAGAGAGCTTAGTTGAGCGTTTCTGTAAACAGTGACACTTTGCCAGTGCTCCCGAGTGAATCAAGACAACGAGGCTTCTCAAGTGCTGAAAAGCGTCTTTCCCTGTATGAGAATGTCAGTCCATGCAATGTTAAGAGCAAAGCTTGCCAAAATAAAAGATATTCATGTCAAATGATATAAAGTCTTATTTGCAATGCAGAAAAGCGTTTCTTTAATGGGTTAGATGTTTTCTACTTCAAAAGTAAAGTTAGTGTCACTAGACCGAGAGAGCTCAGTTGAGCGTTTCTGTAAACAGTGACACTTTGCCAGTGCTCCCGAGTGAATCAAGACAACGAGGCTTCTCAAGTGCTGAAAAGCGTCTTTCCCTGTAAGAGAATGTCAGTCCATGCAATGTTAAGAGCAAAATTTGCCAAAACGAAAGATGTTCGTTTCAAATGAAATAAAGTCTTATTTGCAATGCAGAAATGCGTTTCTTTAATGGGTTAGATGTTTTCTGCTTTAAAAGTAAAGTTAGTGTTACTAGGCCCAGTGAACTTAGTTTAGCGTTTCTGTGAACAGTGATACTGTGCCAGTTCTCTTGAGTGAATGAAGAGAACAAGGCTTCTCAAGTGCTGAAAAGCTTCTTTCCCTGTAAGAGAATGTAAGTTCATGCAAAGTAAAGAGCACAGCATTCCAAAATGTAACATGTTCGTCTCAAATGAAATAAAGTCTTATTTGCATTGCAGAAATGCGTTTCTTTAATGGGTTAGGTGTTTTCTGCTTTAAAAGTAAAGTTAGTGTTTCTAGGCTCAGTGAACTTAGTTTAGCGTTTCTGTGAACAGTGACACTGTGTCAGTTCTCCTGAGTGAATCAATTGAACGAGACTTCTCACGTGCTGAAAAGCTTCTTTCCCTTATAGTTTATGCAATGTTAAGAGCACAGCTTGTTAAAATGAAAGAAGTTCGTTTCAAATGAAATAAAGGCTTATTTGACATGCAGAAAAGCGTTTCTTTAATGGGTTAGATGTTTTCTGCTTTAAAAGTAAAGTTAGTGTTACTAGGCCCAGTGAGCTTAGTTTAGCATTTCTGTGAACAGTGACACTGTGTCAGTGCTCATGAGTGAAAGAAGAAATCGAGTCTTCTCAAGTGCTAAAAAGCTTCTATCCCTGTAAGAGAAAGTCAGTTCATGCAATGTTAAGAGCAAAGCTTGCCAAAACGAAAGATGTTCATTTCAAATGACATACTGTCTTATTTACAATGCAGGAAAGCCTTTCTTTAAAGTGTTATGCATTTTCTGCTCTAATAGTAAAGTTAGTGTTACTTGGCCCAGAGAACTTAGTTTAGCGTTTCTGTGAACAGTGACACTGTGCCAGTTCTCTTGAGTGAATGAAGAGGACAAGGCTTCTCAAGTGCTGAAAAGCTTCTTTCCCTGTAAGAGAAAGTCAGTCCATGCAATGTTTAGAGCAAAGCTTGCCAAAATAAAAGATATTCATGTCAAATGATATAAAGTCTTATTTGCAATGCAGAAAAGCGTTTCTTTAATGGGTTAGATGTTTTCTACTTTAAAAGTAAAGTTAGTGTCACTAGACCCAGAGAGCTTAGTTGAGCGTTTCTGTAAACAGTGACACTTTGCTAGTGCTCCTGAGTGAATCAAGACAACGAGGCTTCTCAAGTGCTGAAACGCGTCCTTCCCTGTATGAGAATGTCAGGCCATGCAATGTTAAGAGCAAAATTTGCCAAAACGAAAGATGTTCGTTTTAAATGAAATAAAGTCTTATTTGCAATGCAGAAATGCGTTTCTTTAATGGGTTAGATGTTTTCTGCTTTAAAAGTAAAGTTAGTGTTACTAGACCCAGTGAGCTTAGTTTAGCGTTTCTGTGAACAGTGACACTGTGTCAGTTCTCCTGAGTGAATGAATTGAACGAGGCTTCTCACGTGCTGAAAAGCTTCTTT
Source organism: Spinibarbus caldwelli (assembly GCA_039654775.1). Taxonomy (NCBI): domain Eukaryota; kingdom Metazoa; phylum Chordata; class Actinopteri; order Cypriniformes; family Cyprinidae; genus Spinibarbus; species Spinibarbus caldwelli. The sequence goes on from CM077240.1 coordinate 6,190,272, forward strand.
CCCTGTCAGTTTATGCAATGTTAAGAGCAAAGCTTGTTAAAATGAAAGAAGTTCGTTTCAAATGAAATAAAGCCTTATTTGACATGCAGAAAAGCGTTTCTTTAATGAATTAGATTTTTTCTGCTTTAAAAGTAAAGTTAGTGTTACTAGGCCCAGTGAGCTTAGTTTAGCATTTCTGTGAACAGTGACACTGTGTCAGTGCTCCTGAGTGAAAGAAGAAATCGAGGCTTCTCAAGTGCTAAAAAGCTTCTATCCCTGTAAGAGAAAGTCAGTTCATGCAATGTTAAGACCAAAGCTTGCCAAAACGAAAGATGTTCGTTTCAAATGAAATAAAGTCTTATTTGCAATGCAGAAATGCGTTTCTTTAATGGGTTAGATGTTTTCTGCTTTAAAAGTAAAGTTAGTGTTACTAGGCCCAGTGAGCTTAGTTTAGCATTTCTGTGAACAGTGATACTGTGCCAGTTCTCTTGAGTGAATGAAGAGAACAAGGCTTCTCAAGAGCTGAAAAGCTTCTTTCCCTGTAAGAGAATGTAAGTTCATGCAAAGTAAAGAGCACAGCATTCCAAAATGTAACATGTTCGTCTCAAATGAAATAAAGTCTTATTTGCATTGCAGAAATGCGTTTCTTTAATTGGTTAGCTGTTTTCTACTTTAAAAGTAAAGTTAGTGTTTCTAGGTCCAGTGAGCTTATTTTAGCGTTTCTGTGAACAGTGACACTGTGTCAGTTCTCCTGAGTGAATGAATTGAACGAGACTTCTCACTTGCTGAAAAGCTTCTTTCCCTTTCAGTTTATGCAATGTTAAGAGCACAGCTTGTTAAAATGAAAGATGTTCGTTTCAAATGAACTAAAGCCTTATTTGACATGCAGAAAAGCGTTTCTTTAATGGGTTAGATGTTTTCTGCTTTAAAAGTAAAGTTAGTGTTACTAGGCCCAGTGAGCTTAGTTTAGCATTTCTGTGAACAGTGACACTGTGTCAGTGCTCCTGAGTGAAAGAAGAAATCGAGTCTTCTCAAGTGCTAAAAAGCTTCTATCCCTGTAAGAGAAAGTCAGTTCATGCAATGTTAAGAGCAAAGCTTGCCAAAACGAAAGATGTTCATTTCAAATGACATACTGTCTTATTTACAATGCAGGAAAGCCTTTCTTTAAAGTGTTATGCATTTTCTGCTCTAATAGTAAAGTTAGTGTTACTTGGCCCAGAGAGCTTAGTTTAGCGTTTCTGTGAACAGTGATACTGTGCCAGTTCTCTTGAGTGAATCAAGACAACGAGGCTTCTCAAGTGCTGAAAAGCGTCTTTCCCTGTATGAGAATGTCAGTCCATGCAATGTTAAGAGCAGAATTTGCCAAAACGAAAGATGTTCGTTTCAAATGAAATAAAGTCTTATTTGCAATGCAGAAAAGCGTTTCTTTAATGGGTTAGATGTTTTCTGCTTTAAAAGTAAAGTTAGTGTTACTAGGCCCAGTGAACTTAGTTTAGCGTTTCTGTGAACAGTGATACTGTGCCAGTTCTCTTGAGTGAATGAAGAGAACAAGGCTTCTCAAGTGCTGAAAAGCTTCTTTCCCTGTAAGAGAATGTAAGTTCATGCAAAGTAAAGAGCACAGCATTCCAAAATGTAACATGTTCGTCTCAAATGAAATAAAGTCTTATTTGCATTGCAGAAATGCGTTTCTTTAATGGGTTAGGTGTTTTCTGCTTTAAAAGTAAAGTTAGTGTTTCTAGGCTCAGTGAGCTTAGTTTAGCGTTTCTGTGAACAGTGACACTGTGTCAGTTCTCCTGAGTGAATGAATTGAACGAGGCTTCTCACGTGCTGAAAAGCTTCTTTCCCTGTCAGTTTATGCAATGTTAAGAGCAAAGCTTGTTAAAATGAAAGAAGTTTGTTTCAAATGAAATAAAGCCTTATTTGACATGCAGAAATGCGTTTCTTTAATGGGCTAAATGTTTTCTGCTCTAATAGTAAAATTAGTGTTACTGGGCCCAGAGAGCTTAGTTTAGCGATTCTGTGAACAGTGACCTGTGCCAGTTCTCTTGAGTGAATGAAGAGGACAAGGCTTCTCAAGTGCTGAAAAGCTTCTTTCCCTGTAAGAGAAAGTCAGTCCATGCAATGTTTAGAGCAAAGCTTGCCAAAATAAAAGATATTCATGTCAAATGATATAAAGTCTTATTTGCAATGCAGAAAAGCGTTTCTTTAATGGGTCAGATGTTTTCTACTTTAAAAGTAAAGTTAGTGTCACTAGACCCAGAGAGCTTAGTTGAGCGTTTCTGTAAACAGTGACACTTTGCCAGTGCTCCCGAGTGAATCAAGACAACGAGGCTTCTCAAGTGCTGAAAAGCGTCTTTCCCTGTATGAGAATGTCAGTCCATGCAATGTTAAGAGCAAAATTTGCCAAAACGAAAGATGTTTGTTTTAAATGAAATAAAGTCTTATTTGCAATGCAGAAATGCGTTTCTTTAATGGGTTAGATGTTTTCTGCTTTAAAAGTAAAGTTAGTGTTACTAGGCCCAGTGAGCTTAGTTTAGCGTTTCTGTGAACAGTGACACTGTGTCAGTTCTCCTGAGTGAATGAATTGAACGAGGCTTCTCACGTGCTGAAAAGCTTCTTTCCCTGTCAGTTTATGCAATGTTAAGAGCAAAGCTTGTTAAAATGAAAGAAGTTCGTTTCAAATGAAATAAAGCCTTATTTGACATGCAGAAAAGCGTTTCTTTAATGAATTAGATTTTTTCTGCTTTAAAAGTAAAGTTAGTGTTACTAGGCCCAGTGAGCTTAGTTTAGCATTTCTGTGAACAGTGACACTGTGTCAGTGCTCCTGAGTGAAAGAAGAAATCGAGGCTTCTCAAGTGCTAAAAAGCTTCTATCCCTGTAAGAGAAAGTCAGTTCATGCAATGTTAAGAGCAAAGCTTGCCAAAACGAAAGATTTTCAATTCAAATGACATACTGTCTTATTTACAATGCAGGAAAGCCTTTCTTTAAAGTGTTATGCATTTTCTGCTCTAATAGTAAAGTTAGTTTCACTAGACCCAGAGAGCTTAGTTGAGCGTTTCTGTAAACAGTGACACTTTGCCAGTGCTCCCGAGTGAATCAAGACAACGAGGCTTCTCAAGTGCTGAAAAGCGTCTTTCCCTGTACGAGAATTTCAGTCCATGCAATGTTAAGAGCAAAATTTGCCAAAACGAAAGATGTTCGTTTCAAATGATATAAAGTCTTATTTGCAATGCAGAAATGCGTTTCTTTAATGGGTTAGATGTTTTCTGCTTTAAAAGTAAAGTTAGTGTTACTAGGCCCAGTGAGCTTAGTTTAGCGTTTCTGTGAACAGTGATACTGTGCCAGTTCTCTTGAGTGAATGAAGAGAACAAGGCTTCTCAAGTGCTGAAAAGCTTCTTTCCCTGTAAGAGAATGTAAGTTCATGCAAAGTAAAGAGCACAGCATTCCAAAATGTAACATGTTCGTCTCAAATGAAATAAAGTCTTATTTGCATTGCAGAAATGTGTTTCTTTAATTGGTTAGGTGTTTTCTGCTTTAAAAGTAAAGTTAGTGTTACTAGGCCCAGTGAGCTTAGTTTAGCATTTCTGTGAACAGTGACACTGTGTCAGTGCTCATGAGTGAAAGAAGAAATCGAGTCTTCTCAAGTGCTAAAAACTTCTATCCCTGTAAGAGAAAGTCAGTTCATGCAATGTTAAGACCAAAGCTTGCCAAAACGAAAGATGTTCATTTCAAATGAAATAAAGTCTTATTTGCAATGCAGAAAAGCGTTTCTTTAATGGGTTAGATGTTTTCTACTTTAAAAGTAAAGTTAGTGTCACTAGACCCAGAGAGCTTAGTTGAGCGTTTCTGTAAACAGTGACACTTTGCCAGTGCTCCCGAGTGAATCAAGACAACGAGGCTTCTCAAGTGCTGAAAAGCGTCTTTCCCTGTATGAGAATGTCAGTCCATGCAATGTTAAGAGCAAAATTTGCCAAAACGAAAGATGTTCGTTTCAAATGAAATAAAGTCTTATTTGCAATGCAGAAATGCGTTTCTTTAATGGGTTAGATGTTTTCTGCTTTAAAAGTAAAGTTAGTGTTACTAGGCCCAGTGAACTTAGTTTAGCGTTTCTGTGAACAGTGATACTGTGCCAGTTCTCTTGAGTGAATGAAGAGAACAAGGCTTCTCAAGTGCTGAAAAGCTTCTTTCCCTGTAAGAGAATGTAAGTTCATGCAAAGTAAAGAGCACAGCATTCCAAAATGTAACATGTTCGTCTCAAATGAAATAAAGTCTTATTTGCATTGCAGAAATGCGTTTCTTTAATGGGTTAGGTGTTTTCTGCTTTAAAAGTAAAGTTAGTGTTTCTAGGCTCAGTGAGCTTAGTTTAGCGTTTCTGTGAACAGTGACACTGTGTCAGTTCTCCTGAGTGAATGAATTGAACGAGACTTCTCACGTGCTGAAAAGCTTCTTTCCCTTTCAGTTTATGCAATGTTAAGAGCACAGCTTGTTAAAATGAAAGAAGTTCGTTTCAAATGAAATAAAGGCTTATTTGACATGCAGAAAAGTGTTTCTTTAATGGGTTAGATGTTTTCTGCTTTAAAAGTAAAGTTAGTGTTACTAGGCCCAGTGAGCTTAGTTTAGCATTTCTGTGAAAAGTGACACTGTGTCAGTGCTCATGAGTGAAAGAAGAAATCGAGTCTTCTCAAGTGCTAAAAAGCTTCTATCCCTGTAAGAGAAAGTCAGTTCATGCAATGTTAAGAGCAAAGCTTGCCAAAACGAAAGATGTTCATTTCAAATGACATACTGTCTTATTTACAATGCAGGAAAGCCTTTCTTTAAAGTGTTATGCATTTTCTGCTCTAATAGTAAAGTTAGTGTTACTTGGCCCAGAGAGCTTAGTTTAGCGTTTCTGTGAACACTGACACTGTGCCAGTTCTCTTGAGTGAATGAAGAGGACAAGGCTTCTCAAGTGCTGAAAAGCTTCTTTCCCTGTAAGAGAAAGTCAGTCCATGCAATGTTTAGAGCAAAGCTTGCCAAAATAAAAGATATTCATGTCAAATGATATAAAGTCTTATTTGCAATGCAGAAAAGCGTTTCTTTAATGGGGTAGATGTTTTCTACTTTAAAAGTAAAGTTAGTGTCACTAGACCCAGAGAGCTTAGTTGAGCGTTTCTGTAAAAAGTGACACTTTGCCAGTGCTCCCGAGTGAATCGAGACAACGAGGCTTCTCAAGTGCTGAAAAGCGTCTTTCCCTGTATGAGAATGTCAGTCCATGCAATGTTAAGAGCAAAATTTGCCAAAACGAAAGATGTTCGTTTCAGATGAAATAAAGTCTTATTTGCAATGCAGAAATGCGTTTCTTTAATGGGTTAGATGTTTTCTGCTTTAAAAGTCAAGTTAGTGTTACTAGGCCCAGTGAGCTTAGTTTAGCGTTTCTGTGAACAGTGACACTGTGTCAGTGCTCCTGAGTGAAAGAAGAAATCGAGGCTTCTCAAGTGCTAAAAAGCTTCTATCCCTGTAAGAGAAAGTCAGTTCATGCAATGTTAAGACCAAAGCTTGCCAAAATGAAAGATGTTCATTTCAAATGACATACTGTCTTATTTGCAATGCAGGAAAGCCTTTCTTTAAAGTGTTATGCATTTTCTGCTCTAATAGTAAAGTTAGTGTTACTTGGCCCAGAGAGTTCAGTTTAGCGTTTCTGTGAACAGTGACACTGTGCCAGTTCTCTTGAGTGAATGAAGAGGACAAGGCTTCTCAAGTGTTGAAAAGCTTCTTTCCCTGTAAGAGAAAGTCAGTCCATGCAATGTTTAGAGCAAAGCTTGCCAAAATAAAAGATATTCATGTCAAATGATATAAAGTCTTATTTGCAATGCAGAAAAGCGTTTCTTTAATGGGGTAGATGTTTTCTACTTTAAAAGTAAAGTTAGTGTCACTAGACCCAGAGAGCTTAGTTGAGCGTTTCTGTAAAAAGTGACACTTTGCCAGTGCTCCCGAGTGAATCGAGACAACGAGGCTTCTCAAGTGCTGAAAAGCGTCTTTCCCTGTATGAGAATGTCAGTCCATGCAATGTTAAGAGCAAAATTTGCCAAAACGAAAGATGTTCGTTTCAAATGAAATAAAGTCTTATTTGCAATGCAGAAATGCGTTTCTTTAATGGGTTAGATGTTTTCTGCTTTAAAAGTAAAGTTAGTGTTACTAGGCCCAGTGAGCTTAGTTTAGCGTTTCTGTGAACAGTGATACTGTGCCAGTTCTCTTGAGTGAATGAAGAGAACAAGGCTTCTCAAGTGCTGAAAAGCTTCTTTCCCTGTAAGAGAATGTAAGTTCATGCAAAGTAAAGAGCACAGCATTCCAAAATGTAACATGTTCGTCTCAAATGAAATAAAGTCTTATTTGCATTGCAGAAATGTGTTTCTTTAATTGGTTAGGTGTTTTCTGCTTTAAAAGTAAAGTTAGTGTTACTAGGCCCAGTGAGCTTAGTTTATCATTTCTGTGAACAGTGACACTGTGTCAGTGCTCCTGAGTGAAAGAAGAAATCGAGTCTTCTCAAGTGCTAAAAAGCTTCTATCACTGTAAGAGAAAGTCAGTTCATGCAATGTTAAGAGCAAAGCTTGCCAAAACGAAAGATGTTCATTTCCAATGACATACCGTCTTATTAACAATGCAGGAAAGCCTTTCTTTAAAGTGTTATGCATTTTCTGCTCTAATAGTAAAGTTAGTTTTACTTGGACCAGAGAGCTTAGTTTAGCGTTTCTGTGAACAGTGATACTGTGCCAGTTCTCTTGAGTGAATGAAGAGAACAAGGCTTCTCAAGTGCTGAAAAGCTTCTTTCCCTGTAAGAGAAAGTCAGTCCATGCAATGTTTAGAGCAAAGCTTGCCAAAATAAAAGATATTCATGTCAAATGATATAAAGTCTTATTTGCAATGCAGAAAAGCGTTTCTTTAATGGGTTAGATGTGTTCTACTTTAAAAGTAAAGTTAGTGTCACTAGACCCAGAGAGCTTAGTTGAGCGCTTCTGTAAACAGTGACACTTTGCCAGTGCTCCCGAGTGAATCAAGACAACGAGGCTTCTCAAGTGCTGAAAAGCGTCTTTCCCTGTATGAGAATTTCAGTCCATGCAATGTTAAGAGCAAAGCTAGCCAAAATAAAAGATATTCATGTCAAATGATATAAAGTCTTATTTGCAATGCAGAAAAGCGTTTCTTTAATGGGTTAGATGTTTTCTACTTCAAAAGTAAAGTTAGTGTCACTAGACCCAGAGAGCTTAGTTGAGCGTTTCTGTAAACAGTGACACTTTGCCAGTGCTCCCGAGTGAATCAAGACAACGAGGCTTCTCAAGTGCTGAAAAGCGTCTTTCCCTGTATGAGAATGTCAGTCCATGCAATCTTAAGAGCAAAATTTGCCAAAACGAAAGATGTTCGTTTCAAATGAAATAAAGTCTTATTTGCAATGCAGAAATGCGTTTCTTTAATGGGTTAGATGTTTTCTGCTTTAAAAGTAAAGTTAGTGTTACTAGGCCCAGTGAACTTAGTTTAGCGTTTCTGTGAATAGTGATACTGTGCCAGTTCTCTTGAGTGAATGAAGAGAACAAGGCTTCTCAAGTGCTGAAAAGCTTCTTTCCCTGTAAGAGAATGTAAGTTCATGCAAAGTAAAGAGCACAGCATTCCAAAATGTAACATGTTCGTCTCAAATGAAATAAAGTCTTATTTGCATTGCAGAAATGCGTTTCTTTAATGGGTTAGGTGTTTTCTGCTTTAAAAGTAAAGTTAGTGTTTCTAGGCTCAGTGAGCTTAGTTTAGCGTTTCTGTGAACAGTGACACTGTGTCAGTTCTCCTGAGTGAATGAATTGAACGAGACTTCTCACGTGTTGAAAAGCTTCTTTCCCTTTCAGTTTATGCAATGTTAAGAGCACAGCTTGTTAAAATGAAAGAAGTTCGTTTCAAATGAAATAAAGGCTTATTTGACATGTAGAAAAGCGTTTCTTTAATGGGTTAGATGTTTTCTGCTTTAAAAGTAAAGTTAGTGTTACTAGGCCCAGTGAGCTTAGTTTAGCATTTCTGTGAACAGTGACACTGTGTCAGTGCTCATGAGTGAAAGAAGAAATCGAGTCTTCTCAAGTGCTAAAAAGCTTCTATCCCTGTAAGAGAAAGTCAGTTCATGCAATGTTAAGAGCAAAGCTTGCCAAAACGAAAGATGTTCATTTCAAATGACATACTGTCTTATTTACAATGCAGGAAAGCCTTTCTTTAAAGTGTTATGCATTTTCTGCTCTAATAGTAAAGTTAGTGTTACTTGGCCCAGAGAGCTTATTTAGCGTTTCTGTGAACAGTGACACTGTGCCAGTTCTCTTGAGTGAATGAAGAGGACAAGGCTTCTCAAGTGCTGAAAAGCTTTTTTCCCTGTAAGAGAAAGTCAGTCCATGCAATGTTTGGAGCAAAGCTTGCCAAAATAAAAGATATTCATGTCAAATGATATAAAGTCTTATTTGCAATGCAGAAAAGCGTTTCTTTAATGGGTTAGATGTTTTCTACTTTAAAAGTAAAGTTAGTGTCACTAGACCCAGAGAGCTTAGTTGAGCGTTTCTGTAAACAGTGACACTTTGCTAGTGCTCCTGAGTGAATCAAGACAACGAGGCTTCTCAAGTGCTGAAACACGTCCTTCCCTGTATGAGAATGTCAGTCCATGCAATGTTAAGAGCAAAATTTGCCAAAACGAAAGATGTTCGTTTCAAATGAAATAAAGTCTTATTTGCAATGCAGAAATGCGTTTCTTTAATGGGTTAGATGTTTTCTGCTTTAAAAGTAAAGTTAGTGTTACTAGGCCCAGTGAACTTAGTTTAGCGTTTCTGTGAACAGTGATACTGTGCCAGTTCTCTTGAGTGAATGAATTGAACGAGACGTCTCACGTGTTGAAAAGCTTCTTTCCCTGTCAGTTTATGCAATGTTAAGAGCAAAGCTTGTTAAAATGAAAGAAGTTCGTTTCAAATGAAATAAAGCCTTATTTGACATGCAGAAAAGCGTTTCTTTAATGAATTAGATTTTTTCTGCTTTAAAAGTAAAGTTAGTGTTACTAGGCCCAGTGAGCTTAGTTTAGCGTTTCTGTGAACAGTGACACTGTGTCAGTGCTCCTGAGTGAAAGAAGAAATCGAGGCTTCTCAAGTGCTAAAAAGCTTCTATCCCTGTAAGAGAAAGTCAGTTCATGCAATGTTAAGACCAAAGCTTGCCAAAATGAAAGATGTTCATTTCAAATGACATACTGTCTTATTTGCAATGCAGGAAAGCCTTTCTTTAAAGTGTTATGCATTTTCTGCTCTAATAGTAAAGTTAGTGTTACTTGGCCCAGAGAGTTTAGTTTAGCGTTTCTGTGAACAGTGACACTGTGCCAGTTCTCTTGAGTGAATGAAGAGGACAAGGCTTCTCAAGTGCTGAAAAGCTTCTTTCCCTGTAAGAGAAAGTCAGTCCATGCAATGTTTAGAGCAAAGCTTGCCAAAATAAAAGATATTCATGTCAAATGATATAAAGTCTTATTTGCAATGCAGAAAAGCGTTTCTTTAATGGGGTAGATGTTTTCTACTTTAAAAGTAAAGTTAGTGTCACTAGACCCAGAGAGCTTAGTTGAGCGTTTCTGTAAAAAGTGACACTTTGCCAGTGCTCCCGAGTGAATCGAGACAACGAGGCTTCTCAAGTGCTGAAAAGCGTCTTTCCCTGTATGAGAATGTCAGTCCATGCAATGTTAAGAGCAAAATTTGCCAAAACGAAAGATGTTCGTTTCAAATGAAATAAAGTCTTATTTGCAATGCAGAAATGCGTTTCTTTAATGGGTTAGATGTTTTCTGCTTTAAAAGTAAAGTTAGTGTTACGAGGCCCAGTGAACTTAGTTTAGCGTTTCTGTGAACAGTGATACTGTGCCAGTTCTCTTGAGTGAATGAAGAGAACAAGGCTTCTCAAGTGCTGAAAAGCTTCTTTCCCTGTAAGAGAATGTAAGTTCATGCAAAGTAAAGAGCACAGCATTCCAAAATGTAACATGTTCGTCTCAAATGAAATAAAGTCTTATTTGCATTGCAGAAATGCGTTTCTTTAATGGGTTAGGTGTTTTCTGCTTTAAAAGTAAAGTTAGTGTTTCTAGGTCCAGTGAGCTTAGTTTAGCGTTTCTGTGAACAGTGACACTGTGTCAGTTCTCCTGAGTGAATGAATTGAACGAGGCTTCTCTCGTGCTGAAAAGCTTCTTTCCCTGTCAGTTTATGCAATGTTAAGAGCAAAGCTTGTTAAAATGAAAGAAGTTTGTTTCAAATGAAATAAAGCCTTATTTGACATGCAGAAATGCGTTTCTTTAATGGGCTAAATGTTTTCTGCTCTAATAGTAAAATTAGTGTTACTGGGCCCAGAGAGCTTAGTTTAGCGATTCTGTGAACAGTGACCTGTGCCAGTTCTCTTGAGTGAATGAAGAGGACAAGGCTTCTCAAGTGCTGAAAAGCTTCTTTCCCTATAAGAGAAAGTCAGTCCATGCAATGTTTAGAGCAAAGCTTGCCAAAATAAAAGATATTCATGTCAAATGATATAAAGTCTTATTTGCAATGTAGAAAAGCGTTTCTTTAATGGGTTAGATGTTTTCTACTTTAAAAGTAAAGTTAGTGTCACTAGACCCAGAGAGCTTAGTTGAGCGTTTCTGTAAACAGTGACACTTTGCCAGTGCTCCCGAGTGAATCAAGACAACGAGGCTTCTCAAGTGCTGAAAAGCGTCTTTCCCTGTATGAGAATGTCAGTCCATGCAATGTTAAGAGCAAAATTTGCCAAAACGAAAGATGTTCGTTTCAAATGAAATAAAGTCTTATTTGCAATGCAGAAATGCGTTTCTTTAATGGCTTAGATGTTTTCTGCTTTAAAAGTAAAGTTAGTGTTACTAGGCCCAGTGAACTTAGTTTAGCGTTTCTGTGAACAGTGATACTGTGCCAGTTCTCTTGAGTGAATGAATTGAACGAGACGTCTCACGTGTTGAAAAGCTTCTTTCCCTGTCAGTTTATGCAATGTTAAGAGCAAAGCTTGTTAAAATGAAAGAAGTTCGTTTCAAATGAAATAAAGCCTTATTTGACATGCAGAAAAGCGTTTCTTTAATGAATTAGATTTTTTCTGCTTTAAAAGTAAAGTTAGTGTTACTAGGCCCAGTGAGCTTAGTTTAGCGTTTCTGTGAACAGTGACACTGTGTCAGTGCTCCTGAGTGAAAGAAGAAATCGAGGCTTCTCAAGTGCTAAAAAGCTTCTATCCCTGTAAGAGAAAGTCAGTTCATGCAATGTTAAGACCAAAGCTTGCCAAAATGAAAGATGTTCATTTCAAATGACATACTGTCTTATTTGCAATGCAGGAAAGCCTTTCTTTAAAGTGTTATGCATTTTCTGCTCTAATAGTAAAGTTAGTGTTACTTGGCCCAGAGAGTTTAGTTTAGCGTTTCTGTGAACAGTGACACTGTGCCAGTTCTCTTGAGTGAATGAAGAGGACAAGGCTTCTCAAGTGCTGAAAAGCTTCTTTCCCTGTAAGAGAAAGTCAGTCCATGCAATGTTTAGAGCAAAGCTTGCCAAAATAAAAGATATTCATGTCAAATGATATAAAGTCTTATTTGCAATGCAGAAAAGCGTTTCTTTAATGGGGTAGATGTTTTCTACTTTAAAAGTAAAGTTAGTGTCACTAGACCCAGAGAGCTTAGTTGAGCGTTTCTGTAAAAAGTGATACTTTGCCAGTGCTCCCGAGTGAATCGAGACAACGAGGCTTCTCAAGTGCTGAAAAGCGTCTTTCCCTGTATGAGAATGTCAGTCCATGCAATGTTAAGAGCAAAATTTGCCAAAACGAAAGATGTTCGTTTCAGATGAAATAAAGTCTTATTTGCAATGCAGAAATGCGTTTCTTTAATGGGTTAGATGTTTTCTGCTTTAAAAGTCAAGTTAGTGTTACTAGGCCCAGTGAGCTTAGTTTAGCGTTTCTGTGAACAGTGACACTGTGTCAGTGCTCCTGAGTGAAAGAAGAAATCGAGGCTTCTCAAGTGCTAAAAAGCTTCTATCCCTGTAAGAGAAAGTCAGTTCATGCAATGTTAAGACCAAAGCTTGCCAAAATGAAAGATGTTCATTTCAAATGACATACTGTCTTATTTGCAATGCAGGAAAGCCTTTCTTTAAAGTGTTATGCATTTTCTGCTCTAATAGTAAAGTTAGTGTTACTTGGCCCAGAGAGTTCAGTTTAGCGTTTCTGTGAACAGTGACACTGTGCCAGTTCTCTTGAGTGAATGAAGAGGACAAGGCTTCTCAAGTGCTGAAAAGCTTCTTTCCCTGTAAGAGAAAGTCAGTCCATGCAATGTTTAGAGCAAAGCTTGCCAAAATAAAAGATATTCATGTCAAATGATATAAAGTCTTATTTGCAATGCAGAAAAGCGTTTCTTTAATGGGGTAGATGTTTTCTACTTTAAAAGTAAAGTTAGTGTCACTAGACCCAGAGAGCTTAGTTGAGCGTTTCTGTAAAAAGTGACACTTTGCCAGTGCTCCCGAGTGAATCGAGACAACGAGGCTTCTCAAGTGCTGAAAAGCGTCTTTCCCTGTATGAGAATGTCAGTCCATGCAATGTTAAGAGCAAAATTTGCCAAAACGAAAGATGTTCGTTTCAAATGAAATAAAGTCTTATTTGCAATGCAGAAATGCGTTTCTTTAATGGGTTAGATGTTTTCTGCTTTAAAAGTAAAGTTAGTGTTACTAGGCCCAGTGAGCTTAGTTTAGCGTTTCTGTGAACAGTGATACTGTGCCAGTTCTCTTGAGTGAATGAAGAGAACAAGGCTTCTCAAGTGCTGAAAAGCTTCTTTCCCTGTAAGAGAATGTAAGTTCATGCAAAGTAAAGAGCACAGCATTCCAAAATGTAACATGTTCGTCTCAAATGAAATAAAGTCTTATTTGCATTGCAGAAATGTGTTTCTTTAATTGGTTAGGTGTTTTCTGCTTTAAAAGTAAAGTTAGTGTTACTAGGCCCAGTGAGCTTAGTTTATCATTTCTGTGAACAGTGACACTGTGTCAGTGCTCCTGAGTGAAAGAAGAAATCGAGTCTTCTCAAGTGCTAAAAAGCTTCTATCACTGTAAGAGAAAGTCAGTTCATGCAATGTTAAGAGCAAAGCTTGCCAAAACGAAAGATGTTCATTTCCAATGACATACCGTCTTATTAACAATGCAGGAAAGCCTTTCTTTAAAGTGTTATGCATTTTCTGCTCTAATAGTAAAGTTAGTTTTACTTGGACCAGAGAGCTTAGTTTAGCGTTTCTGTGAACAGTGATACTGTGCCAGTTCTCTTGAGTGAATGAAGAGAACAAGGCTTCTCAAGTGCTGAAAAGCTTCTTTCCCTGTAAGAGAAAGTCAGTCCATGCAATGTTTAGAGCAAAGCTTGCCAAAATAAAAGATATTCATGTCAAATGATATAAAGTCTTATTTGCAATGCAGAAAAGCGTTTCTTTAATGGGTTAGATGTGTTCTACTTTAAAAGTAAAGTTAGTGTCACTAGACCCAGAGAGCTTAGTTGAGCGCTTCTGTAAACAGTGACACTTTGCCAGTGCTCCCGAGTGAATCAAGACAACGAGGCTTCTCAAGTGCTGAAAAGCGTCTTTCCCTGTATGAGAATTTCAGTCCATGCAATGTTAAGAGCAAAGCTAGCCAAAATAAAAGATATTCATGTCAAATGATATAAAGTCTTATTTGCAATGCAGAAAAGCGTTTCTTTAATGGGTTAGATGTTTTCTACTTCAAAAGTAAAGTTAGTGTCACTAGACCCAGAGAGCTTAGTTGAGCGTTTCTGTAAACAGTGACACTTTGCCAGTGCTCCCGAGTGAATCAAGACAACGAGGCTTCTCAAGTGCTGAAAAGCGTCTTTCCCTGTATGAGAATGTCAGTCCATGCAATCTTAAGAGCAAAATTTGCCAAAACGAAAGATGTTCGTTTCAAATGAAATAAAGTCTTATTTGCAATGCAGAAATGCGTTTCTTTAATGGGTTAGATGTTTTCTGCTTTAAAAGTAAAGTTAGTGTTACTAGGCCCAGTGAACTTAGTTTAGCGTTTCTGTGAATAGTGATACTGTGCCAGTTCTCTTGAGTGAATGAAGAGAACAAGGCTTCTCAAGTGCTGAAAAGCTTCTTTCCCTGTAAGAGAATGTAAGTTCATGCAAAGTAAAGAGCACAGCATTCCAAAATGTAACATGTTCGTCTCAAATGAAATAAAGTCTTATTTGCATTGCAGAAATGCGTTTCTTTAATGGGTTAGGTGTTTTCTGCTTTAAAAGTAAAGTTAGTGTTTCTAGGCTCAGTGAGCTTAGTTTAGCGTTTCTGTGAACAGTGACACTGTGTCAGTTCTCCTGAGTGAATGAATTGAACGAGACTTCTCACGTGTTGAAAAGCTTCTTTCCCTTTCAGTTTATGCAATGTTAAGAGCACAGCTTGTTAAAATGAAAGAAGTTCGTTTCAAATGAAATAAAGGCTTATTTGACATGTAGAAAAGCGTTTCTTTAATGGGTTAGATGTTTTCTGCTTTAAAAGTAAAGTTAGTGTTACTAGGCCCAGTGAGCTTAGTTTAGCATTTCTGTGAACAGTGACACTGTGTCAGTGCTCATGAGTGAAAGAAGAAATCGAGTCTTCTCAAGTGCTAAAAAGCTTCTATCCCTGTAAGAGAAAGTCAGTTCATGCAATGTTAAGAGCAAAGCTTGCCAAAACGAAAGATGTTCATTTCAAATGACATACTGTCTTATTTACAATGCAGGAAAGCCTTTCTTTAAAGTGTTATGCATTTTCTGCTCTAATAGTAAAGTTAGTGTTACTTGGCCCAGAGAGCTTATTTAGCGTTTCTGTGAACAGTGACACTGTGCCAGTTCTCTTGAGTGAATGAAGAGGACAAGGCTTCTCAAGTGCTGAAAAGCTTTTTTCCCTGTAAGAGAAAGTCAGTCCATGCAATGTTTGGAGCAAAGCTTGCCAAAATAAAAGATATTCATGTCAAATGATATAAAGTCTTATTTGCAATGCAGAAAAGCGTTTCTTTAATGGGTTAGATGTTTTCTACTTTAAAAGTAAAGTTAGTGTCACTAGACCCAGAGAGCTTAGTTGAGCGTTTCTGTAAACAGTGACACTTTGCTAGTGCTCCTGAGTGAATCAAGACAACGAGGCTTCTCAAGTGCTGAAACACGTCCTTCCCTGTATGAGAATGTCAGTCCATGCAATGTTAAGAGCAAAATTTGCCAAAACGAAAGATGTTCGTTTCAAATGAAATAAAGTCTTATTTGCAATGCAGAAATGCGTTTCTTTAATGGGTTAGATGTTTTCTGCTTTAAAAGTAAAGTTAGTGTTACGAGGCCCAGTGAACTTAGTTTAGCGTTTCTGTGAACAGTGATACTGTGCCAGTTCTCTTGAGTGAATGAAGAGAACAAGGCTTCTCAAGTGCTGAAAAGCTTCTTTCCCTGTAAGAGAATGTAAGTTCATGCAAAGTAAAGAGCACAGCATTCCAAAATGTAACATGTTCGTCTCAAATGAAATAAAGTCTTATTTGCATTGCAGAAATGCGTTTCTTTAATGGGTTAGGTGTTTTCTGCTTTAAAAGTAAAGTTAGTGTTTCTAGGTCCAGTGAGCTTAGTTTAGCGTTTCTGTGAACAGTGACACTGTGTCAGTTCTCCTGAGTGAATGAATTGAACGAGGCTTCTCTCGTGCTGAAAAGCTTCTTTCCCTGTCAGTTTATGCAATGTTAAGAGCAAAGCTTGTTAAAATGAAAGAAGTTTGTTTCAAATGAAATAAAGCCTTATTTGACATGCAGAAATGCGTTTCTTTAATGGGCTAAATGTTTTCTGCTCTAATAGTAAAATTAGTGTTACTGGGCCCAGAGAGCTTAGTTTAGCGATTCTGTGAACAGTGACCTGTGCCAGTTCTCTTGAGTGAATGAAGAGGACAAGGCTTCTCAAGTGCTGAAAAGCTTCTTTCCCTATAAGAGAAAGTCAGTCCATGCAATGTTTAGAGCAAAGCTTGCCAAAATAAAAGATATTCATGTCAAATGATATAAAGTCTTATTGGCAATGCAGAAAAGCGTTTCTTTAATGGGTTAGATGTTTTCTACTTTAAAAGTAAAGTTAGTGTCACTAGACCCAGAGAGCTTAGTTGAGCGTTTCTGTAAACAGTGACACTTTGCCAGTGCTCCCGAGTGAATCAAGACAACGAGGCTTCTCAAGTGCTGAAAAGCGTCTTTCCCTGTATGAGAATGTCAGTCCATGCAATGTTAAGAGCAAAATTTGCCAAAACGAAAGATGTTCGTTTCAAATGAAATAAAGTCTTATTTGCAATGCAGAAATGCGTTTCTTTAATGGCTTAGATGTTTTCTGCTTTAAAAGTAAAGTTAGTGTTACTAGGCCCAGTGAACTTAGTTTAGCGTTTCTGTGAACAGTGATACTGTGCCAGTTCTCTTGAGTGAATGAATTGAACGAGACGTCTCACGTGTTGAAAAGCTTCTTTCCCTGTCAGTTTATGCAATGTTAAGAGCAAAGCTTGTTAAAATGAAAGAAGTTCGTTTCAAATGAAATAAAGCCTTATTTGACATGCAGAAAAGCGTTTCTTTAATGAATTAGATTTTTTCTGCTTTAAAAGTAAAGTTAGTGTTACTAGGCCCAGTGAGCTTAGTTTAGCGTTTCTGTGAACAGTGACACTGTGTCAGTGCTCCTGAGTGAAAGAAGAAATCGAGGCTTCTCAAGTGCTAAAAAGCTTCTATCCCTGTAAGAGAAAGTCAGTTCATGCAATGTTAAGACCAAAGCTTGCCAAAATGAAAGATGTTCATTTCAAATGACATACTGTCTTATTTGCAATGCAGGAAAGCCTTTCTTTAAAGTGTTATGCATTTTCTGCTCTAATAGTAAAGTTAGTGTTACTTGGCCCAGAGAGTTTAGTTTAGCGTTTCTGTGAACAGTGACACTGTGCCAGTTCTCTTGAGTGAATGAAGAGGACAAGGCTTCTCAAGTGCTGAAAAGCTTCTTTCCCTGTAAGAGAAAGTCAGTCCATGCAATGTTTAGAGCAAAGCTTGCCAAAATAAAAGATATTCATGTCAAATGATATAAAGTCTTATTTGCAATGCAGAAAAGCGTTTCTTTAATGGGGTAGATGTTTTCTACTTTAAAAGTAAAGTTAGTGTCACTAGACCCAGAGAGCTTAGTTGAGCGTTTCTGTAAAAAGTGACACTTTGCCAGTGCTCCCGAGTGAATCGAGACAACGAGGCTTCTCAAGTGCTGAAAAGCGTCTTTCCCTGTATGAGAATGTCAGTCCATGCAATGTTAAGAGCAAAATTTGCCAAAACGAAAGATGTTCGTTTCAGATGAAATAAAGTCTTATTTGCAATGCAGAAATGCGTTTCTTTAATGGGTTAGATGTTTTCTGCTTTAAAAGTCAAGTTAGTGTTACTAGGCCCAGTGAGCTTAGTTTAGCGTTTCTGTGAACAGTGACACTGTGTCAGTGCTCCTGAGTGAAAGAAGAAATCGAGGCTTCTCAAGTGCTAAAAAGCTTCTATCCCTGTAAGAGAAAGTCAGTTCATGCAATGTTAAGACCAAAGCTTGCCAAAATGAAAGATGTTCATTTCAAATGACATACTGTCTTATTTGCAATGCAGGAAAGCCTTTCTTTAAAGTGTTATGCATTTTCTGCTCTAATAGTAAAGTTAGTGTTACTTGGCCCAGAGAGTTCAGTTTAGCGTTTCTGTGAACAGTGACACTGTGCCAGTTCTCTTGAGTGAATGAAGAGGACAAGGCTTCTCAAGTGCTGAAAAGCTTCTTTCCCTGTAAGAGAAAGTCAGTCCATGCAATGTTTAGAGCAAAGCTTGCCAAAATAAAAGATATTCATGTCAAATGATATAAAGTCTTATTTGCAATGCAGAAAAGCGTTTCTTTAATGGGGTAGATGTTTTCTACTTTAAAAGTAAAGTTAGTGTCACTAGACCCAGAGAGCTTAGTTGAGCGTTTCTGTAAAAAGTGACACTTTGCCAGTGCTCCCGAGTGAATCGAGACAACGAGGCTTCTCAAGTGCTGAAAAGCGTCTTTCCCTGTATGAGAATGTCAGTCCATGCAATGTTAAGAGCAAAATTTGCCAAAACGAAAGATGTTCGTTTCAAATGAAATAAAGTCTTATTTGCAATGCAGAAATGCGTTTCTTTAATGGGTTAGATGTTTTCTGCTTTAAAAGTAAAGTTAGTGTTACTAGGCCCAGTGAGCTTAGTTTAGCGTTTCTGTGAACAGTGATACTGTGCCAGTTCTCTTGAGTGAATGAAGAGAACAAGGCTTCTCAAGTGCTGAAAAGCTTCTTTCCCTGTAAGAGAATGTAAGTTCATGCAAAGTAAAGAGCACAGCATTCCAAAATGTAACATGTTCGTCTCAAATGAAATAAAGTCTTATTTGCATTGCAGAAATGTGTTTCTTTAATTGGTTAGGTGTTTTCTGCTTTAAAAGTAAAGTTAGTGTTACTAGGCCCAGTGAGCTTAGTTTATCATTTCTGTGAACAGTGACACTGTGTCAGTGCTCCTGAGTGAAAGAAGAAATCGAGTCTTCTCAAGTGCTAAAAAGCTTCTATCACTGTAAGAGAAAGTCAGTTCATGCAATGTTAAGAGCAAAGCTTGCCAAAACGAAAGATGTTCATTTCAAATGACATACTGTCTTATTTACAATGCAGGAAAGCCTTTCTTTAAAGTGTTATGCATTTTCTGCTCTAATAGTAAAGTTAGTGTTACTTGGCCCAGAGAGCTTAGTTTAGCGTTTCTGTGAACAGTGACACTGTGCCAGTTCTCTTGAGTGAATGAAGAGGACAAGGCTTCTCAAGTGCTGAAAAGCTTCTTTCCCTGTAAAAGAAAGTCAGTCCATTTGATGTTTAGAGCAAAGCTTGCCAAAATAAAAGATATTCATGTCAAATGATATAAAGTCTTATTTGCACTGCAGAAAAGCGTTTCTTTAATGGGTTAGATGTTTTCTACTTCAAAAGTAAAGTTAGTGTCACTAGACCCAGAGAGCTTAGTTGAGCGTTTCTGTAAACAGTGACACTTTGCCAGTGCTCCCGAGTGAATCAAGACAACGAGGCTTCTCAAGTGCTGAAAAGCGTCTTTCCCTGTATGAGAATGTCAGTCCATGCAATGTTAAGAGCAAAGCTTGCCAAAATAAAAGATATTCATGTCAAATGATATAAAGTCTTATTTGCAATGCAGAAAAGCGTTTCTTTAATGG
Source organism: Spinibarbus caldwelli (assembly GCA_039654775.1). Classification (NCBI taxonomy): domain Eukaryota; kingdom Metazoa; phylum Chordata; class Actinopteri; order Cypriniformes; family Cyprinidae; genus Spinibarbus; species Spinibarbus caldwelli. Next base: position 6,209,463 of record CM077240.1, read on the forward strand.
GTTAGATGTTTTCTACTTCAAAAGTAAAGTTAGTGTCACTAGACCGAGAGAGCTCAGTTGAGCGTTTCTGTAAACAGTGACACTTTGCCAGTGCTCCCGAGTGAATCAAGACAACGAGGCTTCTCAAGTGCTGAAAAGCGTCTTTCCCTGTAAGAGAATGTCAGTCCATGCAATGTTAAGAGCAAAATTTGCCAAAACGAAAGATGTTCGTTTCAAATGAAATAAAGTCTTATTTGCAATGCAGAAATGCGTTTCTTTAATGGGTTAGATGTTTTCTGCTTTAAAAGTAAAGTTAGTGTTACTAGGCCCAGTGAACTTAGTTTAGCGTTTCTGTGAACAGTGATACTGTGCCAGTTCTCTTGAGTGAATGAAGAGAACAAGGCTTCTCAAGTGCTGAAAAGCTTCTTTCCCTGTAAGAGAATGTAAGTTCATGCAAAGTAAAGAGCACAGCATTCCAAAATGTAACATGTTCGTCTCAAATGAAATAAAGTCTTATTTGCATTGCAGAAATGCGTTTCTTTAATGGGTTAGGTGTTTTCTGCTTTAAAAGTAAAGTTAGTGTTTCTAGGCTCAGTGAACTTAGTTTAGCGTTTCTGTGAACAGTGACACTGTGTCAGTTCTCCTGAGTGAATCAATTGAACGAGACTTCTCACGTGCTGAAAAGCTTCTTTCCCTTATAGTTTATGCAATGTTAAGAGCACAGCTTGTTAAAATGAAAGAAGTTCGTTTCAAATGAAATAAAGGCTTATTTGACATGCAGAAAAGCGTTTCTTTAATGGGTTAGATGTTTTCTGCTTTAAAAGTAAAGTTAGTGTTACTAGGCCCAGTGAGCTTAGTTTAGCATTTCTGTGAACAGTGACACTGTGTCAGTGCTCATGAGTGAAAGAAGAAATCGAGTCTTCTCAAGTGCTAAAAAGCTTCTATCCCTGTAAGAGAAAGTCAGTTCATGCAATGTTAAGAGCAAAGCTTGCCAAAACGAAAGATGTTCATTTCAAATGACATACTGTCTTATTTACAATGCAGGAAAGCCTTTCTTTAAAGTGTTATGCATTTTCTGCTCTAATAGTAAAGTTAGTGTTACTTGGCCCAGAGAACTTAGTTTAGCGTTTCTGTGAACAGTGACACTGTGCCAGTTCTCTTGAGTGAATGAAGAGGACAAGGCTTCTCAAGTGCTGAAAAGCTTCTTTCCCTGTAAGAGAAAGTCAGTCCATGCAATGTTTAGAGCAAAGCTTGCCAAAATAAAAGATATTCATGTCAAATGATATAAAGTCTTATTTGCAATGCAGAAAAGCGTTTCTTTAATGGGTTAGATGTTTTCTACTTTAAAAGTAAAGTTAGTGTCACTAGACCCAGAGAGCTTAGTTGAGCGTTTCTGTAAACAGTGACACTTTGCTAGTGCTCCTGAGTGAATCAAGACAACGAGGCTTCTCAAGTGCTGAAACGCGTCCTTCCCTGTATGAGAATGTCAGGCCATGCAATGTTAAGAGCAAAATTTGCCAAAACGAAAGATGTTCGTTTTAAATGAAATAAAGTCTTATTTGCAATGCAGAAATGCGTTTCTTTAATGGGTTAGATGTTTTCTGCTTTAAAAGTAAAGTTAGTGTTACTAGACCCAGTGAGCTTAGTTTAGCGTTTCTGTGAACAGTGACACTGTGTCAGTTCTCCTGAGTGAATGAATTGAACGAGGCTTCTCACGTGCTGAAAAGCTTCTTTCCCTGTCAGTTTATGCAATGTTAAGAGCAAAGCTTGTTAAAATGAAAGAAGTTCGTTTCAAATGAAATAAAGCCTTATTTGACATGCAGAAAAGCGTTTCTTTAATGAATTAGATTTTTTCTGCTTTAAAAGTAAAGTTAGTGTTACTAGGCCCAGTGAGCTTAGTTTAGCATTTCTGTGAACAGTGACACTGTGTCAGTGCTCCTGAGTGAAAGAAGAAATCGAGGCTTCTCAAGTGCTAAAAAGCTTCTATCCCTGTAAGAGAAAGTCAGTTCATGCAATGTTAAGACCAAAGCTTGCCAAAACGAAAGATGTTCGTTTCAAATGAAATAAAGTCTTATTTGCAATGCAGAAATGCGTTTCTTTAATGGGTTAGATGTTTTCTGCTTTAAATGTAAAGTTAGTGTTACTAGGCCCAGTGAGCTTAGTTTAGCATTTCTGTGAACAGTGATACTGTGCCAGTTCTCTTGAGTGAATGAAGAGAACAAGGCTTCTCAAGAGCTGAAAAGCTTCTTTCCCTGTAAGAGAATGTAAGTTCATGCAAAGTAAAGAGCACAGCATTCCAAAATGTAACATGTTCGTCTCAAATGAAATAAAGTCTTATTTGCATTGCAGAAATGCGTTTCTTTAATTGGTTAGCTGTTTTCTACTTTAAAAGTAAAGTTAGTGTTTCTAGGTCCAGTGAGCTTATTTTAGCGTTTCTGTGAACAGTGACACTGTGTCAGTTCTCCTGAGTGAATGAATTGAACGAGACTTCTCACTTGCTGAAAAGCTTCTTTCCCTTTCAGTTTATGCAATGTTAAGAGCACAGCTTGTTAAAATGAAAGATGTTCGTTTCAAATGAACTAAAGCCTTATTTGACATGCAGAAAAGCGTTTCTTTAATGGGTTAGATGTTTTCTGCTTTAAAAGTAAAGTTAGTGTTACTAGGCCCAGTGAGCTTAGTTTAGCATTTCTGTGAACAGTGACACTGTGTCAGTGCTCCTGAGTGAAAGAAGAAATCGAGTCTTCTCAAGTGCTAAAAAGCTTCTATCCCTGTAAGAGAAAGTCAGTTCATGCAATGTTAAGAGCAAAGCTTGCCAAAACGAAAGATGTTCATTTCAAATGACATACTGTCTTATTTACAATGCAGGAAAGCCTTTCTTTAAAGTGTTATGCATTTTCTGCTCTAATAGTAAAGTTAGTGTTACTTGGCCCAGAGAGCTTAGTTTAGCGTTTCTGTGAACAGTGATACTGTGCCAGTTCTCTTGAGTGAATCAAGACAACGAGGCTTCTCAAGTGCTGAAAAGCGTCTTTCCCTGTATGAGAATGTCAGTCCATGCAATGTTAAGAGCAGAATTTGCCAAAACGAAAGATGTTCGTTTCAAATGAAATAAAGTCTTATTTGCAATGCAGAAAAGCGTTTCTTTAATGGGTTAGATGTTTTCTGCTTTAAAAGTAAAGTTAGTGTTACTAGGCCCAGTGAACTTAGTTTAGCGTTTCTGTGAACAGTGATACTGTGCCAGTTCTCTTGAGTGAATGAAGAGAACAAGGCTTCTCAAGTGCTGAAAAGCTTCTTTCCCTGTAAGAGAATGTAAGTTCATGCAAAGTAAAGAGCACAGCATTCCAAAATGTAACATGTTCGTCTCAAATGAAATAAAGTCTTATTTGCATTGCAGAAATGCGTTTCTTTAATGGGTTAGGTGTTTTCTGCTTTAAAAGTAAAGTTAGTGTTTCTAGGCTCAGTGAGCTTAGTTTAGCGTGTCTGTGAACAGTGACACTGTGTCAGTTCTCCTGAGTGAATGAATTGAACGAGGCTTCTCACGTGCTGAAAAGCTTCTTTCCCTGTCAGTTTATGCAATGTTAAGAGCAAAGCTTGTTAAAATGAAAGAAGTTTGTTTCAAATGAAATAAAGCCTTATTTGACATGCAGAAATGCGTTTCTTTAATGGGCTAAATGTTTTCTGCTCTAATAGTAAAATTAGTGTTACTGGGCCCAGAGAGCTTAGTTTAGCGTGTCTGTGAACAGTGACCTGTGCCAGTTCTCTTGAGTGAATGAAGAGGACAAGGCTTCTCAAGTGCTGAAAAGCTTCTTTCCCTGTAAGAGAAAGTCAGTCCATGCAATGTTTAGAGCAAAGCTTGCCAAAATAAAAGATATTCATGTCAAATGATATAAAGTCTTATTTGCAATGCAGAAAAGCGTTTCTTTAATGGGTCAGATGTTTTCTACTTTAAAAGTAAAGTTAGTGTCACTAGACCCAGAGAGCTTAGTTGAGCGTTTCTGTAAACAGTGACACTTTGCCAGTGCTCCCGAGTGAATCAAGACAACGAGGCTTCTCAAGTGCTGAAAAGCGTCTTTCCCTGTATGAGAATGTCAGTCCATGCAATGTTAAGAGCAAAATTTGCCAAAACGAAAGATGTTTGTTTTAAATGAAATAAAGTCTTATTTGCAATGCAGAAATGCGTTTCTTTAATGGGTTAGATGTTTTCTGCTTTAAAAGTAAAGTTAGTGTTACTAGGCCCAGTGAGCTTAGTTTAGCGTTTCTGTGAACAGTGACACTGTGTCAGTTCTCCTGAGTGAATGAATTGAACGAGGCTTCTCACGTGCTGAAAAGCTTCTTTCCCTGTCAGTTTATGCAATGTTAAGAGCAAAGCTTGTTAAAATGAAAGAAGTTCGTTTCAAATGAAATAAAGCCTTATTTGACATGCAGAAAAGCGTTTCTTTAATGAATTAGATTTTTTCTGCTTTAAAAGTAAAGTTAGTGTTACTAGGCCCAGTGAGCTTAGTTTAGCATTTCTGTGAACAGTGACACTGTGTCAGTGCTCCTGAGTGAAAGAAGAAATCGAGGCTTCTCAAGTGCTAAAAAGCTTCTATCCCTGTAAGAGAAAGTCAGTTCATGCAATGTTAAGAGCAAAGCTTGCCAAAACGAAAGATTTTCAATTCAAATGACATACTGTCTTATTTACAATGCAGGAAAGCCTTTCTTTAAAGTGTTATGCATTTTCTGCTCTAATAGTAAAGTTAGTTTCACTAGACCCAGAGAGCTTAGTTGAGCGTTTCTGTAAACAGTGACACTTTGCCAGTGCTCCCGAGTGAATCAAGACAACGAGGCTTCTCAAGTGCTGAAAAGCGTCTTTCCCTGTACGAGAATTTCAGTCCATGCAATGTTAAGAGCAAAATTTGCCAAAACGAAAGATGTTCGTTTCAAATGATATAAAGTCTTATTTGCAATGCAGAAATGCGTTTCTTTAATGGGTTAGATGTTTTCTGCTTTAAAAGTAAAGTTAGTGTTACTAGGCCCAGTGAGCTTAGTTTAGCGTTTCTGTGAACAGTGATACTGTGCCAGTTCTCTTGAGTGAATGAAGAGAACAAGGCTTCTCAAGTGCTGAAAAGCTTCTTTCCCTGTAAGAGAATGTAAGTTCATGCAAAGTAAAGAGCACAGCATTCCAAAATGTAACATGTTCGTCTCAAATGAAATAAAGTCTTATTTGCATTGCAGAAATGTGTTTCTTTAATTGGTTAGGTGTTTTCTGCTTTAAAAGTAAAGTTAGTGTTACTAGGCCCAGTGAGCTTAGTTTAGCATTTCTGTGAACAGTGACACTGTGTCAGTGCTCATGAGTGAAAGAAGAAATCGAGTCTTCTCAAGTGCTAAAAACTTCTATCCCTGTAAGAGAAAGTCAGTTCATGCAATGTTAAGACCAAAGCTTGCCAAAACGAAAGATGTTCATTTCAAATGAAATAAAGTCTTATTTGCAATGCAGAAAAGCGTTTCTTTAATGGGTTAGATGTTTTCTACTTTAAAAGTAAAGTTAGTGTCACTAGACCCAGAGAGCTTAGTTGAGCGTTTCTGTAAACAGTGACACTTTGCCAGTGCTCCCGAGTGAATCAAGACAACGAGGCTTCTCAAGTGCTGAAAAGCGTCTTTCCCTGTATGAGAATGTCAGTCCATGCAATGTTAAGAGCAAAATTTGCCAAAACGAAAGATGTTCGTTTCAAATGAAATAAAGTCTTATTTGCAATGCAGAAATGCGTTTCTTTAATGGGTTAGATGTTTTCTGCTTTAAAAGTAAAGTTAGTGTTACTAGGCCCAGTGAACTTAGTTTAGCGTTTCTGTGAACAGTGATACTGTGCCAGTTCTCTTGAGTGAATGAAGAGAACAAGGCTTCTCAAGTGCTGAAAAGCTTCTTTCCCTGTAAGAGAATGTAAGTTCATGCAAAGTAAAGAGCACAGCATTCCAAAATGTAACATGTTCGTCTCAAATGAAATAAAGTCTTATTTGCATTGCAGAAATGCGTTTCTTTAATGGGTTAGGTGTTTTCTGCTTTAAAAGTAAAGTTAGTGTTTCTAGGCTCAGTGAGCTTAGTTTAGCGTTTCTGTGAACAGTGACACTGTGTCAGTTCTCCTGAGTGAATGAATTGAACGAGACTTCTCACGTGCTGAAAAGCTTCTTTCCCTTTCAGTTTATGCAATGTTAAGAGCACAGCTTGTTAAAATGAAAGAAGTTCGTTTCAAATGAAATAAAGGCTTATTTGACATGCAGAAAAGTGTTTCTTTAATGGGTTAGATGTTTTCTGCTTTAAAAGTAAAGTTAGTGTTACTAGGCCCAGTGAGCTTAGTTTAGCATTTCTGTGAAAAGTGACACTGTGTCAGTGCTCATGAGTGAAAGAAGAAATCGAGTCTTCTCAAGTGCTAAAAAGCTTCTATCCCTGTAAGAGAAAGTCAGTTCATGCAATGTTAAGAGCAAAGCTTGCCAAAACGAAAGATGTTCATTTCAAATGACATACTGTCTTATTTACAATGCAGGAAAGCCTTTCTTTAAAGTGTTATGCATTTTCTGCTCTAATAGTAAAGTTAGTGTTACTTGGCCCAGAGAGCTTAGTTTAGCGTTTCTGTGAACACTGACACTGTGCCAGTTCTCTTGAGTGAATGAAGAGGACAAGGCTTCTCAAGTGCTGAAAAGCTTCTTTCCCTGTAAGAGAAAGTCAGTCCATGCAATGTTTAGAGCAAAGCTTGCCAAAATAAAAGATATTCATGTCAAATGATATAAAGTCTTATTTGCAATGCAGAAAAGCGTTTCTTTAATGGGTTAGATGTTTTCTACTTTAAAAGTAAAGTTAGTGTCACTAGACCCAGAGAGCTTAGTTGAGCGTTTCTGTAAACAGTGACACTTTGCTAGTGCTCCTGAGTGAATCAAGACAACGAGGCTTCTCAAGTGCTGAAACGCGTCCTTCCCTGTATGAGAATGTCAGGCCATGCAATGTTAAGAGCAAAATTTGCCAAAACGAAAGATGTTCGTTTTAAATGAAATAAAGTCTTATTTGCAATGCAGAAATGCGTTTCTTTAATGGGTTAGATGTTTTCTGCTTTAAAAGTGAAGTTAGTGTTACTAGGCCCAGTGAGCTTAGTTTAGCGTTTCTGTGAACAGTGACACTGTGTCAGTTCTCCTGAGTGAATGAATTGAACGAGGCTTCTCACGTGCTGAAAAGCTTCTTTCCCTGTCAGTTTATGCAATGTTAAGAGCAAAGCTTGTTAAAATGAAAGAAGTTCGTTTCAAATGAAATAAAGCCTTATTTGACATGCAGAAAAGCGTTTCTTTAATGAATTAGATTTTTTCTGCTTTAAAAGTAAAGTTAGTGTTACTAGGCCCAGTGAGCTTAGTTTAGCATTTCTGTGAACAGTGACACTGTGTCAGTGCTCCTGAGTGAAAGAAGAAATCGAGGCTTCTCAAGTGCTAAAAAGCTTCTATCCCTGTAAGAGAAAGTCAGTTCATGCAATGTTAAGACCAAAGCTTGCCAAAACGAAAGATGTTCGTTTCAAATGAAATAAAGTCTTATTTGCAATGCAGAAATGCGTTTCTTTAATGGGTTAGATGTTTTCTGCTTTAAAAGTAAAGTTAGTGTTACTAGGCCCAGTGAGCTTAGTTTAGCATTTCTGTGAACAGTGATACTGTGCCAGTTCTCTTGAGTGAATGAAGAGAACAAGGCTTCTCAAGAGCTGAAAAGCTTCTTTCCCTGTAAGAGAATGTAAGTTCATGCAAAGTAAAGAGCACAGCATTCCAAAATGTAACATGTTCGTCTCAAATGAAATAAAGTCTTATTTGCATTGCAGAAATGTGTTTCTTTAATTGGTTAGCTGTTTTCTACTTTAAAAGTAAAGTTAGTGTTTCTAGGTCCAGTGAGCTTAGTTTAGCGTTTCTGTGAACAGTGACACTGTGTCAGTTCTCCTGAGTGAATGAATTGAACGAGACTTCTCACTTGCTGAAAAGCTTCTTTCCCTTTCAGTTTATGCAATGTTAAGAGCACAGCTTGTTAAAATGAAAGATGTTCGTTTCAAATGAACTAAAGCCTTATTTGACATGCAGAAAAGCGTTTCTTTAATGGGTTAGATGTTTTCTGCTTTAAAAGTAAAGTTAGTGTTACTAGGCCCAGTGAGCTTAGTTTAGCATTTCTGTGAACAGTGACACTGTGTCAGTGCTCCTGAGTGAAAGAAGAAATCGAGTCTTCTCAAGTGCTAAAAAGCTTCTATCCCTGTAAGAGAAAGTCAGTTCATGCAATGTTAAGAGCAAAGCTTGCCAAAACGAAAGATGTTCATTTCAAATGACATACTGTCTTATTTACAATGCAGGAAAGCCTTTCTTTAAAGTGTTATGCATTTTCTGCTCTAATAGTAAAGTTAGTGTTACTTGGCCCAGAGAGCTTAGTTTAGCGTTTCTGTGAACAGTGACACTGTGCCAGTTCTCTTGAGTGAATGAAGAGGACAAGGCTTCTCAAGTGCTGAAAAGCTTCTTTCCCTGTAAAAGAAAGTCAGTCCATTTAATGTTTAGAGCAAAGCTTGCCAAAATAAAAGATGTTCATGTCAAATGATATAAAGTCTTATTTGCAATGCAGAAAAGCGTTTCTTTAATGGGTCAGATGTTTTCTACTTTAAAAGTAAAGTTAGTGTCACTAGACCCAGAGAGCTTAGTTGAGCGTTTCTGTAAACAGTGACACTTTGCCAGTGCTCCCGAGTGAATCAAGACAACGAGGCTTCTCAAGTGCTGAAAAGCGTCTTTCCCTGTATGAGAATGTCAGTCCATGCAATGTTAAGAGCAGAATTTGCCAAAACGAAAGATGTTCGTTTCAAATGAAATAAAGTCTTATTTGCAATGCAGAAAAGCGTTTCTTTAATGGGTTAGATGTTTTCTGCTTTAAAAGTAAAGTTAGTGTTACTAGGCCCAGTGAACTTAGTTTAGCGTTTCTGTGAACAGTGATACTGTGCCAGTTCTCTTGAGTGAATGAAGAGAACAAGGCTTCTCAAGTGCTGAAAAGCTTCTTTCCCTGTAAGAGAATGTAAGTTCATGCAAAGTAAAGAGCACAGCATTCCAAAATGTAACATGTTCGTCTCAAATGAAATAAAGTCTTATTTGCATTGCAGAAATGCGTTTCTTTAATGGGTTAGGTGTTTTCTGCTTTAAAAGTAAAGTTAGTGTTTCTAGGCTCAGTGAGCTTAGTTTAGCGTTTCTGTGAACAGTGACACTGTGTCAGTTCTCCTGAGTGAATGAATTGAACGAGGCTTCTCACGTGCTGAAAAGCTTCTTTCCCTGTCAGTTTATGCAATGTTAAGAGCAAAGCTTGTTAAAATGAAAGAAGTTCGTTTCAAATGAAATAAAGCCTTATTTGACATGCAGAAAAGCGTTTCTTTAATGAATTAGATTTTTTCTGCTTTAAAAGTAAAGTTAGTGTTACTAGGCCCAGTGAGCTTAGTTTAGCATTTCTGTGTACAGTGACACTGTGTCAGTGCTCCTGAGTGAAAGAAGAAATCGAGGCTTCTCAAGTGCTAAAAAGCTTCTATCCCTGTAAGAGAAAGTCAGTTCATGCAATGTTAAGAGCAAAATTTGCCAAAACGAAAGATGTTCGTTTCAAATGAAATAAAGTCTTATTTGCAATGTAGAAATGCGTTTCTTTAATGGGTTAGATGTTTTCTGCTTTAAAAGTAAAGTTAGTGTTACTAGGCCCAGTGAACGTAGTTTAGCGTTTCTGTGAACAGTGATACTGTGCCAGTTCTCTTGAGTGAATGGAGAGAACAAGGCTTCTCAAGTGCTGAAAAGCTTCTTTCCCTGTAAGAGAATGTAAGTTCATGCAAAGTAAAGAGCACAGCATTCCAAAATGTAACATGTTCGTCTCAAATGAAATAAAGTCTTATTTGCATTGCAGAAATGTGTTTCTTTAATTGGTTAGGTGTTTTCTGCTTTAAAAGTAAAGTTAGTGTTACAAGGCCCAGTGAGCTTAGTTTAGCATTTCTGTGAACAGTGACACTGTGTCAGTGCTCATGAGTGAAAGAAGAAATCGAGTCTTCTCAAGTGCTAAAAAGCTTCTATCCCTGTAAGAGAAAGTCAGTTCATGCAATGTTAAGAGCAAAATTTGCCAAAACGAAAGATGTTTGTTTTAAATGAAATAAAGTCTTATTTGCAATGCAGAAATGCGTTTCTTTAATGGGTTAGATGTTTTCTGCTTTAAAAGTAAAGTTAGTGTTACTAGGCCAAGTGAGCTTAGTTTAGCGTTTCTGTGAACAGTGACACTGTGTCAGTTCTCCTGAGTGAATGAATTGAACGAGGCTTCTCACGTGCTGAAAAGCTTCTTTCCCTGTCAGTTTATGCAATGTTAAGAGCAAAGCTTGTTAAAATGAAAGAAGTTCGTTTCAAATGAAATAAAGCCTTATTTGACATGCAGAAAAGCGTTTCTTTGATGAATTAGATTTTTTCTGCTTTAAAAGTAAAGTTAGTGTTACTAGGCCCTGTGAGCTTAGTTTAGCATTTCTGTGAACAGTGACACTGTGTCAGTGCTCCTGAGTGAAAGAAGAAATCGAGGCTTCTCAAGTGCTAAAAAGCTTCTATCCCTGTAAGAGAAAGTCAGTTCATGCAATGTTAAGACCAAAGCTTGCCAAAACGAAAGATGTTCGTTTCAAATGAAATAAAGTCTTATTTGCAATGCAGAAATGCGTTTCTTTAATGGGTTAGATGTTTTCTGCTTTAAAAGTAAAGTTAGTGTTACTAGGCCCAGTGAGCTTAGTTTAGCGTTTCTGTGAACAGTGATACTGTGCCAGTTCTCTTGAGTGAATGAAGAGAACAAGGCTTCTCAAGTGCTGAAAAGCTTCTTTCCCTATAAGAGAAAGTCAGTCCATGCAATGTTTAGAGCAAAGCTTGCCAAAATAAAGATATTCATGTCAAATGATATAAAGTCTTATTTGCAATGCAGAAAAGCGTTTCTTTAATGGGTTAGATGTTTTCTACTTTAAAAGTAAAGTTAGTGTCACTAGACCCAGAGAGCTTAGTTGAGCGTTTCTGTAAACAGTGACACTTTGCCAGTGCTCCCGAGTGAATCAAGACAACGAGGCTTCTCAAGTGCTGAAAAGCGTCTTTCCCTGTATGAGAATTTCAGTCCATGCAATGTTAAGAGCAAAGCTTGCCAAAATAAAAGATATTCATGTCAAATGATATAAAGTCTTATTTGCAATGCAGAAAAGCGTTTCTTTAATGGGTTAGATGTTTTCTACTTCAAAAGTAAAGTTAGTGTCACTAGACCCAGAGAGCTTAGTTGAGCGTTTCTGTAAACAGTGACACTTTGCCAGTGCTCCCGAGTGAATCAAGACAACGAGGCTTCTCAAGTGCTGAAAAGCGTCTTTCCCTGTATGAGAATGTCAGTCCATGCAATGTTAAGAGCAAAATTTGCCAAAAAGAAAGATGTTCGTTTCAAATGAAATAAAGTCTTATTTGCAATGCAGAAATGCGTGTCTTTAATGTCTTAGATGTTTTCTGCTTTAAAAGTAAAGTTAGTGTTACTAGGCCCAGTGAACTTAGTTTAGCGTTTCTATGAACAGTGATACTGTGCCAGTTCTCTTGAGTGAATGAATTGAACGAGACGTCTCACGTGTTGAAAAGCTTCTTTGCCTGTCAGTTTATGCAATGTTAAGAGCAAAGCTTGTTAAAATGAAAGAAGTTCGTTTCAAATGATATAAAGCCTTATTTGACATGCAGAAAAGCGTTTCTTTAATGAATTAGATTTTTTCTGCTTTAAAAGTAAAGTTAGTGTTACTAGGCCCAGTGAGCTTAGTTTAGCGTTTCTGTGAACAGTGACACTGTGTCAGTGCTCATGAGTGAAAGAAGAAATCGAGGCTTCTCAAGTGCTAAAAAGCTTCTATCCCTGTAAGAGAAAGTCAGTTCATGCAATGTTAAGAGCAAAGCTTGCCAAAACGAAAGATGTTCATTTCAAATGACATACTGTCTTATTTACAATGCAGGAAAGCCTTTCTTTAAAGTGTTATGCATTTTCTGCTCTAATAGTAAAGTTAGTTTTACTTGGCCCAGAGAGCTTAGTTTAGCGTTTCTGTGAACAGTGATACTGTGCCAGTTCTCTTGAGTGAATGAAGAGGACAAGGCTTCTCAAGTGCTGAAAAGCTTCTTTCCCTGTAAGAGAAAGTCAGTCCATGCAATGTTTAGAGCAAAGCTTGCCAAAATAAAAGATATTCATGTCAAATGATATAAAGTCTTATTTGCAGTGCAGAAAAGCGTTTCTTTAATGGGTTAGATGTTTTCTACTTTAAAAGTAAAGTTAGTGTCACTAGACCCAGAGAGCTTAGTTGAGCGTTTCTGTAAACAGTGACACTTTGCTAGTGCTCCTGAGTGAATCAAGACAACGTGGCTTCTCAAGTGCTGAAACGCGTCCTTCCCTGTATGAGAATGTCAGGCCATGCAATGTTAAGAGCAAAATTTGCCAAAACGAAAGATGTTCGTCTCAAATAAAATAAAGTCTTATTTGCATTGCAGAAATGCGTTTCTTTAATGGGTTAGGTGTTTTCTGCTTTAAAAGTAAAGTTAGTGTTTCTAGGCTCAGTGAGCTTAGTTTAGCGTTTCTGTGAACAGTGACACTGTGTCAGTTCTCCTGAGTGAATGAATTGAACGAGGCTTCTCACGTGCTGAAAAGCTTCTTTCCCTGTCAGTTTATGCAATGTTAAGAGCAAAGCTTGTTAAAATGAAAGAAGTTTGTTTCAAATGAAATAAAGCCTTATTTGACATGCAGAAATGCGTTTCTTTAATGGGCTAAATGTTTTCTGCTCTAATAGTAAAATTAGTGTTACTGGGCCCAGAGAGCTTAGTTCAGCGATTCTGTGAACAGTGACCTGTGCCAGTTCTCTTGAGTGAATGAAGAGGACAAGGCTTCTCAAGTGCTGAAAAGCTTCTTTCCCTGTAAGAGAAAGTCAGTCCATGCAATGTTTAGAGCAAAGCTTGCCAAAATAAAAGATATTCATGTCAAATGATATAAAGTCTTATTTGCAATGCAGTAAAGCGTTTCTTTAATGGGTTAGATGTTTTCTACTTTAAAAGTAAAGTTAGTGTCACTAGACCCAGAGAGCTTAGTTGAGCGTTTCTGTAAACAGTGACACTTTGCCAGTGCTCCCGAGTGAATCAAGACAACGAGGCTTCTCAAGTGCTGAAAAGCGTCTTTCCCTGTATGAGAATGTCAGTCCATGCAATGTTAAGAGCAAAATTTGCCAAAACGAAAGATGTTCGTTTCAAATGAAATAAAGTCTTATTTGCAATGCAGAAATGCGTTTCTTTAATGGGTTAGATGTTTTCTGCTTTAAAAGTAAAGTTAGTGTTACTAGGCCCAGTGAACTTAGTTTAGCGTTTCTGTGAACAGTGATACTGTGCCAGTTCTCTTGAGTGAATGAAGAGAACAAGGCTTCTCAAGTGCTGAAAAGCTTCTTTCCCTGTAAGAGAATGTAAGTTCATGCAAAGTAAAGAGCACAGCATTCCAAAATGTAACATGTTCGTCTCAAATGAAATAAAGTCTTATTTGCAATGCAGAAATGCGTTTCTTTAATGGGTTAGATGTTTTCTGCTTTAAAAGTAAAGTTAGTGTTACTAGGCCCAGTGAACTTAGTTTAGCGTTTCTGTGAACAGTGATACTGTGCCAGTTCTCTTGAGTGAATGAAGAGAACAAGGCTTCTCAAGTGCTGAAAAGCTTCTTTCCCTGTAAGAGAATGTAAGTTCATGCAAAGTAAAGAGCACAGCATTCCAAAATGTAACATGTTCGTCTCAAATGAAATAAAGTCTTATTTGCATTGCAGAAATGCGTTTCTTTAATGGGTTAGGTGTTTTCTGCTTTAAAAGTAAAGTTAGTGTTTCTAGGCTCAGTGAGCTTAGTTTAGCGTTTCTGTGAACAGTGTCACTGTGTCAGTTCTCCTGAGTGAATGAATTGAACGAGACTTCTCACGTGCTGAAAAGCTTCTTTCCCTTTCAGTTTATGCAATGTTAAGAGCACAGCTTGTTAAAATGAAAGAAGTTCGTTTCAAATGAAATAAAGCCTTATTTGACATGCAGAAAAGTGTTTCTTTAATGAATTAGATTTTTTCTGCTTTAAAAGTAAAGTTAGTGTTACTAGGCCCAGTGAGCTTAGTTTAGCGTTTCTGTGAACAGTGACACTGTGTCAGTGCTCCTGATTGAAAGAAGAAATCGAGGCTTCTCAAGTGCTGAAAAGCTTCTTTCCCTGTAAGAGAAAGTCAGTCCATGCAATGTTTAGAGCAAAGCTTGCCAAAATAAAAGATATTCATGTCAAATGATATAAAGTCTTATTTGCAATGCAGAAAAGCGTTTCTTTAATGGGTTAGATGTTTTCTACTTTAAAAGTACAGTTAGTGTCACTAGACCCAGAGAGCTTAGTTGAGCGTTTCTGTAAACAGTGACACTTTGCCAGTGCTCCCGAGTGAATCAAGACAACGAGGCTTCTCAAGTGCTGAAAAGCGTCTTTCCCTGTATGAGAATGTCAGTCCATGCAATGTTAAGAGCAAAATTTGCCAAAAAGAAAGATGTTCGTTTCAAATGAAATAAAGTCTTATTTGCAATGCAGAAATGCGTTTCTTTAATGGGTTAGATGTTTTCGGCTTTAATAGTAAAGTTAGTGTTACTAGGCCCAGTGAACTTAGTTTAGCGTTTCTGTGAACAGTGATACTGTGCCTGTTCTCTTGAGTGAATGAAGAGAACAAGGCTTCTCAAGTGCTGAAAAGCTTCTTTCCCTGTAAGAGAAAGTCAGTCCATGCAATGTTTAGAGCAAAGCTTGCCAAAATGAAAGAAGTTCATTTCAAATGAAATAAAGCCTTATTTGACATGCAGAAAAGTGTTTCTTTAATGAATTAGATTTTTTCTGCTTTAAAAGTAAAGTTAGTGTTACTAGGCCCAGTGAACTTAGATTAGCGTTTCTGTGAACAGTGATACTGTGCCAGTTCTCTTGAGTGAATGGAGAGAACAAGGCTTCTCAAGTGCTGAAAAGCTTCTTTCCCTGTAAGAGAATGTAAGTTCATGCAAAGTAAAGAGCACAGCATTCCAAAATGTAACATGTTCGTCTCAAATGAAATAAAGTCTTATTTGCATTGCAGAAATGTGTTTCTTTAATTGGTTAGGTGTTTTCTGCTTTAAAAGTAAAGTTAGTGTTACAAGGCCCAGTGAGCTTAGTTTAGCATTTCTGTGAACAGTGACACTGTGTCAGTGCTCATGAGTGAAAGAAGAAATCGAGTCTTCTCAAGTGCTAAAAAGCTTCTATCCCTGTAAGAGAAAGTCAGTTCATGCAATGTTAAGAGCAAAATTTGCCAAAACGAAAGATGTTTGTTTTAAATGAAATAAAGTCTTATTTGCAATGCAGAAATGCGTTTCTTTAATGGGTTAGATGTTTTCTGCTTTAAAAGTAAAGTTAGTGTTACTAGGCCAAGTGAGCTTAGTTTAGCGTTTCTGTGAACAGTGACACTGTGTCAGTTCTCCTGAGTGAATGAATTGAACGAGGCTTCTCACGTGCTGAAAAGCTTCTTTCCCTGTCAGTTTATGCAATGTTAAGAGCAAAGCTTGTTAAAATGAAAGAAGTTCGTTTCAAATGAAATAAAGCCTTATTTGACATGCAGAAAAGCGTTTCTTTGATGAATTAGATTTTTTCTGCTTTAAAAGTAAAGTTAGTGTTACTAGGCCCTGTGAGCTTAGTTTAGCATTTCTGTGAACAGTGACACTGTGTCAGTGCTCCTGAGTGAAAGAAGAAATCGAGGCTTCTCAAGTGCTAAAAAGCTTCTATCCCTGTAAGAGAAAGTCAGTTCATGCAATGTTAAGACCAAAGCTTGCCAAAACGAAAGATGTTCGTTTCAAATGAAATAAAGTCTTATTTGCAATGCAGAAATGCGTTTCTTTAATGGGTTAGATGTTTTCTGCTTTAAAAGTAAAGTTAGTGTTACTAGGCCCAGTGAGCTTAGTTTAGCGTTTCTGTGAACAGTGATACTGTGCCAGTTCTCTTGAGTGAATGAAGAGAACAAGGCTTCTCAAGTGCTGAAAAGCTTCTTTCCCTATAAGAGAAAGTCAGTCCATGCAATGTTTAGAGCAAAGCTTGCCAAAATAAAGATATTCATGTCAAATGATATAAAGTCTTATTTGCAATGCAGAAAAGCGTTTCTTTAATGGGTTAGATGTTTTCTACTTTAAAAGTAAAGTTAGTGTCACTAGACCCAGAGAGCTTAGTTGAGCGTTTCTGTAAACAGTGACACTTTGCCAGTGCTCCCGAGTGAATCAAGACAACGAGGCTTCTCAAGTGCTGAAAAGCGTCTTTCCCTGTATGAGAATTTCAGTCCATGCAATGTTAAGAGCAAAGCTTGCCAAAATAAAAGATATTCATGTCAAATGATATAAAGTCTTATTTGCAATGCAGGAAAGCCTTTCTTTAAAGTGTTATGCATTTTCTGCTCTAATAGTAAAGTTAGTGTTACTTGGCCCAGAGAGTTTAGTTTAGCGTTTCTGTGAACAGTGACACTGTGCCAGTTCTCTTGAGTGAATGAAGAGGACAAGGCTTCTCAAGTGCTGAAAAGCTTCTTTCCCTGTAAGAGAAAGTCAGTCCATGCAATGTTTAGAGCAAAGCTTGCCAAAATAAAAGATATTCATGTCAAATGATATAAAGTCTTATTTGCAATGCAGAAAAGCGTTTCTTTAATGGGTTAGATGTTTTCTACTTTAAAAGTAAAGTTAGTGTCACTAGACCCAGAGAGCTTAGTTGAGCGTTTCTGTAAACAGTGACACTTTGCTAGTGCTCCTGAGTGAATCAAGACAACGAGGCTTCTCAAGTGCTGAAACGCGTCCTTCCCTGTATGAGAATGTCAGGCCATGCAATGTTAAGAGCAAAATTTGCCAAAACGAAAGATGTTTGTTTTAAATGAAATAAAGTCTTATTTGCAATGCAGAAATGCGTTTCTTTAATGGGTTAGATGTTTTCTGCTTTAAAAGTGAAGTTAGTGTTACTAGGCCCAGTGAGCTTAGTTTAGCGTTTCTGTGAACAGTGACACTGTGTCAGTTCTCCTAAGTGAATGAATTGAACGAGGCTTCTCACGTGCTGAAAAGCTTCTTTCCCTGTCAGTTTATTCAATGTTAAGAGCAAAGCTTGTTAAAATGAAAGAAGTTCGTTTCAAATGAAATAAAGCCTTATTTGACATGCAGAAAAGCGTGTCTTTAATGAATTAGATTTTTTCTGCTTTAAAAGTAAAGTTAGTGTTACTAGGCCCAGTGAGCTTAGTTTAGCATTTCTGTCAACAGTGACACTGTGTCAGTGCTCCTGAGTGAAAGAAGAAATCGAGGCTTCTCAAGTGCTAAAAAGCTTCTATCCCTGTAAGAGAAAGTCAGTTCATGCAATGTTAAGACCAAAGCTTGCCAAAACGAAAGATGTTCGTTTCAAATGAAATAAAGTCTTATTTGCAATGCAGAAATGCGTTTCTTTAATGGGTTAGATGTTTTCTGCTTTAAAAGTAAAGTTAGTGTTACTAGGCCCAGTGAGCTTAGTTTAGCGTTTCTGTGAACAGTGATACTGTGCCAGTTCTCTTGTGAATGAAGAGAACAAGGCTTCTCAAGTGCTGAAAAGCTTCTTTCCCTGTAAGAGAATGTAATTCATGCAAAGTAAAGAGCACAGCATTCCAAAATGTAACATGTTCGTCTCAAATGAAATAAAGTCTTATTTGCATTGCAGAAATGTGTTTCTTTAATTGGTTAGCTGTTTTCTGCTTTAAAAGAAAAGTTAGTGTTTCTAGGTCCAGTGAGCTTAGTTTAGCGTTTCTGTGAACAGTGACACTGTGTCAGTTCTCCTGAGTGAATGAATTGAACGAGACTTCTCACTTGCTGAAAAGCTTCTTTCCCTTTCAGTTTATGCAATGTTAAGAGCACAGCGTGTTAAAATGAAAGCTGTTCGTTTCAAATGAAACAAAGCCTTATTTGACATGCAGAGAAGCGTTTCTTTAATGGGTTAGATGTTTTCTGCTTTAAAAGTAAAGTTACTGTTACTAGGCCCAGTGAGCTTAGTTTAGCATTTCTGTGAACAGTGACACTGTGTCAGTGCTCATGAGTGAAAGAAGAAATCGAGTCTTCTCAAGTGCTAAAAAGCTTCTATCCCTGTAAGAGAAAGTCAGTTCATGCAATGTTAAGAGCAAAGCTTGCCAAAACGAAAGATGTTCATTTCAAATGACATACTGTCTTATTTACAATGCAGGAAAGCCTTTCTTTAAAGTGTTATGCATTTTCTGCTCTAATAGTAAAGTTAGTGTTACTTGGCCCAGAGAGCTTAGTTTAGCGATTCTGTGAACAGTGACCTGTGCCAGTTCTCTTGAGTGAATGAAGAGGACAAGGCTTCTCAAGTGCTGAAAAGCTTCTTTCCCTGTAAGAGAAAGTCAGTCCATGCAATGTTTAGAGCAAAGCTTGCCAAAATAAAAGATATTCATGTCAAATGATATAAAGTCTTATTTGCAGTGCAGAAAAGCGTTTCTTTAATGGGTTAGATGTTTTCTACTTTAAAAGTAAAGTTAGTGTCACTAGACCCAGAGAGCTTAGTTGAGCGTTTCTGTAAACAGTGACACTTTGCTAGTGCTCCTGAGTGAATCAAGACAACGAGGCTTCTCAAGTGCTGAAACGCGTCCTTCCCTGTATGAGAATGTCAGGCCATGCAATGTTAAGAGCAAAATTTGCCAAAACGAAAGATGTTCGTCTCAAATAAAATAAAGTCTTATTTGCATTGCAGAAATGCGTTTCTTTAATGGGTTAGGTGTTTTCTGCTTTAAAAGTAAAGTTAGTGTTTCTAGGCTCAGTGAGCATAGTTTAGCGTTTCTGTGAACAGTGATACTGTGCCTGTTCTCTTGAGTGAATGAAGAGAACAAGGCTTCTCAAGTGCTGAAAAGCTTCTTTCCCTGTAAGAGAAAGTCAGTCCATGCAATGTTTAGAGCAAAGCTTGCCAAAATAAAAGATATTCATGTCAAATGATATAAAGTCTTATTTGCAATGCAGAAAAGCGTTTATTTAATGGGTTAGATGTTTTCTACTTCAAAAGTAAAGTTAGTGTCACTAGACCCAGAGAGCTTAATTGAGCGTTTCTGTAAACAGTGACACTTTGCCAGTGCTCCCGAGTGAATCAAGACAACGAGGCTTCTCAAGTGCTGAAAAGCGTCTTTCCCTGTATGAGAATGTCAGTCCATGCAATGTTAAGAGCAAAATTTGCCAAAACGAAAGATCTTCGTTTCAAATGAAATAAAGTCTTATTTGCAATGCAGAAATGCGTTTCTTTAATGGCTTAGATGTTTTCTGCTTTAAAAGTAAAGTTAGTGTTTCTAGGCTCAGTGAGCTTAGTTTAGCGTTTCTGTGAACAGTGACACTGTGTCAGTTCTCCTGAGTGAATGAACTGAACGAGACTTCTCACGTGCTGAAAAGCTTCTTTCCCTGTCAGTTTATGCAATGTTAAGAGCAAAGCTTGTTAAAATGAAAGAAGTTCGTTTCAAATGAAATAAAGCCTTATTTAACATGCAGAAAAGCGTTTCTTTAATGAATTAGATTTTTTCTGCTTTAAAAGTAAAGTTAGTGTTACTAGGCCCAGTGAGCTTAGTTTAGCGTTTCTGTGAACAGTGACACTGTGTCAGTGCTCCTGAGTGAAAGAAGATATCGAGGCTTCTCAAGTGCTAAAAAGCTTCTATCCCTGTAAGAGAAAGTCAGTTCATGCAATGTTAAGAGCAAAGCTTGCCAAAACGAAAGATGTTCATTTCAAATGACATACTGTCTTATTTACAATGCAGGAAAGCCTTTCTTTAAAGTGTTATGCATTTTCTGCTCTAATAGTAAAGTTAGTTTTACTTGGACCAGAGAGCTTAGTTTAGCGTTTCTATGAACAGTGATACTGTGCCAGTTCTCTTGAGTGAATGAAGAGAACAAGGCTTCTCAAGTGCTGAAAAGCTTCTTTCCCTTTAAGAGAAAGTCAGTCCATGCAATGTTTAGAGCAAAGCTTGCCAAAATAAAAGATATTCATGTCAAATGATATAAAGTCTTATTTGCAATGCAGAAAAGCGTTTCTTTAATGGGTTAGATGTTTTCTACTTCAAAAGTAAAGTTAGTGTCACTAGACCCAGAGAGCTTAGTTGAGCGTTTCTGTAAACAGTGACACTTTGCCAGTGCTCCCGAGTGAATCAAGACAACGAGGCTTCTCAAGTGCTGAAAAGCGTCTTTCCCTGTATGAGAATGTCAGTCCATGCAATGTTAAGAGCAAAGCTTGCCAAAATAAAAGATATTCATGTCAAATGATATAAAGTCTTATTTGCACTGCAGAAAAGCGTTTCTTTAATGGGTTAGATGTTTTCTACTTCAAAAGTAAAGTTAGTGTCACTAGACCCAGAGAGCTTAGTTGAGCGTTTCTGTAAACAGTGACACTTTGCCAGTGCTCCCGAGTGAATCAAGACAACGAGGCTTCTCAAGTGCTGAAAAGCGTCTTTCCCTGTATGAGAATGTCAGTCCATGCAATGTTAAGAGCAAAATTTGCCAAAACGAAAGATGTTCGTTTCAAATGAAATAAAGTCTTATTTGCAATGCAGAAATGCATTTCTTTAATGGGTTAGATGTTTTCTGCTTTAAAAGTAAAGTTAGTGTTACTAGGCCCAGTGAACTTAGTTTAGCGTTTCTGTGAACAGTGATACTGTGCCAGTTCTCTTGAGGGAATGAAGAGAACAAGGCTTCTCAAGTGCTGAAAAGCTTCTTTCCCTGTAAGAGAATGTAAGTTCATGCAAAGTAAAGAGCACAGCATTCCAAAATGTAACATGTTCGTCTCAAATGAAATAAAGTCTTATTTGCATTGCAGAAATGCGTTTCTTTAATGGGTTAGGTGTTTTCTGCTTTAAAAGTA
Source organism: Spinibarbus caldwelli (assembly GCA_039654775.1). Lineage (NCBI taxonomy): Eukaryota > Metazoa > Chordata > Actinopteri > Cypriniformes > Cyprinidae > Spinibarbus > Spinibarbus caldwelli. The sequence continues at coordinate 6,230,350 of CM077240.1, forward strand.
AAGTTAGTGTTTCTAGGCTCAGTGAGCTTAGTTTAGCGTTTCTGTGAACAGTGACACTGTGTCAGTTCTCCTGAGTGAATGAAATGAACGAGACTTCTCACGTGCTGAAAAGCTTCTTTCCCTTTCAGTTTATGCAACGTTAAGAGCACAGCTTGTTAAAATGAAAGAAGTTCGTTTCAAATGAAATAAAGGCTTATTTGACATGCAGAAAAGCGTTTCTTTAATGGGTTAGATGTTTTCTGCTTTAAAAGTAATGTTAGTGTTACTAGGCCCAGTGAGCTTAGTTTAGCATTTCTGTGAACAGTGACACTGTGCCTGTTCTCTTGAGTGAATGAAGAGGACAAGGCTTCTCAAGTGCTGAAAAGCTTCTATCCCTGTAAGAGAAAGTCAGTTCATGGAATGTTAAGAGCAAAGCTTGCCAAAACGAAAGATGTTCATTTCAAATGACATACTGTCTTATTTACAATGCAGGAAAGCCTTTCTTTAAAGTGTTATACATTTTCTGCTCTAATAGTAAAGTTAGTGTTACTTGGCCCAGAGAGCTTAGTTTAGCGTTTCTGTGAACAGTGACACTGTGCCTGTTCTCTTGAGTGAATGAAGAGGACAAGGCTTCTCAAGTGCTGAAAAGCTTCTTTCCCTGTAAGAGAAAGTCAGGCCATGCAATGTTTAGAGCAAAGCTTGCCAAAATAAAAGATATTCATGTCAAATGATATAAAGTCTTATTTGCAATGCAGAAAAGCGTTTCTTTAATGGGTGAGATGTTTTCTACTTTAAAAGTAAAGTTAGTGTCACTAGACCCAGAGAGCTTAGTTGAGCGTTTCTGTAAACAGTGACACTTTGCTAGTGCTCCTGAGTGAATCAAGACAACGAGGCTTCTCAAGTGCTGAAAAGCTTCTTTCCCTGTAAGAGAATGTAAGTTCATGCAAAGTAAAGAGCACAGCATTCCAAAATGTAACATGTTCGTCTCAAATGAAATAAAGTCTTATTTGCATTGCAGAAATGTGTTTCTTTAATTGGTTAGCTGTTTTCTGCTTTAAAAGAAAAGTTAGTGTTTCTAGGTCCAGTGAGCTTAGTTTAGCGTTTCTGTGAACAGGGACACTGTGTCAGTTCTCCTGAGTGAATGAATTGAACGAGACTTCTCACTTGCTGAAAAGCTTCTTTCCCTGTCAGTTTATGCAATGTTAAGAGCACAGCGTGTTAAAATGAAAGCTGTTCGTTTCAAATGAAATAAAGCCTTATTTGACATGCAGAAAAGCGTTTCTTTAATGGGTTAGATGTTTTCTGCTTTAAAAGTAAAGTTAGTGTTACTAGGCCCAGTGAGCTTAGTTTAGCATTTCTGTGAACAGTGACACTGTGTCAGTGCTCATGAGTGAAAGACGAAATCGAGTCTTCTCAAGTGCTAAAAAGCTTCTATCCCTGTAAGAGAAAGTCAGTCCATGCAATGTTAAGAGCAAAGCTTGCCAAAACGAAAGATGTTCATTTCAAATGACATACTGTCTCATTTACAATGCAGGAAAGCCTTTCTTTAAAGTGTTATGCATTTTCTGCTCTAATAGTAAAGTTAGTGTTACTTGGCCCAGAGAGCTTAGTTTAGCGATTCTGTGAACAGTGATACTGTGCCAGTTCTCTTGAGTGAATGAAGAGAACAAGGCTTCTCAAGTGCTGAAAAGCTTCTTTCCCTTTAAGAGAATGTCAGTCCATGCAATGTTAAGAGCAAAATTTGCCAAAACGAAAGATGTTCGTTTCAAATGAAATAAAGTCTTATTTGCAATGCAGAAATGCGTTTCTTTAATGGGTTAGATGTTTTCTGCTTTAAAAGTAAAGTTAGTGTTACTAGGCCCAGTGAACTTAGTTTAGCGTTTCTTTGAACAGTGATACTGTGCCAGTTCTCTTGAGTGAATGAAGAGAACAAGGCTTCTCAAGTGCTGAAAAGCTTCTTTCCCTGTAAGAGAATGTCAGGCCATGCAATGTTAAGAGCAAAATTTGCCAAAACGAAAGATGTTTGTTTTAAATGAAATAAAGTCTTATTTGCAATGCAGAAATGCGTTTCTTTAATGGGTTAGATGTTTTCTGCTTTAAAAGTGAAGTTAGTGTTACTAGGCCCAGTGAGCTTAGTTTAGCGTTTCTGTGAACAGTGACACTGTGTCAGTTCTCCTAAGTGAATGAATTGAACGAGGCTTCTCACGTGCTGAAAAGCTTCTTTCCCTGTCAGTTTATTCAATGTTAAGAGCAAAGCTTGTTAAAATGAAAGAAGTTCGTTTCAAATGAAATAAAGCCTTATTTGACATGCAGAAATGCGTTTCTTTAATGGGTTAGATGTTTTCTGCTTTAAAAGTAAAGTTAGTGTTACTAGGCCCAGTGAGCTTAGTTTAGCGTTTCTGTGAACAGTGATACTGTGCCAGTTCTCTTGTGAATGAAGAGAACAAGGCTTCTCAAGTGCTGAAAAGCTTCTTTCCCTGTAAGAGAATGTAAGTTCATGCAAAGTAAAGAGCACAGCATTCCAAAATGTAACATGTTCGTCTCAAATGAAATAAAGTCTTATTTGCATTGCAGAAATGTGTTTCTTTAATTGGTTAGCTGTTTTCTGCTTTAAAAGAAAAGTTAGTGTTTCTAGGTCCAGTGAGCTTAGTTTAGCGTTTCTGTGAACAGTGACATTGTGTCAGTTCTCCTGAGTGAATGAATAGAACGAGACTTCTCACTTGCTGAAAAGCTTCTTTCCCTTTCAGTTAATGCAATGTTAAGAGCACAGCGTGTTAAAATGAAAGCTGTTCGTTTCAAATGAAACAAAGCCTTATTTGACATGCAGAGAAGCGTTTCTTTAATGGGTTAGATGTTTTCTGCTTTAAAAGTAAAGTTAGTGTTACTAGGCCCAGTGAGCTTAGTTTAGCATTTCTGTGAACAGTGACACTGTCAGTGCTCATGAGTGAAAGAAGAAATCGAGTCTTCTCAAGTGCTAAAAAGCTTCTATCCCTGTAAGAGAAAGTCAGTTCATGCAATGTTAAGAGCAAAGCTTGCCAAAACGAAAGATGTTCATTTCAAATGACATACTGTCTTATTTACAATGCAGGAAAGCCTTTCTTTAAAGTGTTATGCATTTTCTGCTCTAATAGTAAAGTTAGTGTTACTTGGCCCAGAGAGCTTAGTTTAGCGATTCTGTGAACAGTGACCTGTGCCAGTTCTCTTGAGTGAATGAAGAGGACAAGGCTTCTCAAGTGCTGAAAAGCTTCTTTCCCTGTAAGAGAAAGTCAGTCCATGCAATGTTTAGAGCAAAGCTTGCCAAAATAAAAGATATTCATGTCAAATGATATAAAGTCTTATTTGCAGTGCAGAAAAGCGTTTCTTGAATGGGTTAGATGTTTTCTACTTTAAAAGTAAAGTTAGTGTCACTAGACCCAGAGAGCTTAGTTGAGCGTTTCTGTAAACAGTGACACTTTGCTAGTGCTCCTGAGTGAATCAAGACAACGAGGCTTCTCAAGTGCTGAAACGCGTCCTTCCCTGTATGAGAATGTCAGGCCATGCAATGTTAAGAGCAAAATTTGCCAAAACGAAAGATGTTCGTCTCAAATAAAATAAAGTCTTATTTGCATTTCAGAAATGCGTTTCTTTAATGGGTTAGGTGTTTTCTGCTTTAAAAGTAAAGTTAGTGTTTCTAGGCTCAGTGAGCTTAGTTTAGCGTTTCTGTGAACATTGACACTGTGTCAGTTCTCCTGCGTGAATGAATTGAACGAGGCTTCTCACGTGCTGAAAAGCTTCTTTCCCTGTCAGTTTATGCAATGTTAAGAGCAAAGCTTGTTAAAATGAAAGAAGTTTGTTTCAAATGAAATAAAGCCTTATTTGACATGCAGAAATATGTTTCTTTAATGGGCTAAATGTTTTCTGCTCTAATAGTAAAATTAGTGTTACTGGGCCCAGAGAGATTAGTTTAGCGATTCTGTGAACAGTGACCTGTGCCAGTTCTCTTGAGTGAATGAAGAGGACAAGGCTTCTCAAGTGCTGAAAAGCTTCTTTCCCTGTAAGAGAAAGTCAGTCCATGCAATGTTTAGAGCAAAGCTTGCCAAAATAAAAGATATTCATGTCAAATGAAATAAAGTCTTATTTGCAATGCAGAAATGCGTTTCTTTAATGGGTTAGATGTTTTCTGCTTTAAAAGTAAAGTTAGTATTACTAGGCCCAGTGAACTTAGTTTAGCGTTTCTGTGAACAGTGATACTGTGCCAGTTCTCTTGAATGAATGAAGAGAACAAGGCTTCTCAAGTGCTGAAAAGCTTCTTTCCCTGTAAGAGATTGTAAGTTCATGTAAAGTAAAGAGCACAGCATTCCAAAATGTAACATGTTCGTCTCAAATGAAATAAAGTCTTATTTGCATTGCAGAAATGCGTTTCTTTAATGGGTTAGGTGTTTTCTGCTTTAAAAGTAAAGTTAGTGCTTGTAGGCTCAGTGAGCTTAGTTTAGCGTTTCTGTGAACAGTGTCACTGTGTCAGTTCTCCTGAGTGAATGAATTGAACGAGACTTCTCACGTGCTGAAAAGCTTCTTTCCCTGTCAGTTTATGCAATGTTAAGAGCAAAGCTTGTTAAAATGAAAGAAGTTCTTTTCAAATGAAATAAAGCCTTATTTGACATGCAGAAAAGTGTTTCTTTAATGAATTAGTTTTTTTCTGCTTTAAAAGTAAAGTTAGTGTTACTAGGCCCAGTGAGCTTAGTTTAGCGTTTCTGCGAACAGTGACACTGTGTCAGTGCTCCTGATTGAAAGAAGAAATCGAGGCTTCTCACGTGCTGAAAAGCTTCTTTCCCTGTCAGTTTATGCAATGTTAAGAGCAAAGCTTGTTAAAATGAAAGAAGTTTGTTTCAAATGAAATAAAGCCTTATTTGACATGCAGAAATGCGTTTCTTTAATGGGCTAAATGTTTTCTTCTTTAAAAGTAAAGTTAGTGTTACTAGGCCCAGTGAGCTTAGTTGAGCATTTCTGTGAACAGTGACACTGTGTCAGTGCTCATGAGTGAAAGAAGAAATCGAGTCTTCTCAAGTGCTAAAAAGCTTCTATCCCTGTAAGAGAAAGTCAGTTCATGGAATATTAAGAGCAAAGCTTGCCAAAACGAAAGATGTTCATTTCAAATGACATACTGTCTTATTTACAATGCAGGAAAGCCTTTCTTTAAAGTGTTATACATTTTCTACTTTAAAAGTAAAGTTAGTGTCACTAGACCCAGAGAGCTTAGTTGAGCGTTTCTGTAAACAGTGACACTTTGCTAGTGCTCCTGAGTGAATCAAGACAACGAGGCTTCTCAAGTGCTGAAACGCGTCCTTCCCTGTATGAGAATGTCAGGCCATGCAATGTTAAGAGCAAAATTTGCCAAAACGAAAGATGTTCGTCTCAAATAAAATAAAGTCTTATTTGCATTGCAGAAATGCGTTTCTTTAATGGGTTAGGTGTTTTCTGCTTTAAAAGTAAAGTTAGTGTTTCTAGGCTCAGTGAACTTAGTTTAGCGTTTCTGTGAACAGTGATACTGTGCCAGTTCTCTTGAGTGAATGAAGAGAACAAGGCTTCTCAAGTGCTGAAAAGCTTCTTTCCCTGTAAGAGAATGTAAGTTCATGCAAAGTAAAGAGCACAGCATTCCAAAATGTAACATGTTCGTCTCAAATGAAATAAAGTCTTATTTGCATTGCAGAAATGCGTTTCTTTAATGGGTTAGGTGTTTTCTGCTTTAAAAGTAAAGTTAGTGCTTGTAGGCTCAGTGAGCTTAGTTTAGCGTTTCTGTGAACAGTGTCACTGTGTCAGTTCTCCTGAGTGAATGAATTGAACGAGACTTCTCACGTGCTGAAAAGCTTCTTTCCCTGTCAGTTTATGCAATGTTAAGAGCAAAGCTTGTTAAAATGAAAGAAGTTCTTTTCAAATGAAATAAAGCCTTATTTGACATGCAGAAAAGTGTTTCTTTAATGAATTAGATTTTTTCTGCTTTAAAAGTAAAGTTAGTGTTACTAGGCCCAGTGAGCTTAGTTTAGCGTTTCTGCGAACAGTGACACTGTGTCAGTGCTCCTGATTGAAAGAAGAAATCGAGGCTTCTCACGTGCTGAAAAGCTTCTTTCCCTGTCAGTTTATGCAATGTTAAGAGCAAAGCTTGTTAAAATGAAAGAAGTTTGTTTCAAATGAAATAAAGCCTTATTTGACATGCAGAAATGCGTTTCTTTAATGGGCTAAATGTTTTCTGCTCTAATAGTAAAATTAGTGTTACTGGGCCCAGAGAGCTTAGTTTAGCGATTCTGTGAACAGTGACCTGTGCCAGTTCTCTTGAGTGAATGAAGAGGACAAGGCTTCTCAAGTGCTGAAAAGCTTCTTTCCCTGTAAGAGAAAGTCAGTCCATGCAATGTTTAGAGCAAAGCTTGCCAAAATAAAAAATATTCATGTCAAATGATATAAAGTCTTATTTGCAATGCAGAAAAGCGTTTCTTTAATGGGTTAGATGTTTTCTACTTTAAAAGTACAGTTAGTGTCACTAGACCCAGAGAGCTTAGTTGAGCGTTTCTGTAAACAGTGACACTTTGCCAGTGCTCCCGAGTGAATCAAGACAACGAGGCTTCTCAAGTGCTGAAAAGCGTCTTTCCCTGTATGAGAATGTCAGTCCATGCAATGTTAAGAGCAAAATTTGCCAAAAAGAAAGATGTTCGTTTCAAATGAAATAAAGTCTTATTTGCAATGCAGAAATGCGTTTCTTTAATGGGTTAGATGTTTTCGGCTTTAATAGTAAAGTTAGTGATACTAGGCCCAGTGAACTTAGTTTAGCGTTTCTGTGAACAGTGATACTGTGCCTGTTCTCTTGAGTGAATGAAGAGAACAAGGCTTCTCAAGTGCTGAAAAGCTTCTTTCCCTGTAAGAGAAAGTCAGTCCATGCAATGTTTAGAGCAAAGCTTGCCAAAATAAAAGATATTCATGTCAATTGATATAAAGTCTTATTTGCAATGCAGAAAAGCGTTTATTTAATGGGTTAGATGTTTTCTACTTCAAAAGTAAAGTTAGTGTCACTAGACCCAGAGAGCTTAGCTGAGCGTTTCTGTAAACAGTGACACGTTGCTAGTGCTCCTGAGTGAATCAAGACAACGAGGCTTCTCAAGTGCTGAAACGCGTCCTTCCCTGTATGAGAATGTCAGGCCATGCAATGTTAAGACCAAAGCTTGCCAAAACGAAAGATGTTCGTTTCAAATGAAATAAAGTCTTATTTGCAATGCAGAAAAGCGTTTCTTTAATGGGTTAGATGTTTTCTGCTTTAAAAGTAAAGTTAGTGTTACTAGGCCCAGTGAGCTTAGTTTAGCGTTTCTGTGAACAGTGACACTGTGTCAGTTCTCCTGAGTGAATGAATTGAACGAGGCTTATCACGTGCTGAAAAGCTTCTTTCCCTGTCAGTTTATTCAATGTTAAGAGCAAAGCTTGTTAAAATGAAAGAAGTTCGTTTCAACTGAAATAAAGCCTTATTTGACATGCAGAAAAGCGTGTCTTTAATGAATTAGATTTTTTCTGCTTTAAAAGTAAAGTTAGTGTTACTAGGCCCAGTGAGCTTAGTTTAGCATTTCTGTGAACAGTGACACTGTGTCAGTGCTCCTGAGTGAAAGAAGAAATCGAGGCTTCTCAAGTGCTAAAAAGCTTCTATCCCTGTAAGAGAAAGTCAGTTCATGCAATGTTAAGACCAAAGCTTGCCAAAACGAAAGATGTTCGTTTCAAATGAAATAAAGTCTTATTTGCAATGCAGAAAAGCGTTTCTTTAATGGGTTAGATGTTTTCTGCTTTAAAAGTAACGTTAGTGTTACTAGGCCCAGTGAGCTTAGTTTAGCGTTTCTGTGAACAGTGATACTGTGCCAGTTCTCTTGAGTGAATGAAGAGAACAAGGCTTCTCAAGTGCTGAAAAGCTTCTTTCCCTGTAAGAGAAAGTCAGTTCATGCAATGTTAAGAGCAAAGCTTGCCAAAACGAAAGATGTTCATTTCAAATGACATACTGTCTTATTTACAATGCAGGAAAGCCTTTCTTTAAAGTGTTATGCATTTTCTGCTCTAATAGTAAAGTTAGTGTTACTTGGCCCAGAGAGCTTAGTTTAGCGATTCTGTGAACAGTGACCTGTGTCAGTTCTCTTGAGTGAATGAAGAGGACAAGGCTTCTCAAGTGCTGAAAAGCTTCTTTCCCTGTAAGAGAAAGTCAGTCCATGCAATGTTTAGAGCAAAGCTTGCCAAAATAAAAGATATTCATGTCAAATGATATAAAGTCTTATTTGCACTGCAGAAAAGCGTTTCTTTAATGGGTTAGATGTTTTCTACTTCAAAAGTAAAGTTAGTGTCACTAGACCCAGAGAGCTTAGTTGAGCGTTTCTGTAAACAGTGACACTTTGCCAGTGCTCCCGAGTGAATCAAGACAACGAGGCTTCTCAAGTGCTGAAAAGCGTCTTTCCCTGTATGAGAATGTCAGTCCATGCAATGTTAAGAGCAAAATTTGCCAAAACGAAAGATGTTCGTTTCAAATGAAATAAAGTCTTATTTGCAATGCAGAAATGCATTTCTTTAATGGGTTAGATGTTTTCTGCTTTAAAAGTAAAGTTAGTGTTACTAGGCCCAGTGAACTTAGTTTAGCGTTTCTGTGAACAGTGATACTGTGCCAGTTCTCTTGAGTGAATGAAGAGAACAAGGCTTCTCAAGTGCTGAAAAGCTTCTTTCCCTGTAAGAGAATGTAAGTTCATGCAAAGTAAAGAGCACAGCATTCCAAAATGTAACATGTTCGTCTCAAATTAAATAAAGTCTTATTTGCATTGCAGAAATGCGTTTCTTTAATGGGTTAGGTGTTTTCTGCTTTAAAAGTAAAGTTAGTGTTTCTAGGCTCAGTGAGCTTAGTTTAGCGTTTCTGTGAACAGTGACACTGTGTCAGTTCTCCTGAGTGAATGAAATGAACGAGACTTCTCACGTGCTGAAAAGCTTCTTTCCCTTTCAGTTTATGCAACGTTAAGAGCACAGCTTGTTAAAATGAAAGAAGTTCGTTTCAAATGAAATAAAGGCTTATTTGACATGCAGAAAAGCGTTTCTTTAATGGGTTAGATGTTTTCTGCTTTAAAAGTAATGTTAGTGTTACTAGGCCCAGTGAGCTTAGTTTAGCATTTCTGTGAACAGTGACACTGTGCCTGTTCTCTTGAGTGAATGAAGAGGACAAGGCTTCTCAAGTGCTGAAAAGCTTCTATCCCTGTAAGAGAAAGTCAGTTCATGGAATGTTAAGAGCAAAGCTTGCCAAAACGAAAGATGTTCATTTCAAATGACATACTGTCTTATTTACAATGCAGGAAAGCCTTTCTTTAAAGTGTTATACATTTTCTGCTCTAATAGTAAAGTTAGTGTTACTTGGCCCAGAGAGCTTAGTTTAGCGTTTCTGTGAACAGTGACACTGTGCCTGTTCTCTTGAGTGAATGAAGAGGACAAGGCTTCTCAAGTGCTGAAAAGCTTCTTTCCCTGTAAGAGAAAGTCAGGCCATGCAATGTTTAGAGCAAAGCTTGCCAAAATAAAAGATATTCATGTCAAATGATATAAAGTCTTATTTGCAATGCAGAAAAGCGTTTCTTTAATGGGTGAGATGTTTTCTACTTTAAAAGTAAAGTTAATGTCACTAGACCCAGAGAGCTTAGTTTAGCGTTTCTGTGAACAGTGACACTGTGTCAGTTCTCCTGAGTGAATGAATTGAACGAGGCTTCTCACGTGCTGAAAAGCTTCTTTCCCTGTCAGTTTATTCAATGTTAAGAGCAAAGCTTGTTAAAATGAAAGAAGTTCGTTTCAAATTAAATAAAGCCTTATTTGACATGCAGAAAAGCGTGTCTTTAATGAATTAGATTTTTTCTGTTTTAAAAGTAAAGTTAGTGTTACTAGGCCCAGTGAGCATAGTTTAGCATTTCTGTGAACAGTGACACTGTGTCAGTGCTCCTGAGTGAAAGAAGAAATCGAGGCTTCTCAAGTGCTAAAAAGCTTCTATCCCTGTAAGAGAAAGTCAGATCATGCAATGTTAAGACCAAAGCTTGCCAAAACGAAAGATGTTCGTTTCAAATGAAATAAAGTCTTATTTGCAATGCAGAAATGCGTTTCTTTAATGGGTTAGATGTTTTCTGCTTTAAAAGTAAAGTTAGTGTTACTAGGCCCAGTGAGCTTAGTTTAGCGTTTCTGTGAACAGTGATACTGTGCCAGTTCTCTTGAGTGAATGAAGAGAACAAGGCTTCTCAAGTGCTGAAAAGCTTCTTTCCCTGTAAGAGAATGTAAGTTCATGCAAAGTAAAGAGCACAGCATTCCAAAATGTAACATGTTCGTCTCAAATGAAATAAAGTCTTATTGGCATTGCAGAAATGTGTTTCTTTAATTGGTTAGCTGTTTTCTGCTTTAAAAGAAAAGTTAGTGTTTCTAGGTCCAGTGAGCTTAGTTTAGCGTTTCTGTGAACAGTGACACTGTGTCAGTTCTCCTGAGTGAATGAATTGAACGAGACTTCTCACTTGCTGAAAAGCTTCTTTCCCTGTCAGTTTATGCAATGTTAAGAGCACAGCGTGTTAAAATGAAAGCTGTTCGTTTCAAATGAAATAAAGCCTTATTTGACATGCAGAGAAGCGTTTCTTTAATGGGTTAGATGTTTTCTGCTTTAAAAGTAAAGTTAGTGTTACTAGGCCCAGTGAGCTTAGTTTAGCATTTCTGTGAACAGTGACACTGTGTCAGTGCTCATGAGTGAAAGAAGAAATCGAGTCTTCTCAAGTGCTAAAAAGCTTCTATCCCTGTAAGAGAAAGTCAGTCCATGCAATGTTAAGAGCAAAGCTTGCCAAAACGAAAGATGTTCATTTCAAATGACATACTGTCTCATTTACAATGCAGGAAAGCCTTTCTTTAAAGTGTTATGCATTTTCTGCTCTAATAGTAAAGTTAGTGTTACTTGGCCCAGAGAGCTTAGTTTAGCGATTCTGTGAACAGTGACCTGTGCCAGTTCTCTTGAGTGAATGAAGAGGACAAGGCTTCTCAAGTGCTGAAAAGCTTCTTTCCCTGTAAGAGAAAGTCAGTCCATGCAATGTTTAGAGCAAAGCTTGCCAAAATAAAAGATATTCATGTCAAATGATATAAAGTCTTATTTGCAATGCAGAAAAGCGTTTCTTTAATGGGTTAGATGTTTTCTACTTTAAAAGTAAAGTTAGTGTCACTAGACCCAGAGAGCTTAGTTGAGCGTTTCTGTAAACAGTGACACTTTGCTAGTGCTCCTGAGTGAATCAAGACAACGAGGCTTCTCAAGTGCTGAAACGCGTCCTTCCCTGTATGAGAATGTCAGGCCATGCAATGTTAAGAGCAAAATTTGCCAAAACGAAAGATGTTTGTTTTAAATGAAATAAAGTCTTATTTGCAATGCAGAAATGCGTTTCTTTAATGGGTTAGATGTTTTCTGCTTTAAAAGTGAAGTTAGTGTTACTAGGCCCAGTGAGCTTAGTTTAGCGTTTCTGTGAACAGTGACACTGTGTCAGTTCTCCTAAGTGAATGAATTGAACGAGGCTTCTCACGTGCTGAAAAGCTTCTTTCCCTGTCAGTTTATTCAATGTTAAGAGCAAAGCTTGTTAAAATGAAAGAAGTTCGTTTCAAATGAAATAAAGCCTTATTTGACATGCAGAAATGCGTTTCTTTAATGGGTTAGATGTTTTCTGCTTTAAAAGTAAAGTTAGTGTTACTAGGCCCAGTGAGCTTAGTTTAGCGTTTCTGTGAACAGTGATACTGTGCCAGTTCTCTTGTGAATGAAGAGAACAAGGCTTCTCAAGTGCTGAAAAGCTTCTTTCCCTGTAAGAGAATGTAAGTTCATGCAAAGTAAAGAGCACAGCATTCCAAAATGTAACATGTTCGTCTCAAATGAAATAAAGTCTTATTTGCATTGCAGAAATGTGTTTCTTTAATTGGTTAGCTGTTTTCTGCTTTAAAAGAAAAGTTAGTGTTTCTAGGTCCAGTGAGCTTAGTTTAGCGTTTCTGTGAACAGTGACATTGTGTCAGTTCTCCTGAGTGAATGAATAGAACGAGACTTCTCACTTGCTGAAAAGCTTCTTTCCCTTTCAGTTAATGCAATGTTAAGAGCACAGCGTGTTAAAATGAAAGCTGTTCGTTTCAAATGAAACAAAGCCTTATTTGACATGCAGAGAAGCGTTTCTTTAATGGGTTAGATGTTTTCTGCTTTAAAAGTAAAGTTAGTGTTACTAGGCCCAGTGAGCTTAGTTTAGCATTTCTGTGAACAGTGACACTGTCAGTGCTCATGAGTGAAAGAAGAAATCGAGTCTTCTCAAGTGCTAAAAAGCTTCTATCCCTGTAAGAGAAAGTCAGTTCATGCAATGTTAAGAGCAAAGCTTGCCAAAACGAAAGATGTTCATTTCAAATGACATACTGTCTTATTTACAATGCAGGAAAGCCTTTCTTTAAAGTGTTATGCATTTTCTGCTCTAATAGTAAAGTTAGTGTTACTTGGCCCAGAGAGCTTAGTTTAGCGATTCTGTGAACAGTGACCTGTGCCAGTTCTCTTGAGTGAATGAAGAGGACAAGGCTTCTCAAGTGCTGAAAAGCTTCTTTCCCTGTAAGAGAAAGTCAGTCCATGCAATGTTTAGAGCAAAGCTTGCCAAAATAAAAGATATTCATGTCAAATGATATAAAGTCTTATTTGCAGTGCAGAAAAGCGTTTCTTGAATGGGTTAGATGTTTTCTACTTTAAAAGTAAAGTTAGTGTCACTAGACCCAGAGAGCTTAGTTGAGCGTTTCTGTAAACAGTGACACTTTGCTAGTGCTCCTGAGTGAATCAAGACAACGAGGCTTCTCAAGTGCTGAAACGCGTCCTTCCCTGTATGAGAATGTCAGGCCATGCAATGTTAAGAGCAAAATTTGCCAAAACGAAAGATGTTCGTCTCAAATAAAATAAAGTCTTATTTGCATTTCAGAAATGCGTTTCTTTAATGGGTTAGGTGTTTTCTGCTTTAAAAGTAAAGTTAGTGTTTCTAGGCTCAGTGAGCTTAGTTTAGCGTTTCTGTGAACATTGACACTGTGTCAGTTCTCCTGCGTGAATGAATTGAACGAGGCTTCTCACGTGCTGAAAAGCTTCTTTCCCTGTCAGTTTATGCAATGTTAAGAGCAAAGCTTGTTAAAATGAAAGAAGTTTGTTTCAAATGAAATAAAGCCTTATTTGACATGCAGAAATATGTTTCTTTAATGGGCTAAATGTTTTCTGCTCTAATAGTAAAATTAGTGTTACTGGGCCCAGAGAGATTAGTTTAGCGATTCTGTGAACAGTGACCTGTGCCAGTTCTCTTGAGTGAATGAAGAGGACAAGGCTTCTCAAGTGCTGAAAAGCTTCTTTCCCTGTAAGAGAAAGTCAGTCCATGCAATGTTTAGAGCAAAGCTTGCCAAAATAAAAGATATTCATGTCAAATGAAATAAAGTCTTATTTGCAATGCAGAAATGCGTTTCTTTAATGGGTTAGATGTTTTCTGCTTTAAAAGTAAAGTTAGTATTACTAGGCCCAGTGAACTTAGTTTAGCGTTTCTGTGAACAGTGATACTGTGCCAGTTCTCTTGAATGAATGAAGAGAACAAGGCTTCTCAAGTGCTGAAAAGCTTCTTTCCCTGTAAGAGATTGTAAGTTCATGTAAAGTAAAGAGCACAGCATTCCAAAATGTAACATGTTCGTCTCAAATGAAATAAAGTCTTATTTGCATTGCAGAAATGCGTTTCTTTAATGGGTTAGGTGTTTTCTGCTTTAAAAGTAAAGTTAGTGCTTGTAGGCTCAGTGAGCTTAGTTTAGCGTTTCTGTGAACAGTGTCACTGTGTCAGTTCTCCTGAGTGAATGAATTGAACGAGACTTCTCACGTGCTGAAAAGCTTCTTTCCCTGTCAGTTTATGCAATGTTAAGAGCAAAGCTTGTTAAAATGAAAGAAGTTCTTTTCAAATGAAATAAAGCCTTATTTGACATGCAGAAAAGTGTTTCTTTAATGAATTAGTTTTTTTCTGCTTTAAAAGTAAAGTTAGTGTTACTAGGCCCAGTGAGCTTAGTTTAGCGTTTCTGCGAACAGTGACACTGTGTCAGTGCTCCTGATTGAAAGAAGAAATCGAGGCTTCTCACGTGCTGAAAAGCTTCTTTCCCTGTCAGTTTATGCAATGTTAAGAGCAAAGCTTGTTAAAATGAAAGAAGTTTGTTTCAAATGAAATAAAGCCTTATTTGACATGCAGAAATGCGTTTCTTTAATGGGCTAAATGTTTTCTGCTCTAATAGTAAAATTAGTGTTACTGGGCCCAGAGAGCTTAGTTTAGCGATTCTGTGAACAGTGACCTGTGCCAGTTCTCTTGAGTGAATGAAGAGGACAAGGCTTCTCAAGTGCTGAAAAGCTTCTTTCCCTGTAAGAGAATGTCAGTCCATGCAATGTTAAGAGCAAAATTTGCCAAAAAGAAAGATGTTCGTTTCAAATGAAATAAAGTCTTATTTGCAATGCAGAAATGCGTTTCTTTAATGGGTTAGATGTTTTCGGCTTTAATAGTAAAGTTAGTGTTACTAGGCCCAGTGAACTTAGTTTAGCGTTTCTGTGAACAGTGATACTGTGCCTGTTCTCTTGAGTGAATGAAGAGAACAAGGCTTCTCAAGTGCTGAAAAGCTTCTTTCCCTGTAAGAGAAAGTCAGTCCATGCAATGTTTAGAGCAAAGCTTGCCAAAATAAAAGATATTCATGTCAAATGATATAAAGTCTTATTTGCAATGCAGAAAAGCGTTTATTTAATGGGTTAGATGTTTTCTACTTCAAAAGTAAAGTTAGTGTCACTAGACCCAGAGAGCTTAATTGAGCGTTTCTGTAAACAGTGACACTTTGCCAGTGCTCCCGAGTGAATCAAGACAACGAGGCTTCTCAAGTGCTGAAAAGCGTCTTTCCCTGTATGAGAATGTCAGTCCATGCAATGTTAAGAGCAAAATTTGCCAAAACGAAAGATCTTCGTTTCAAATGAAATAAAGTCTTATTTGCAATGCAGAAATGCGTTTCTTTAATGGCTTAGATGTTTTCTGCTTTAAAAGTAAAGTTAGTGTTTCTAGGCTCAGTGAGCTTAGTTTAGCGTTTCTGTGAACAGTGACACTGTGTCAGTTCTCCTGAGTGAATGAATTGAACGAGGCTTCTCACGTGCTGAAAAGCTTCTTTCCCTGTCAGTTTATTCAATGTTAAGAGCAAAGCTTGTTAAAATGAAAGAAGTTCGTTTCAAATTAAATAAAGCCTTATTTGACATGCAGAAAAGCGTGTCTTTAATGAATTAGATTTTTTCTGTTTTAAAAGTAAAGTTAGTGTTACTAGGCCCAGTGAGCATAGTTTAGCATTTCTGTGAACAGTGACACTGTGTCAGTGCTCCTGAGTGAAAGAAGAAATCGAGGCTTCTCAAGTGCTAAAAAGCTTCTATCCCTGTAAGAGAAAGTCAGTTCATGCAATGTTAAGACCAAAGCTTGCCAAAACGAAAGATGTTCGTTTCAAATGAAATAAAGTCTTATTTGCAATGCAGAAATGCGTTTCTTTAATGGGTTAGATGTTTTCTGCTTTAAAAGTAAAGTTAGTGTTACTAGGCCCAGTGAGCTTAGTTTAGCGTTTCTGTGAACAGTGATACTGTGCCAGTTCTCTTGAGTGAATGAAGAGAACAAGGCTTCTCAAGTGCTGAAAAGCTTCTTTCCCTGTAAGAGAATGTAAGTTCATGCAAAGTAAAGAGCACAGCATTCCAAAATGTAACATGTTCGTCTCAAATGAAATAAAGTCTTATTGGCATTGCAGAAATGTGTTTCTTTAATTGGTTAGCTGTTTTCTGCTTTAAAAGAAAAGTTAGTGTTTCTAGGTCCAGTGAGCTTAGTTTAGCGTTTCTGTGAACAGTGACACTGTGTCAGTTCTCCTGAGTGAATGAATTGAACGAGACTTCTCACTTGCTGAAAAGCTTCTTTCCCTGTCAGTTTATGCAATGTTAAGAGCACAGCGTGTTAAAATGAAAGCTGTTCGTTTCAAATGAAATAAAGCCTTATTTGACATGCAGAGAAGCGTTTCTTTAATGGGTTAGATGTTTTCTGCTTTAAAAGTAAAGTTAGTGTTACTAGGCCCAGTGAGCTTAGTTTAGCATTTCTGTGAACAGTGACACTGTGTCAGTGCTCATGAGTGAAAGAAGAAATCGAGTCTTCTCAAGTGCTAAAAAGCTTCTATCCCTGTAAGAGAAAGTCAGTCCATGCAATGTTAAGAGCAAAGCTTGCCAAAACGAAAGATGTTCATTTCAAATGACATACTGTCTCATTTACAATGCAGGAAAGCCTTTCTTTAAAGTGTTATGCATTTTCTGCTCTAAAAGTAAAGTTAGTGTTACTTGGCCCAGAGAGCTTAGTTTAGCGATTCTGTGAACAGTGACCTGTGCCAGTTCTCTTGAGTGAATGAAGAGGACAAGGCTTCTCAAGTGCTGAAAAGCTTCTTTCCCTGTAAGAGAAAGTCAGTCCATGCAATGTTTAGAGCAAAGCTTGCCAAAATAAAAGATATTCATGTCAAATGATATAAAGTCTTATTTGCAATGCAGAAAAGCGTTTCTTTAATGGGTTAGATGTTTTCTACTTTAAAAGTAAAGTTAGTGTCACTAGACCCAGAGAGCTTAGTTGAGCGTTTCTGTAAACAGTGACACTTTGCTAGTGCTCCTGAGTGAATCAAGACAACGAGGCTTCTCAAGTGCTGAAACGCGTCCTTCCCTGTATGAGAATGTCAGGCCATGCAATGTTAAGAGCAAAATTTGCCAAAACGAAAGATGTTTGTTTTAAATGAAATAAAGTCTTATTTGCAATGCAGAAATGCGTTTCTTTAATGGGTTAGATGTTTTCTGCTTTAAAAGTGAAGTTAGTGTTACTAGGCCCAGTGAGCTTAGTTTAGCGTTTCTGTGAACAGTGACACTGTGTCAGTTCTCCTAAGTGAATGAATTGAACGAGGCTTCTCACGTGCTGAAAAGCTTCTTTCCCTGTCAGTTTATTCAATGTTAAGAGCAAAGCTTGTTAAAATGAAAGAAGTTCGTTTCAAATGAAATAAAGCCTTATTTGACATGCAGAAATGCGTTTCTTTAATGGGTTAGATGTTTTCTGCTTTAAAAGTAAAGTTAGTGTTACTAGGCCCAGTGAGCTTAGTTTAGCGTTTCTGTGAACAGTGATACTGTGCCAGTTCTCTTGTGAATGAAGAGAACAAGGCTTCTCAAGTGCTGAAAAGCTTCTTTCCCTGTAAGAGAATGTAAGTTCATGCAAAGTAAAGAGCACAGCATTCCAAAATGTAACATGTTCGTCTCAAATGAAATAAAGTCTTATTTGCATTGCAGAAATGTGTTTCTTTAATTGGTTAGCTGTTTTCTGCTTTAAAAGAAAAGTTAGTGTTTCTAGGTCCAGTGAGCTTAGTTTAGCGTTTCTGTGAACAGTGACATTGTGTCAGTTCTCCTGAGTGAATGAATAGAACGAGACTTCTCACTTGCTGAAAAGCTTCTTTCCCTTTCAGTTAATGCAATGTTAAGAGCACAGCGTGTTAAAATGAAAGCTGTTCGTTTCAAATGAAACAAAGCCTTATTTGACATGCAGAGAAGCGTTTCTTTAATGGGTTAGATGTTTTCTGCTTTAAAAGTAAAGTTAGTGTTACTAGGCCCAGTGAGCTTAGTTTAGCATTTCTGTGAACAGTGACACTGTCAGTGCTCATGAGTGAAAGAAGAAATCGAGTCTTCTCAAGTGCTAAAAAGCTTCTATCCCTGTAAGAGAAAGTCAGTTCATGCAATGTTAAGAGCAAAGCTTGCCAAAACGAAAGATGTTCATTTCAAATGACATACTGTCTTATTTACAATGCAGGAAAGCCTTTCTTTAAAGTGTTATGCATTTTCTGCTCTAATAGTAAAGTTAGTGTTACTTGGCCCAGAGAGCTTAGTTTAGCGATTCTGTGAACAGTGACCTGTGCCAGTTCTCTTGAGTGAATGAAGAGGACAAGGCTTCTCAAGTGCTGAAAAGCTTCTTTCCCTGTAAGAGAAAGTCAGTCCATGCAATGTTTAGAGCAAAGCTTGCCAAAATAAAAGATATTCATGTCAAATGATATAAAGTCTTATTTGCAGTGCAGAAAAGCGTTTCTTGAATGGGTTAGCTGTTTTCTACTTTAAAAGTAAAGTTAGTGTCACTAGACCCAGAGAGCTTAGTTGAGCGTTTCTGTAAACAGTGACACTTTGCTAGTGCTCCTGAGTGAATCAAGACAACGAGGCTTCTCAAGTGCTGAAACGCGTCCTTCCCTGTATGAGAATGTCAGGCCATGCAATGTTAAGAGCAAAATTTGCCAAAACGAAAGATGTTCGTCTCAAATAAAATAAAGTCTTATTTGCATTTCAGAAATGCGTTTCTTTAATGGGTTAGGTGTTTTCTGCTTTAAAAGTAAAGTTAGTGTTTCTAGGCTCAGTGAGCTTAGTTTAGCGTTTCTGTGAACATTGACACTGTGTCAGTTCTCCTGCGTGAATGAATTGAACGAGGCTTCTCACGTGCTGAAAAGCTTCTTTCCCTGTCAGTTTATGCAATGTTAAGAGCAAAGCTTGTTAAAATGAAAGAAGTTTGTTTCAAATGAAATAAAGCCTTATTTGACATGCAGAAATATGTTTCTTTAATGGGCTAAATGTTTTCTGCTCTAATAGTAAAATTAGTGTTACTGGGCCCAGAGAGATTAGTTTAGCGATTCTGTGAACAGTGACCTGTGCCAGTTCTCTTGAGTGAATGAAGAGGACAAGGCTTCTCAAGTGCTGAAAAGCTTCTTTCCCTGTAAGAGAAAGTCAGTCCATGCAATGTTTAGAGCAAAGCTTGCCAAAATAAAAGATATTCATGTCAAATGAAATAAAGTCTTATTTGCAATGCAGAAATGCGTTTCTTTAATGGGTTAGATGTTTTCTGCTTTAAAAGTAAAGTTAGTATTACTAGGCCCAGTGAACTTAGTTTAGCGTTTCTGTGAACAGTGATACTGTGCCAGTTCTCTTGAATGAATGAAGAGAACAAGGCTTCTCAAGTGCTGAAAAGCTTCTTTCCCTGTAAGAGAATGTAAGTTCATGCAAAGTAAAGAGCACAGCATTCCAAAATGTAACATGTTCGTCTCAAATGAAATAAAGTCTTATTTGCATTGCAGAAATGCGTTTCTTTAATGGGTTAGGTGTTTTCTGCTTTAAAAGTAAAGTTAGTGTTTCTAGGCTCAGTGAACTTAGTTTAGCGTTTCTGTGAACAGTGACACTGTGTCAGTTCTCCTGAGTGAATCAATTGAACGAGACTTCTCACGTGCTGAAAAGCTTCTTTCCCTTATAGTTTATGCAATGTTAAGAGCACAGCTTGTTAAAATGAAAGAAGTTCGTTTCAAATGAAATAAAGGCTTATTTGACATGCAGAAAAGCGTTTCTTTAATGGGTTAGATGTTTTCTGCTTTAAAAGTAAAGTTAGTGTTACTAGGCCCAGTGAGCTTAGTTTAGCATTTCTGTGAACAGTGACACTGTGTCAGTGCTCATGAGTGAAAGAAGAAATCGAGTCTTCTCAAGTGCTAAAAAGCTTCTATCCCTGTAAGAGAAAGTCAGTTCATGCAATGTTAAGAGCAAAGCTTGCCAAAACGAAAGATGTTCATTTCAAATGACATACTGTCTTATTTACAATGCAGGAAAGCCTTTCTTTAAAGTGTTATGCATTTTCTGCTCTAATAGTAAAGTTAGTGTTACTTGGCCCAGAGAACTTAGTTTAGCGTTTCTGTGAACAGTGACACTGTGCCAGTTCTCTTGAGTGAATGAAGAGGACAAGGCTTCTCAAGTGCTGAAAAGCTTCTTTCCCTGTAAGAGAAAGTCAGTCCATGCAATGTTTAGAGCAAAGCTTGCCAAAATAAAAGATATTCATGTCAAATGATATAAAGTCTTATTTGCAATGCAGAAAAGCGTTTCTTTAATGGGTTAGATGTTTTCTACTTTAAAAGTAAAGTTAGTGTCACTAGACCCAGAGAGCTTAGTTGAGCGTTTCTGTAAACAGTGACACTTTGCTAGTGCTCCTGAGTGAATCAAGACAACGAGGCTTCTCAAGTGCTGAAACGCGTCCTTCCCTGTATGAGAATGTCAGGCCATGCAATGTTAAGAGCAAAATTTGCCAAAACGAAAGATGTTCGTTTTAAATGAAATAAAGTCTTATTTGCAATGCAGAAATGCGTTTCTTTAATGGGTTAGATGTTTTCTGCTTTAAAAGTAAAGTTAGTGTTACTAGACCCAGTGAGCTTAGTTTAGCGTTTCTGTGAACAGTGACACTGTGTCAGTTCTCCTGAGTGAATGAATTGAACGAGGCTTCTCACGTGCTGAAAAGCTTCTTTCCCTGTCAGTTTATGCAATGTTAAGAGCAAAGCTTGTTAAAATGAAAGAAGTTCGTTTCAAATGAAATAAAGCCTTATTTGACATGCAGAAAAGCGTTTCTTTAATGAATTAGATTTTTTCTGCTTTAAAAGTAAAGTTAGTGTTACTAGGCCCAGTGAGCTTAGTTTAGCATTTCTGTGAACAGTGACACTGTGTCAGTGCTCCTGAGTGAAAGAAGAAATCGAGGCTTCTCAAGTGCTAAAAAGCTTCTATCCCTGTAAGAGAAAGTCAGTTCATGCAATGTTAAGACCAAAGCTTGCCAAAACGAAAGATGTTCGTTTCAAATGAAATAAAGTCTTATTTGCAATGCAGAAATGCGTTTCTTTAATGGGTTAGATGTTTTCTGCTTTAAATGTAAAGTTAGTGTTACTAGGCCCAGTGAGCTTAGTTTAGCATTTCTGTGAACAGTGATACTGTGCCAGTTCTCTTGAGTGAATGAAGAGAACAAGGCTTCTCAAGAGCTGAAAAGCTTCTTTCCCTGTAAGAGAATGTAAGTTCATGCAAAGTAAAGAGCACAGCATTCCAAAATGTAACATGTTCGTCTCAAATGAAATAAAGTCTTATTTGCATTGCAGAAATGCGTTTCTTTAATTGGTTAGCTGTTTTCTACTTTAAAAGTAAAGTTAGTGTTTCTAGGTCCAGTGAGCTTATTTTAGCGTTTCTGTGAACAGTGACACTGTGTCAGTTCTCCTGAGTGAATGAATTGAACGAGACTTCTCACTTGCTGAAAAGCTTCTTTCCCTTTCAGTTTATGCAATGTTAAGAGCACAGCTTGTTAAAATGAAAGATGTTCGTTTCAAATGAACTAAAGCCTTATTTGACATGCAGAAAAGCGTTTCTTTAATGGGTTAGATGTTTTCTGCTTTAAAAGTAAAGTTAGTGTTACTAGGCCCAGTGAGCTTAGTTTAGCATTTCTGTGAACAGTGACACTGTGTCAGTGCTCCTGAGTGAAAGAAGAAATCGAGTCTTCTCAAGTGCTAAAAAGCTTCTATCCCTGTAAGAGAAAGTCAGTTCATGCAATGTTAAGAGCAAAGCTTGCCAAAACGAAAGATGTTCATTTCAAATGACATACTGTCTTATTTACAATGCAGGAAAGCCTTTCTTTAAAGTGTTATGCATTTTCTGCTCTAATAGTAAAGTTAGTGTTACTTGGCCCAGAGAGCTTAGTTTAGCGTTTCTGTGAACAGTGATACTGTGCCAGTTCTCTTGAGTGAATCAAGACAACGAGGCTTCTCAAGTGCTGAAAAGCGTCTTTCCCTGTATGAGAATGTCAGTCCATGCAATGTTAAGAGCAGAATTTGCCAAAACGAAAGATGTTCGTTTCAAATGAAATAAAGTCTTATTTGCAATGCAGAAAAGCGTTTCTTTAATGGGTTAGATGTTTTCTGCTTTAAAAGTAAAGTTAGTGTTACTAGGCCCAGTGAACTTAGTTTAGCGTTTCTGTGAACAGTGATACTGTGCCAGTTCTCTTGAGTGAATGAAGAGAACAAGGCTTCTCAAGTGCTGAAAAGCTTCTTTCCCTGTAAGAGAATGTAAGTTCATGCAAAGTAAAGAGCACAGCATTCCAAAATGTAACATGTTCGTCTCAAATGAAATAAAGTCTTATTTGCATTGCAGAAATGCGTTTCTTTAATGGGTTAGGTGTTTTCTGCTTTAAAAGTAAAGTTAGTGTTTCTAGGCTCAGTGAGCTTAGTTTAGCGTTTCTGTGAACAGTGACACTGTGTCAGTTCTCCTGAGTGAATGAATTGAACGAGGCTTCTCACGTGCTGAAAAGCTTCTTTCCCTGTCAGTTTATGCAATGTTAAGAGCAAAGCTTGTTAAAATGAAAGAAGTTTGTTTCAAATGAAATAAAGCCTTATTTGACATGCAGAAATGCGTTTCTTTAATGGGCTAAATGTTTTCTGCTCTAATAGTAAAATTAGTGTTACTGGGCCCAGAGAGCTTAGTTTAGCGATTCTGTGAACAGTGACCTGTGCCAGTTCTCTTGAGTGAATGAAGAGGACAAGGCTTCTCAAGTGCTGAAAAGCTTCTTTCCCTGTAAGAGAAAGTCAGTCCATGCAATGTTTAGAGCAAAGCTTGCCAAAATAAAAGATATTCATGTCAAATGATATAAAGTCTTATTTGCAATGCAGAAAAGCGTTTCTTTAATGGGTCAGATGTTTTCTACTTTAAAAGTAAAGTTAGTGTCACTAGACCCAGAGAGCTTAGTTGAGCGTTTCTGTAAACAGTGACACTTTGCCAGTGCTCCCGAGTGAATCAAGACAACGAGGCTTCTCAAGTGCTGAAAAGCGTCTTTCCCTGTATGAGAATGTCAGTCCATGCAATGTTAAGAGCAAAATTTGCCAAAACGAAAGATGTTTGTTTTAAATGAAATAAAGTCTTATTTGCAATGCAGAAATGCGTTTCTTTAATGGGTTAGATGTTTTCTGCTTTAAAAGTAAAGTTAGTGTTACTAGGCCCAGTGAGCTTAGTTTAGCGTTTCTGTGAACAGTGACACTGTGTCAGTTCTCCTGAGTGAATGAATTGAACGAGGCTTCTCACGTGCTGAAAAGCTTCTTTCCCTGTCAGTTTATGCAATGTTAAGAGCAAAGCTTGTTAAAATGAAAGAAGTTCGTTTCAAATGAAATAAAGCCTTATTTGACATGCAGAAAAGCGTTTCTTTAATGAATTAGATTTTTTCTGCTTTAAAAGTAAAGTTAGTGTTACTAGGCCCAGTGAGCTTAGTTTAGCATTTCTGTGAACAGTGACACTGTGTCAGTGCTCCTGAGTGAAAGAAGAAATCGAGGCTTCTCAAGTGCTAAAAAGCTTCTATCCCTGTAAGAGAAAGTCAGTTCATGCAATGTTAAGAGCAAAGCTTGCCAAAACGAAAGATTTTCAATTCAAATGACATACTGTCTTATTTACAATGCAGGAAAGCCTTTCTTTAAAGTGTTATGCATTTTCTGCTCTAATAGTAAAGTTAGTTTCACTAGACCCAGAGAGCTTAGTTGAGCGTTTCTGTAAACAGTGACACTTTGCCAGTGCTCCCGAGTGAATCAAGACAACGAGGCTTCTCAAGTGCTGAAAAGCGTCTTTCCCTGTACGAGAATTTCAGTCCATGCAATGTTAAGAGCAAAATTTGCCAAAACGAAAGATGTTCGTTTCAAATGATATAAAGTCTTATTTGCAATGCAGAAATGCGTTTCTTTAATGGGTTAGATGTTTTCTGCTTTAAAAGTAAAGTTAGTGTTACTAGGCCCAGTGAGCTTAGTTTAGCGTTTCTGTGAACAGTGATACTGTGCCAGTTCTCTTGAGTGAATGAAGAGAACAAGGCTTCTCAAGTGCTGAAAAGCTTCTTTCCCTGTAAGAGAATGTAAGTTCATGCAAAGTAAAGAGCACAGCATTCCAAAATGTAACATGTTCGTCTCAAATGAAATAAAGTCTTATTTGCATTGCAGAAATGTGTTTCTTTAATTGGTTAGGTGTTTTCTGCTTTAAAAGTAAAGTTAGTGTTACTAGGCCCAGTGAGCTTAGTTTAGCATTTCTGTGAACAGTGACACTGTGTCAGTGCTCATGAGTGAAAGAAGAAATCGAGTCTTCTCAAGTGCTAAAAACTTCTATCCCTGTAAGAGAAAGTCAGTTCATGCAATGTTAAGACCAAAGCTTGCCAAAACGAAAGATGTTCATTTCAAATGAAATAAAGTCTTATTTGCAATGCAGAAAAGCGTTTCTTTAATGGGTTAGATGTTTTCTACTTTAAAAGTAAAGTTAGTGTCACTAGACCCAGAGAGCTTAGTTGAGCGTTTCTGTAAACAGTGACACTTTGCCAGTGCTCCCGAGTGAATCAAGACAACGAGGCTTCTCAAGTGCTGAAAAGCGTCTTTCCCTGTATGAGAATGTCAGTCCATGCAATGTTAAGAGCAAAATTTGCCAAAACGAAAGATGTTCGTTTCAAATGAAATAAAGTCTTATTTGCAATGCAGAAATGCGTTTCTTTAATGGGTTAGATGTTTTCTGCTTTAAAAGTAAAGTTAGTGTTACTAGGCCCAGTGAACTTAGTTTAGCGTTTCTGTGAACAGTGATACTGTGCCAGTTCTCTTGAGTGAATGAAGAGAACAAGGCTTCTCAAGTGCTGAAAAGCTTCTTTCCCTGTAAGAGAATGTAAGTTCATGCAAAGTAAAGAGCACAGCATTCCAAAATGTAACATGTTCGTCTCAAATGAAATAAAGTCTTATTTGCATTGCAGAAATGCGTTTCTTTAATGGGTTAGGTGTTTTCTGCTTTAAAAGTAAAGTTAGTGTTTCTAGGCTCAGTGAGCTTAGTTTAGCGTTTCTGTGAACAGTGACACTGTGTCAGTTCTCCTGAGTGAATGAATTGAACGAGACTTCTCACGTGCTGAAAAGCTTCTTTCCCTTTCAGTTTATGCAATGTTAAGAGCACAGCTTGTTAAAATGAAAGAAGTTCGTTTCAAATGAAATAAAGGCTTATTTGACATGCAGAAAAGTGTTTCTTTAATGGGTTAGATGTTTTCTGCTTTAAAAGTAAAGTTAGTGTTACTAGGCCCAGTGAGCTTAGTTTAGCATTTCTGTGAAAAGTGACACTGTGTCAGTGCTCATGAGTGAAAGAAGAAATCGAGTCTTCTCAAGTGCTAAAAAGCTTCTATCCCTGTAAGAGAAAGTCAGTTCATGCAATGTTAAGACCAAAGCTTGCCAAAATGAAAGATGTTCATTTCAAATGACATACTGTCTTATTTGCAATGCAGGAAAGCCTTTCTTTAAAGTGTTATGCATTTTCTGCTCTAATAGTAAAGTTAGTGTTACTTGGCCCAGAGAGTTTAGTTTAGCGTTTCTGTGAACAGTGACACTGTGCCAGTTCTCTTGAGTGAATGAAGAGGACAAGGCTTCTCAAGTGCTGAAAAGCTTCTTTCCCTGTAAGAGAAAGTCAGTCCATGCAATGTTTAGAGCAAAGCTTGCCAAAATAAAAGATATTCATGTCAAATGATATAAAGTCTTATTTGCAATGCAGAAAAGCGTTTCTTTAATGGGTTAGATGTTTTCTACTTTAAAAGTAAAGTTAGTATCACTAGACCCAGAGAGCTTAGTTGAGCGTTTCTGTAAACAGTGACACTTTGCTAGTGCTCCTGAGTGAATCAAGACAACGAGGCTTCTCAAGTGCTGAAACGCGTCCTTCCCTGTATGAGAATGTCAGGCCATGCAATGTTAAGAGCAAAATTTGCCAAAACGAAAGATGTTTGTTTTAAATGAAAAAAAGTCTTATTTGCAATGCAGAAATGCGTTTCTTTAATGGGTTAGATGTTTTCTGCTTTAAAAGTAAAGTTAGTGTTACTAGGCCCAGTGAGCTTAGTTTAGCATTTCTGTGAACAGTGACACTGTGTCAGTGCTCCTGAGTGAAAGAAGAAATCGAGGCTTCTCAAGTGCTAAAAAGCTTCTATCCCTGTAAGAGAAAGTCAGTTCATGCAATGTTAAGAGCAAAGCTTGCCAAAACGAAAGATTTTCAATTCAAATGACATACTGTCTTATTTACAATGCAGGAAAGCCTTTCTTTAAAGTGTTATGCATTTTCTGCTCTAATAGTAAAGTTAGTGTCACTAGACCCAGAGAGCTTAGTTGAGCGTTTCTGTAAACAGTGACACTTTGCTAGTGCTCCTGAGTGAATCAAGACAACGAGGCTTCTCAAGTGCTGAAACGCGTCCTTCCCTGTATGAGAATGTCAGGCCATGCAATGTTAAGAGCAAAATTTGCCAAAACGAAAGATGTTCGTCTCAAATAAAATAAAGTCTTATTTGCATTTCAGAAATGCGTTTCTTTAATGGGTTAGGTGTTTTCTGCTTTAAAAGTAAAGTTAGTGTTTCTAGGCTCAGTGAGCTTAGTTTAGCGTTTCTGTGAACATTGACACTGTGTCAGTTCTCCTGCGTGAATGAATTGAACGAGGCTTCTCACGTGCTGAAAAGCTTCTTTCCCTGTCAGTTTATGCAATGTTAAGAGCAAAGCTTGTTAAAATGAAAGAAGTTTGTTTCAAATGAAATAAAGCCTTATTTGACATGCAGAAATATGTTTCTTTAATGGGCTAAATGTTTTCTGCTCTAATAGTAAAATTAGTGTTACTGGGCCCAGAGAGATTAGTTTAGCGATTCTGTGAACAGTGACCTGTGCCAGTTCTCTTGAGTGAATGAAGAGGACAAGGCTTCTCAAGTGCTGAAAAGCTTCTTTCCCTGTAAGAGAAAGTCAGTCCATGCAATGTTTAGAGCAAAGCTTGCCAAAATAAAAGATATTCATGTCAAATGAAATAAAGTCTTATTTGCAATGCAGAAATGCGTTTCTTTAATGGGTTAGATGTTTTCTGCTTTAAAAGTAAAGTTAGTATTACTAGGCCCAGTGAACTTAGTTTAGCGTTTCTGTGAACAGTGATACTGTGCCAGTTCTCTTGAATGAATGAAGAGAACAAGGCTTCTCAAGTGCTGAAAAGCTTCTTTCCCTGTAAGAGATTGTAAGTTCATGTAAAGTAAAGAGCACAGCATTCCAAAATGTAACATGTTCGTCTCAAATGAAATAAAGTCTTATTTGCATTGCAGAAATGCGTTTCTTTAATGGGTTAGGTGTTTTCTGCTTTAAAAGTAAAGTTAGTGCTTGTAGGCTCAGTGAGCTTAGTTTAGCGTTTCTGTGAACAGTGTCACTGTGTCAGTTCTCCTGAGTGAATGAATTGAACGAGACTTCTCACGTGCTGAAAAGCTTCTTTCCCTGTCAGTTTATGCAATGTTAAGAGCAAAGCTTGTTAAAATGAAAGAAGTTCTTTTCAAATGAAATAAAGCCTTATTTGACATGCAGAAAAGTGTTTCTTTAATGAATTAGTTTTTTTCTGCTTTAAAAGTAAAGTTAGTGTTACTAGGCCCAGTGAGCTTAGTTTAGCGTTTCTGCGAACAGTGACACTGTGTCAGTGCTCCTGATTGAAAGAAGAAATCGAGGCTTCTCACGTGCTGAAAAGCTTCTTTCCCTGTCAGTTTATGCAATGTTAAGAGCAAAGCTTGTTAAAATGAAAGAAGTTTGTTTCAAATGAAATAAAGCCTTATTTGACATGCAGAAATGCGTTTCTTTAATGGGCTAAATGTTTTCTGCTCTAATAGTAAAATTAGTGTTACTGGGCCCAGAGAGCTTAGTTTAGCGATTCTGTGAACAGTGACCTGTGCCAGTTCTCTTGAGTGAATGAAGAGGACAAGGCTTCTCAAGTGCTGAAAAGCTTCTTTCCCTGTAAGAGAATGTCAGTCCATGCAATGTTAAGAGCAAAATTTGCCAAAAAGAAAGATGTTCGTTTCAAATGAAATAAAGTCTTATTTGCAATGCAGAAATGCGTTTCTTTAATGGGTTAGATGTTTTCGGCTTTAATAGTAAAGTTAGTGTTACTAGGCCCAGTGAACTTAGTTTAGCGTTTCTGTGAACAGTGATACTGTGCCTGTTCTCTTGAGTGAATGAAGAGAACAAGGCTTCTCAAGTGCTGAAAAGCTTCTTTCCCTGTAAGAGAAAGTCAGTCCATGCAATGTTTAGAGCAAAGCTTGCCAAAATAAAAGATATTCATGTCAAATGATATAAAGTCTTATTTGCAATGCAGAAAAGCGTTTATTTAATGGGTTAGATGTTTTCTACTTCAAAAGTAAAGTTAGTGTCACTAGACCCAGAGAGCTTAATTGAGCGTTTCTGTAAACAGTGACACTTTGCCAGTGCTCCCGAGTGAATCAAGACAACGAGGCTTCTCAAGTGCTGAAAAGCGTCTTTCCCTGTATGAGAATGTCAGTCCATGCAATGTTAAGAGCAAAATTTGCCAAAACGAAAGATCTTCGTTTCAAATGAAATAAAGTCTTATTTGCAATGCAGAAATGCGTTTCTTTAATGGCTTAGATGTTTTCTGCTTTAAAAGTAAAGTTAGTGTTTCTAGGCTCAGTGAGCTTAGTTTAGCGTTTCTGTGAACAGTGACACTGTGTCAGTTCTCCTGAGTGAATGAATTGAACGAGGCTTCTCACGTGCTGAAAAGCTTCTTTCCCTGTCAGTTTATTCAATGTTAAGAGCAAAGCTTGTTAAAATGAAAGAAGTTCGTTTCAAATTAAATAAAGCCTTATTTGACATGCAGAAAAGCGTGTCTTTAATGAATTAGATTTTTTCTGTTTTAAAAGTAAAGTTAGTGTTACTAGGCCCAGTGAGCATAGTTTAGCATTTCTGTGAACAGTGACACTGTGTCAGTGCTCCTGAGTGAAAGAAGAAATCGAGGCTTCTCAAGTGCTAAAAAGCTTCTATCCCTGTAAGAGAAAGTCAGTTCATGCAATGTTAAGACCAAAGCTTGCCAAAACGAAAGATGTTCGTTTCAAATGAAATAAAGTCTTATTTGCAATGCAGAAATGCGTTTCTTTAATGGGTTAGATGTTTTCTGCTTTAAAAGTAAAGTTAGTGTTACTAGGCCCAGTGAGCTTAGTTTAGCGTTTCTGTGAACAGTGATACTGTGCCAGTTCTCTTGAGTGAATGAAGAGAACAAGGCTTCTCAAGTGCTGAAAAGCTTCTTTCCCTGTAAGAGAATGTAAGTTCATGCAAAGTAAAGAGCACAGCATTCCAAAATGTAACATGTTCGTCTCAAATGAAATAAAGTCTTATTGGCATTGCAGAAATGTGTTTCTTTAATTGGTTAGCTGTTTTCTGCTTTAAAAGAAAAGTTAGTGTTTCTAGGTCCAGTGAGCTTAGTTTAGCGTTTCTGTGAACAGTGACACTGTGTCAGTTCTCCTGAGTGAATGAATTGAACGAGACTTCTCACTTGCTGAAAAGCTTCTTTCCCTGTCAGTTTATGCAATGTTAAGAGCACAGCGTGTTAAAATGAAAGCTGTTCGTTTCAAATGAAATAAAGCCTTATTTGACATGCAGAGAAGCGTTTCTTTAATGGGTTAGATGTTTTCTGCTTTAAAAGTAAAGTTAGTGTTACTAGGCCCAGTGAGCTTAGTTTAGCATTTCTGTGAACAGTGACACTGTGTCAGTGCTCATGAGTGAAAGAAGAAATCGAGTCTTCTCAAGTGCTAAAAAGCTTCTATCCCTGTAAGAGAAAGTCAGTCCATGCAATGTTAAGAGCAAAGCTTGCCAAAACGAAAGATGTTCATTTCAAATGACATACTGTCTCATTTACAATGCAGGAAAGCCTTTCTTTAAAGTGTTATGCATTTTCTGCTCTAAAAGTAAAGTTAGTGTTACTTGGCCCAGAGAGCTTAGTTTAGCGATTCTGTGAACAGTGACCTGTGCCAGTTCTCTTGAGTGAATGAAGAGGACAAGGCTTCTCAAGTGCTGAAAAGCTTCTTTCCCTGTAAGAGAAAGTCAGTCCATGCAATGTTTAGAGCAAAGCTTGCCAAAATAAAAGATATTCATGTCAAATGATATAAAGTCTTATTTGCAATGCAGAAAAGCGTTTCTTTAATGGGTTAGATGTTTTCTACTTTAAAAGTAAAGTTAGTGTCACTAGACCCAGAGAGCTTAGTTGAGCGTTTCTGTAAACAGTGACACTTTGCTAGTGCTCCTGAGTGAATCAAGACAACGAGGCTTCTCAAGTGCTGAAACGCGTCCTTCCCTGTATGAGAATGTCAGGCCATGCAATGTTAAGAGCAAAATTTGCCAAAACGAAAGATGTTTGTTTTAAATGAAATAAAGTCTTATTTGCAATGCAGAAATGCGTTTCTTTAATGGGTTAGATGTTTTCTGCTTTAAAAGTGAAGTTAGTGTTACTAGGCCCAGTGAGCTTAGTTTAGCGTTTCTGTGAACAGTGACACTGTGTCAGTTCTCCTAAGTGAATGAATTGAACGAGGCTTCTCACGTGCTGAAAAGCTTCTTTCCCTGTCAGTTTATTCAATGTTAAGAGCAAAGCTTGTTAAAATGAAAGAAGTTCGTTTCAAATGAAATAAAGCCTTATTTGACATGCAGAAATGCGTTTCTTTAATGGGTTAGATGTTTTCTGCTTTAAAAGTAAAGTTAGTGTTACTAGGCCCAGTGAGCTTAGTTTAGCGTTTCTGTGAACAGTGATACTGTGCCAGTTCTCTTGTGAATGAAGAGAACAAGGCTTCTCAAGTGCTGAAA
Organism: Spinibarbus caldwelli; assembly: GCA_039654775.1. Lineage (NCBI taxonomy): Eukaryota > Metazoa > Chordata > Actinopteri > Cypriniformes > Cyprinidae > Spinibarbus > Spinibarbus caldwelli. The sequence continues at coordinate 6,260,851 of CM077240.1, forward strand.
AGCTTCTTTCCCTGTAAGAGAATGTAAGTTCATGCAAAGTAAAGAGCACAGCATTCCAAAATGTAACATGTTCGTCTCAAATGAAATAAAGTCTTATTTGCATTGCAGAAATGTGTTTCTTTAATTGGTTAGCTGTTTTCTGCTTTAAAAGAAAAGTTAGTGTTTCTAGGTCCAGTGAGCTTAGTTTAGCGTTTCTGTGAACAGTGACATTGTGTCAGTTCTCCTGAGTGAATGAATAGAACGAGACTTCTCACTTGCTGAAAAGCTTCTTTCCCTTTCAGTTAATGCAATGTTAAGAGCACAGCGTGTTAAAATGAAAGCTGTTCGTTTCAAATGAAACAAAGCCTTATTTGACATGCAGAGAAGCGTTTCTTTAATGGGTTAGATGTTTTCTGCTTTAAAAGTAAAGTTAGTGTTACTAGGCCCAGTGAGCTTAGTTTAGCATTTCTGTGAACAGTGACACTGTCAGTGCTCATGAGTGAAAGAAGAAATCGAGTCTTCTCAAGTGCTAAAAAGCTTCTATCCCTGTAAGAGAAAGTCAGTTCATGCAATGTTAAGAGCAAAGCTTGCCAAAACGAAAGATGTTCATTTCAAATGACATACTGTCTTATTTACAATGCAGGAAAGCCTTTCTTTAAAGTGTTATGCATTTTCTGCTCTAATAGTAAAGTTAGTGTTACTTGGCCCAGAGAGCTTAGTTTAGCGATTCTGTGAACAGTGACCTGTGCCAGTTCTCTTGAGTGAATGAAGAGGACAAGGCTTCTCAAGTGCTGAAAAGCTTCTTTCCCTGTAAGAGAAAGTCAGTCCATGCAATGTTTAGAGCAAAGCTTGCCAAAATAAAAGATATTCATGTCAAATGATATAAAGTCTTATTTGCAGTGCAGAAAAGCGTTTCTTGAATGGGTTAGCTGTTTTCTACTTTAAAAGTAAAGTTAGTGTCACTAGACCCAGAGAGCTTAGTTGAGCGTTTCTGTAAACAGTGACACTTTGCTAGTGCTCCTGAGTGAATCAAGACAACGAGGCTTCTCAAGTGCTGAAACGCGTCCTTCCCTGTATGAGAATGTCAGGCCATGCAATGTTAAGAGCAAAATTTGCCAAAACGAAAGATGTTCGTCTCAAATAAAATAAAGTCTTATTTGCATTTCAGAAATGCGTTTCTTTAATGGGTTAGGTGTTTTCTGCTTTAAAAGTAAAGTTAGTGTTTCTAGGCTCAGTGAGCTTAGTTTAGCGTTTCTGTGAACATTGACACTGTGTCAGTTCTCCTGCGTGAATGAATTGAACGAGGCTTCTCACGTGCTGAAAAGCTTCTTTCCCTGTCAGTTTATGCAATGTTAAGAGCAAAGCTTGTTAAAATGAAAGAAGTTTGTTTCAAATGAAATAAAGCCTTATTTGACATGCAGAAATATGTTTCTTTAATGGGCTAAATGTTTTCTACTTTAAAAGTAAAGTTAGTGTCACTAGACCCAGAGAGCTTAGTTGAGCGTTTCTGTAAACAGTGACACTTTGCCAGTGCTCCCGAGTGAATCAAGACAACGAGGCTTCTCAAGTGCTGAAAAGCGTCTTTCCCTGTATGAGAATGTCAGTCCATGCAATGTTAAGAGCAAAATTTGCCAAAACGAAAGATGTTCGTTTCAAATGAAATAAAGTCTTATTTGCAATGCAGAAATGCGTTTCTTTAATGGGTTAGATGTTTTCTGCTTTAAAAGTAAAGTTAGTGTTACTAGGCCCAGTGAACTTAGTTTAGCGTTTCTGTGAACAGTGATACTGTGCCAGTTCTCTTGAGTGAATGAAGAGAACAAGGCTTCTCAAGTGCTGAAAAGCTTCTTTCCCTGTAAGAGAATGTAAGTTCATGCAAAGTAAAGAGCACAGCATTCCAAAATGTAACATGTTCGTCTCAAATGAAATAAAGTCTTATTTGCATTGCAGAAATGCGTTTCTTTAATGGGTTAGGTGTTTTCTGCTTTAAAAGTAAAGTTAGTGTTTCTAGGCTCAGTGAGCTTAGTTTAGCGTTTCTGTGAACAGTGACACTGTGTCAGTTCTCCTGAGTGAATGAATTGAACGAGACTTCTCACGTGCTGAAAAGCTTCTTTCCCTTTCAGTTTATGCAATGTTAAGAGCACAGCTTGTTAAAATGAAAGAAGTTCGTTTCAAATGAAATAAAGGCTTATTTGACATGCAGAAAAGTGTTTCTTTAATGGGTTAGATGTTTTCTGCTTTAAAAGTAAAGTTAGTGTTACTAGGCCCAGTGAGCTTAGTTTAGCATTTCTGTGAAAAGTGACACTGTGTCAGTGCTCATGAGTGAAAGAAGAAATCGAGTCTTCTCAAGTGCTAAAAAGCTTCTATCCCTGTAAGAGAAAGTCAGTTCATGCAATGTTAAGACCAAAGCTTGCCAAAATGAAAGATGTTCATTTCAAATGACATACTGTCTTATTTGCAATGCAGGAAAGCCTTTCTTTAAAGTGTTATGCATTTTCTGCTCTAATAGTAAAGTTAGTGTTACTTGGCCCAGAGAGTTTAGTTTAGCGTTTCTGTGAACAGTGACACTGTGCCAGTTCTCTTGAGTGAATGAAGAGGACAAGGCTTCTCAAGTGCTGAAAAGCTTCTTTCCCTGTAAGAGAAAGTCAGTCCATGCAATGTTTAGAGCAAAGCTTGCCAAAATAAAAGATATTCATGTCAAATGATATAAAGTCTTATTTGCAATGCAGAAAAGCGTTTCTTTAATGGGTTAGATGTTTTCTACTTTAAAAGTAAAGTTAGTATCACTAGACCCAGAGAGCTTAGTTGAGCGTTTCTGTAAACAGTGACACTTTGCTAGTGCTCCTGAGTGAATCAAGACAACGAGGCTTCTCAAGTGCTGAAACGCGTCCTTCCCTGTATGAGAATGTCAGGCCATGCAATGTTAAGAGCAAAATTTGCCAAAACGAAAGATGTTTGTTTTAAATGAAAAAAAGTCTTATTTGCAATGCAGAAATGCGTTTCTTTAATGGGTTAGATGTTTTCTGCTTTAAAAGTAAAGTTAGTGTTACTAGGCCCAGTGAGCTTAGTTTAGCATTTCTGTGAACAGTGACACTGTGTCAGTGCTCCTGAGTGAAAGAAGAAATCGAGGCTTCTCAAGTGCTAAAAAGCTTCTATCCCTGTAAGAGAAAGTCAGTTCATGCAATGTTAAGAGCAAAGCTTGCCAAAACGAAAGATTTTCAATTCAAATGACATACTGTCTTATTTACAATGCAGGAAAGCCTTTCTTTAAAGTGTTATGCATTTTCTGCTCTAATAGTAAAGTTAGTGTCACTAGACCCAGAGAGCTTAGTTGAGCGTTTCTGTAAACAGTGACACTTTGCTAGTGCTCCTGAGTGAATCAAGACAACGAGGCTTCTCAAGTGCTGAAACGCGTCCTTCCCTGTATGAGAATGTCAGGCCATGCAATGTTAAGAGCAAAATTTGCCAAAACGAAAGATGTTCGTCTCAAATAAAATAAAGTCTTATTTGCATTTCAGAAATGCGTTTCTTTAATGGGTTAGGTGTTTTCTGCTTTAAAAGTAAAGTTAGTGTTTCTAGGCTCAGTGAGCTTAGTTTAGCGTTTCTGTGAACATTGACACTGTGTCAGTTCTCCTGCGTGAATGAATTGAACGAGGCTTCTCACGTGCTGAAAAGCTTCTTTCCCTGTCAGTTTATGCAATGTTAAGAGCAAAGCTTGTTAAAATGAAAGAAGTTTGTTTCAAATGAAATAAAGCCTTATTTGACATGCAGAAATATGTTTCTTTAATGGGCTAAATGTTTTCTGCTCTAATAGTAAAATTAGTGTTACTGGGCCCAGAGAGATTAGTTTAGCGATTCTGTGAACAGTGACCTGTGCCAGTTCTCTTGAGTGAATGAAGAGGACAAGGCTTCTCAAGTGCTGAAAAGCTTCTTTCCCTGTAAGAGAAAGTCAGTCCATGCAATGTTTAGAGCAAAGCTTGCCAAAATAAAAGATATTCATGTCAAATGAAATAAAGTCTTATTTGCAATGCAGAAATGCGTTTCTTTAATGGGTTAGATGTTTTCTGCTTTAAAAGTAAAGTTAGTATTACTAGGCCCAGTGAACTTAGTTTAGCGTTTCTGTGAACAGTGATACTGTGCCAGTTCTCTTGAATGAATGAAGAGAACAAGGCTTCTCAAGTGCTGAAAAGCTTCTTTCCCTGTAAGAGATTGTAAGTTCATGTAAAGTAAAGAGCACAGCATTCCAAAATGTAACATGTTCGTCTCAAATGAAATAAAGTCTTATTTGCATTGCAGAAATGCGTTTCTTTAATGGGTTAGGTGTTTTCTGCTTTAAAAGTAAAGTTAGTGCTTGTAGGCTCAGTGAGCTTAGTTTAGCGTTTCTGTGAACAGTGTCACTGTGTCAGTTCTCCTGAGTGAATGAATTGAACGAGACTTCTCACGTGCTGAAAAGCTTCTTTCCCTGTCAGTTTATGCAATGTTAAGAGCAAAGCTTGTTAAAATGAAAGAAGTTCTTTTCAAATGAAATAAAGCCTTATTTGACATGCAGAAAAGTGTTTCTTTAATGAATTAGTTTTTTTCTGCTTTAAAAGTAAAGTTAGTGTTACTAGGCCCAGTGAGCTTAGTTTAGCGTTTCTGCGAACAGTGACACTGTGTCAGTGCTCCTGATTGAAAGAAGAAATCGAGGCTTCTCACGTGCTGAAAAGCTTCTTTCCCTGTCAGTTTATGCAATGTTAAGAGCAAAGCTTGTTAAAATGAAAGAAGTTTGTTTCAAATGAAATAAAGCCTTATTTGACATGCAGAAATGCGTTTCTTTAATGGGCTAAATGTTTTCTGCTCTAATAGTAAAATTAGTGTTACTGGGCCCAGAGAGCTTAGTTTAGCGATTCTGTGAACAGTGACCTGTGCCAGTTCTCTTGAGTGAATGAAGAGGACAAGGCTTCTCAAGTGCTGAAAAGCTTCTTTCCCTGTAAGAGAATGTCAGTCCATGCAATGTTAAGAGCAAAATTTGCCAAAAAGAAAGATGTTCGTTTCAAATGAAATAAAGTCTTATTTGCAATGCAGAAATGCGTTTCTTTAATGGGTTAGATGTTTTCGGCTTTAATAGTAAAGTTAGTGTTACTAGGCCCAGTGAACTTAGTTTAGCGTTTCTGTGAACAGTGATACTGTGCCTGTTCTCTTGAGTGAATGAAGAGAACAAGGCTTCTCAAGTGCTGAAAAGCTTCTTTCCCTGTAAGAGAAAGTCAGTCCATGCAATGTTTAGAGCAAAGCTTGCCAAAATAAAAGATATTCATGTCAAATGATATAAAGTCTTATTTGCAATGCAGAAAAGCGTTTATTTAATGGGTTAGATGTTTTCTACTTCAAAAGTAAAGTTAGTGTCACTAGACCCAGAGAGCTTAATTGAGCGTTTCTGTAAACAGTGACACTTTGCCAGTGCTCCCGAGTGAATCAAGACAACGAGGCTTCTCAAGTGCTGAAAAGCGTCTTTCCCTGTATGAGAATGTCAGTCCATGCAATGTTAAGAGCAAAATTTGCCAAAACGAAAGATCTTCGTTTCAAATGAAATAAAGTCTTATTTGCAATGCAGAAATGCGTTTCTTTAATGGCTTAGATGTTTTCTGCTTTAAAAGTAAAGTTAGTGTTTCTAGGCTCAGTGAGCTTAGTTTAGCGTTTCTGTGAACAGTGACACTGTGTCAGTTCTCCTGAGTGAATGAATTGAACGAGGCTTCTCACGTGCTGAAAAGCTTCTTTCCCTGTCAGTTTATTCAATGTTAAGAGCAAAGCTTGTTAAAATGAAAGAAGTTCGTTTCAAATTAAATAAAGCCTTATTTGACATGCAGAAAAGCGTGTCTTTAATGAATTAGATTTTTTCTGTTTTAAAAGTAAAGTTAGTGTTACTAGGCCCAGTGAGCATAGTTTAGCATTTCTGTGAACAGTGACACTGTGTCAGTGCTCCTGAGTGAAAGAAGAAATCGAGGCTTCTCAAGTGCTAAAAAGCTTCTATCCCTGTAAGAGAAAGTCAGTTCATGCAATGTTAAGACCAAAGCTTGCCAAAACGAAAGATGTTCGTTTCAAATGAAATAAAGTCTTATTTGCAATGCAGAAATGCGTTTCTTTAATGGGTTAGATGTTTTCTGCTTTAAAAGTAAAGTTAGTGTTACTAGGCCCAGTGAGCTTAGTTTAGCGTTTCTGTGAACAGTGATACTGTGCCAGTTCTCTTGAGTGAATGAAGAGAACAAGGCTTCTCAAGTGCTGAAAAGCTTCTTTCCCTGTAAGAGAATGTAAGTTCATGCAAAGTAAAGAGCACAGCATTCCAAAATGTAACATGTTCGTCTCAAATGAAATAAAGTCTTATTGGCATTGCAGAAATGTGTTTCTTTAATTGGTTAGCTGTTTTCTGCTTTAAAAGAAAAGTTAGTGTTTCTAGGTCCAGTGAGCTTAGTTTAGCGTTTCTGTGAACAGTGACACTGTGTCAGTTCTCCTGAGTGAATGAATTGAACGAGACTTCTCACTTGCTGAAAAGCTTCTTTCCCTGTCAGTTTATGCAATGTTAAGAGCACAGCGTGTTAAAATGAAAGCTGTTCGTTTCAAATGAAATAAAGCCTTATTTGACATGCAGAGAAGCGTTTCTTTAATGGGTTAGATGTTTTCTGCTTTAAAAGTAAAGTTAGTGTTACTAGGCCCAGTGAGCTTAGTTTAGCATTTCTGTGAACAGTGACACTGTGTCAGTGCTCATGAGTGAAAGAAGAAATCGAGTCTTCTCAAGTGCTAAAAAGCTTCTATCCCTGTAAGAGAAAGTCAGTCCATGCAATGTTAAGAGCAAAGCTTGCCAAAACGAAAGATGTTCATTTCAAATGACATACTGTCTCATTTACAATGCAGGAAAGCCTTTCTTTAAAGTGTTATGCATTTTCTGCTCTAAAAGTAAAGTTAGTGTTACTTGGCCCAGAGAGCTTAGTTTAGCGATTCTGTGAACAGTGACCTGTGCCAGTTCTCTTGAGTGAATGAAGAGGACAAGGCTTCTCAAGTGCTGAAAAGCTTCTTTCCCTGTAAGAGAAAGTCAGTCCATGCAATGTTTAGAGCAAAGCTTGCCAAAATAAAAGATATTCATGTCAAATGATATAAAGTCTTATTTGCAATGCAGAAAAGCGTTTCTTTAATGGGTTAGATGTTTTCTACTTTAAAAGTAAAGTTAGTGTCACTAGACCCAGAGAGCTTAGTTGAGCGTTTCTGTAAACAGTGACACTTTGCTAGTGCTCCTGAGTGAATCAAGACAACGAGGCTTCTCAAGTGCTGAAACGCGTCCTTCCCTGTATGAGAATGTCAGGCCATGCAATGTTAAGAGCAAAATTTGCCAAAACGAAAGATGTTTGTTTTAAATGAAATAAAGTCTTATTTGCAATGCAGAAATGCGTTTCTTTAATGGGTTAGATGTTTTCTGCTTTAAAAGTGAAGTTAGTGTTACTAGGCCCAGTGAGCTTAGTTTAGCGTTTCTGTGAACAGTGACACTGTGTCAGTTCTCCTAAGTGAATGAATTGAACGAGGCTTCTCACGTGCTGAAAAGCTTCTTTCCCTGTCAGTTTATTCAATGTTAAGAGCAAAGCTTGTTAAAATGAAAGAAGTTCGTTTCAAATGAAATAAAGCCTTATTTGACATGCAGAAATGCGTTTCTTTAATGGGTTAGATGTTTTCTGCTTTAAAAGTAAAGTTAGTGTTACTAGGCCCAGTGAGCTTAGTTTAGCGTTTCTGTGAACAGTGATACTGTGCCAGTTCTCTTGTGAATGAAGAGAACAAGGCTTCTCAAGTGCTGAAAAGCTTCTTTCCCTGTAAGAGAATGTAAGTTCATGCAAAGTAAAGAGCACAGCATTCCAAAATGTAACATGTTCGTCTCAAATGAAATAAAGTCTTATTTGCATTGCAGAAATGTGTTTCTTTAATTGGTTAGCTGTTTTCTGCTTTAAAAGAAAAGTTAGTGTTTCTAGGTCCAGTGAGCTTAGTTTAGCGTTTCTGTGAACAGTGACATTGTGTCAGTTCTCCTGAGTGAATGAATAGAACGAGACTTCTCACTTGCTGAAAAGCTTCTTTCCCTTTCAGTTAATGCAATGTTAAGAGCACAGCGTGTTAAAATGAAAGCTGTTCGTTTCAAATGAAACAAAGCCTTATTTGACATGCAGAGAAGCGTTTCTTTAATGGGTTAGATGTTTTCTGCTTTAAAAGTAAAGTTAGTGTTACTAGGCCCAGTGAGCTTAGTTTAGCATTTCTGTGAACAGTGACACTGTCAGTGCTCATGAGTGAAAGAAGAAATCGAGTCTTCTCAAGTGCTAAAAAGCTTCTATCCCTGTAAGAGAAAGTCAGTTCATGCAATGTTAAGAGCAAAGCTTGCCAAAACGAAAGATGTTCATTTCAAATGACATACTGTCTTATTTACAATGCAGGAAAGCCTTTCTTTAAAGTGTTATGCATTTTCTGCTCTAATAGTAAAGTTAGTGTTACTTGGCCCAGAGAGCTTAGTTTAGCGATTCTGTGAACAGTGACCTGTGCCAGTTCTCTTGAGTGAATGAAGAGGACAAGGCTTCTCAAGTGCTGAAAAGCTTCTTTCCCTGTAAGAGAAAGTCAGTCCATGCAATGTTTAGAGCAAAGCTTGCCAAAATAAAAGATATTCATGTCAAATGATATAAAGTCTTATTTGCAGTGCAGAAAAGCGTTTCTTGAATGGGTTAGCTGTTTTCTACTTTAAAAGTAAAGTTAGTGTCACTAGACCCAGAGAGCTTAGTTGAGCGTTTCTGTAAACAGTGACACTTTGCTAGTGCTCCTGAGTGAATCAAGACAACGAGGCTTCTCAAGTGCTGAAACGCGTCCTTCCCTGTATGAGAATGTCAGGCCATGCAATGTTAAGAGCAAAATTTGCCAAAACGAAAGATGTTCGTCTCAAATAAAATAAAGTCTTATTTGCATTTCAGAAATGCGTTTCTTTAATGGGTTAGGTGTTTTCTGCTTTAAAAGTAAAGTTAGTGTTTCTAGGCTCAGTGAGCTTAGTTTAGCGTTTCTGTGAACATTGACACTGTGTCAGTTCTCCTGCGTGAATGAATTGAACGAGGCTTCTCACGTGCTGAAAAGCTTCTTTCCCTGTCAGTTTATGCAATGTTAAGAGCAAAGCTTGTTAAAATGAAAGAAGTTTGTTTCAAATGAAATAAAGCCTTATTTGACATGCAGAAATATGTTTCTTTAATGGGCTAAATGTTTTCTGCTCTAATAGTAAAATTAGTGTTACTGGGCCCAGAGAGATTAGTTTAGCGATTCTGTGAACAGTGACCTGTGCCAGTTCTCTTGAGTGAATGAAGAGGACAAGGCTTCTCAAGTGCTGAAAAGCTTCTTTCCCTGTAAGAGAAAGTCAGTCCATGCAATGTTTAGAGCAAAGCTTGCCAAAATAAAAGATATTCATGTCAAATGAAATAAAGTCTTATTTGCAATGCAGAAATGCGTTTCTTTAATGGGTTAGATGTTTTCTGCTTTAAAAGTAAAGTTAGTATTACTAGGCCCAGTGAACTTAGTTTAGCGTTTCTGTGAACAGTGATACTGTGCCAGTTCTCTTGAATGAATGAAGAGAACAAGGCTTCTCAAGTGCTGAAAAGCTTCTTTCCCTGTAAGAGATTGTAAGTTCATGTAAAGTAAAGAGCACAGCATTCCAAAATGTAACATGTTCGTCTCAAATGAAATAAAGTCTTATTTGCATTGCAGAAATGCGTTTCTTTAATGGGTTAGGTGTTTTCTGCTTTAAAAGTAAAGTTAGTGCTTGTAGGCTCAGTGAGCTTAGTTTAGCGTTTCTGTGAACAGTGTCACTGTGTCAGTTCTCCTGAGTGAATGAATTGAACGAGACTTCTCACGTGCTGAAAAGCTTCTTTCCCTGTCAGTTTATGCAATGTTAAGAGCAAAGCTTGTTAAAATGAAAGAAGTTCTTTTCAAATGAAATAAAGCCTTATTTGACATGCAGAAAAGTGTTTCTTTAATGAATTAGTTTTTTTCTGCTTTAAAAGTAAAGTTAGTGTTACTAGGCCCAGTGAGCTTAGTTTAGCGTTTCTGCGAACAGTGACACTGTGTCAGTGCTCCTGATTGAAAGAAGAAATCGAGGCTTCTCACGTGCTGAAAAGCTTCTTTCCCTGTCAGTTTATGCAATGTTAAGAGCAAAGCTTGTTAAAATGAAAGAAGTTTGTTTCAAATGAAATAAAGCCTTATTTGACATGCAGAAATGCGTTTCTTTAATGGGCTAAATGTTTTCTGCTCTAATAGTAAAATTAGTGTTACTGGGCCCAGAGAGCTTAGTTTAGCGATTCTGTGAACAGTGACCTGTGCCAGTTCTCTTGAGTGAATGAAGAGGACAAGGCTTCTCAAGTGCTGAAAAGCTTCTTTCCCTGTAAGAGAATGTCAGTCCATGCAATGTTAAGAGCAAAATTTGCCAAAAAGAAAGATGTTCGTTTCAAATGAAATAAAGTCTTATTTGCAATGCAGAAATGCGTTTCTTTAATGGGTTAGATGTTTTCGGCTTTAATAGTAAAGTTAGTGTTACTAGGCCCAGTGAACTTAGTTTAGCGTTTCTGTGAACAGTGATACTGTGCCTGTTCTCTTGAGTGAATGAAGAGAACAAGGCTTCTCAAGTGCTGAAAAGCTTCTTTCCCTGTAAGAGAAAGTCAGTCCATGCAATGTTTAGAGCAAAGCTTGCCAAAATAAAAGATATTCATGTCAAATGATATAAAGTCTTATTTGCAATGCAGAAAAGCGTTTATTTAATGGGTTAGATGTTTTCTACTTCAAAAGTAAAGTTAGTGTCACTAGACCCAGAGAGCTTAATTGAGCGTTTCTGTAAACAGTGACACTTTGCCAGTGCTCCCGAGTGAATCAAGACAACGAGGCTTCTCAAGTGCTGAAAAGCGTCTTTCCCTGTATGAGAATGTCAGTCCATGCAATGTTAAGAGCAAAATTTGCCAAAACGAAAGATCTTCGTTTCAAATGAAATAAAGTCTTATTTGCAATGCAGAAATGCGTTTCTTTAATGGCTTAGATGTTTTCTGCTTTAAAAGTAAAGTTAGTGTTTCTAGGCTCAGTGAGCTTAGTTTAGCGTTTCTGTGAACAGTGACACTGTGTCAGTTCTCCTGAGTGAATGAACTGAACGAGACTTCTCACGTGCTGAAAAGCTTCTTTCCCAGTCAGTTTATGCAATGTTAAGAGCAAAGCTTGTTAAAATGAAAGAAGTTTGTTTCAAATGAAATAAAGCCTTATTTGACATGCAGAAATATGTTTCTTTAATGGGCTAAATGTTTTCTGCTCTAATAGTAAAATTAGTGTTACTGGGCCCAGAGAGATTAGTTTAGCGATTCTGTGAACAGTGACCTGTGCCAGTTCTCTTGAGTGAATGAAGAGGACAAGGCTTCTCAAGTGCTGAAAAGCTTCTTTCCCTGTAAGAGAAAGTCAGTCCATGCAATGTTTAGAGCAAAGCTTGCCAAAATAAAAGATATTCATGTCAAATGAAATAAAGTCTTATTTGCAATGCAGAAATGCGTTTCTTTAATGGGTTAGATGTTTTCTGCTTTAAAAGTAAAGTTAGTATTACTAGGCCCAGTGAACTTAGTTTAGCGTTTCTGTGAACAGTGATACTGTGCCAGTTGTCTTGAATGAATGAAGAGAACAAGGCTTCTCAAGTGCTGAAAAGCTTCTTTCCCTGTAAGAGAATGTAAGTTCATGTAAAGTAAAGAGCACAGCATTCCAAAATGTAACATGTTCGTCTCAAATGAAATAAAGTCTTATTTGCATTGCAGAAATGCGTTTCTTTAATGGGTTAGGTGTTTTCTGCTTTAAAAGTAAAGTTAGTGCTTGTAGGCTCAGTGAGCTTAGTTTAGCGTTTCTGTGAACAGTGTCACTGTGTCAGTTCTCCTGAGTGAATGAATTGAACGAGACTTCTCACGTGCTGAAAAGCTTCTTTCCCTGTCAGTTTATGCAATGTTAAGAGCAAAGCTTGTTAAAATGAAAGAAGTTCTTTTCAAATGAAATAAAGCCTTATTTGACATGCAGAAAAGTGTTTCTTTAATGAATTAGTTTTTTTCTGCTTTAAAAGTAAAGTTAGTGTTACTAGGCCCAGTGAGCTTAGTTTAGCGTTTCTGCTAACAGTGTCACTGTGTCAGTGCTCCTGATTGAAAGAAGAAATCGAGGCTTCTCACGTGCTGAAAAGCTTCTTTCCCTGTCAGTTTATGCAATGTTAAGAGCAAAGCTTGTTAAAATGAAAGAAGTTTGTTTCAAATGAAATAAAGCCTTATTTGACATGCAGAAATGCGTTTCTTTAATGGGCTAAATGTTTTCTGCTCTAATAGTAAAATTAGTGTTACTGGGCCCAGAGAGCTTAGTTTAGCGATTCTGTGAACAGTGACCTGTGCCAGTTCTCTTGAGTGAATGAAGAGGACAAGGCTTCTCAAGTGCTGAAAAGCTTCTTTCCCTGTAAGAGAAAGTCAGTCCATGCAATGTTTAGAGCAAAGCTTGCCAAAATAAAAAATATTCATGTCAAATGATATAAAGTCTTATTTGCAATGCAGAAAAGCGTTTCTTTAATGGGTTAGATGTTTTCTACTTTAAAAGTACAGTTAGTGTCACTAGACCCAGAGAGCTTAGTTGAGCGTTTCTGTAAACAGTGACACTTTGCCAGTGCTCCCGAGTGAATCAAGACAGCGAGGCTTCTCAAGTGCTGAAAAGCGTCTTTCCCTGTATGAGAATGTCAGTCCATGCAATGTTAAGAGCAAAATTTGCCAAAAAGAAAGATGTTCGTTTCAAATGAAATAAAGTCTTATTTGCAATGCAGAAATGCGTTTCTTTAATGGGTTAGATGTTTTCGGCTTTAATAGTAAAGTTAGTGTTACTAGGCCCAGTGAACTTAGTTTAGCGTTTCTGTGAACAGTGATACTGTGCCTGTTCTCTTGAGTGAATGAAGAGAACAAGGCTTCTCAAGTGCTGAAAAGCTTCTTTCCCTGTAAGAGAAAGTCAGTCCATGCAATGTTTAGAGCAAAGCTTGCCAAAATAAAAGATATTCATGTCAAATGATATAAAGTCTTATTTGCAATGCAGAAAAGCGTTTATTTAATGGGTTAGATGTTTTCTACTTCAAAAGTAAAGTTAGTGTCACTAGACCCAGAGAGCTTAATTGAGCGTTTCTGTAAACAGTGACACTTTGCCAGTGCTCCCGAGTGAATCAAGACAACGAGGCTTCTCAAGTGCTGAAAAGCGTCTTTCCCTGTATGAGAATGTCAGTCCATGCAATGTTAAGAGCAAAATTTGCCAAAACGAAAGATCTTCGTTTCAAATGAAATAAAGTCTTATTTGCAATGCAGAAATGCGTTTCTTTAATGGCTTAGATGTTTTCTACTTTAAAAGTAAAGTTAGTGTTTCTAGGCTCAGTGAGCTTAGTTTAGCGTTTCTGTGAACAGTGACACTGTGTCAGTTCTCCTGAGTGAATGAACTGAACGAGACTTCTCACGTGCTGAAAAGCTTCTTTCCCTGTCAGTTTATGCAATGTTAAGAGCAAAGCTTGTTAAAATGAAAGAAGTTCGTTTCAAATGAAATAAAGCCTTATTTAACATGCTGAAAAGCGTTTCTTTAATGAATTAGATTTTTTCTGCTTTAAAAGTAAAGTTAGTGTTACTAGGCCCAGTGAGCTTAGTTTAGCGTTTCTGTGAACAGTGACACTGTGTCAGTGCTCCTGAGTGAAAGAAGATATCGAGGCTTCTCAAGTGCTAAAAAGCTTCTATCCCTGTAAGAGAAAGTCAGTTCATGCAATGTTAAGAGCAAAGCTTGCCAAAACGAAAGATGTTCATTTCAAATGACATACTGTCTTATTTACAATGCAGGAAAGCCTTTCTTTAAAGTGTTATGCATTTTCTGCTCTAATAGTAAAGTTAGTTTTACTTGGACCAGAGAGCTTAGTTTAGCCTTTCTGTGAACAGTGACACTGTGCCAGTTCTCTTGAGTGAATGAAGAGAACAAGGCTTCTCAAGTGCTGAAAAGCTTCTTTCCCTTTAAGAGAAAGTCAGTCCATGCAATGTTTAGAGCAAAGCTTGCCAAAATAAAAGATATTCATGTCAAATGATATAAAGTCTTATTTGCAATGCAGAAAAGCGTTTCTTTAATGGGTTAGATGTTTTCTACTTCAAAAGTAAAGTTAGTGTCACTAGACCAGAGAGCTTAGTTGAGCGTTTCTGTAAACAGTGACACTTTGCCAGTGCTCCCGAGTGAATCAAGACAACGAGGCTTCTCAAGTGCTAAAAAAAGTCTTTCCCTGTATGAGAATGTCAGTCCATGCAATGTTAAGAGCAAAATTTGCCAAAACGAAAGATGTTCATTTCAAATGACATACTGTCTTATTTACAATGCAGGAAAGCCTTTCTTTAAAGTGTTATACATTTTCTGCTCTAATAGTAAAGTTAGTGTTACTTGGCCCAGAGAGCTTAGTTGAGCGTTTCTGTAAACAGTGACACTTTGCTAGTGCTCCTGAGTGAATCAAGACAACGAGGCTTCTCAAGTGCTGAAACGCGTCCTTCCCTGTATGAGAATGTCAGGCCATGCAATGTTAAGAGCAAAATTTGCCAAAACAAAAGATGTTTGTTTTAAATGAAATAAAGTCTTATTTGCAATGCAGAAATGCGTTTCTTTAATGGGTTAGATGTTTTCTGCTTTAAAAGTGAAGTTAGTGTTACTAGGCCCAGTGAGCTTAGTTTAGCGTTTCTGTGAACAGTGACACTGTGTCAGTTCTCCTAAGTGAATGAATTGAACGAGGCTTCTCACGTGCTGAAAAGCTTCTTTCCCTGTCAGTTTATTCAATGTTAAGAGCAAAGCTTGTTAAAATGAAAGAAGTTCGTTTCAAATGAAATAAAGCCTTATTTGACATGCAGAAAAGCGTGTCTTTAATGAATTAGATTTTTTCTGCTTTAAAAGTAAAGTTAGTGTTACTAGGCCCAGTGAGCTTAGTTTAGCATTTCTGTGAACAGTGACACTGTGTCAGTGCTCCTGAGTGAAAGAAGAGATCGAGGCTTCTCAAGTGCTAAAAAGCTTCTATCCCTGTAAGAGAAAGTCAGTTCATGCAATGTTAAGACCAAAGCTTGCCAAAACGAAAGATGTTCGTTTTAAATGAAATAAAGTCTTATTTGCAATGCAGAAATGCGTTTCTTTAATGGGTTAGATGTTTTCTGCTTTAAAAGTAAAGTTAGTGTTACTAGGCCCAGTGAGCTTAGTTTAGCGTTTCTGTGAACAGTGATACTGTGCCAGTTCTCTTGTGAATGAAGAGAACAAGGCTTCTCAAGTGCTGAAAAGCTTCTTTCCCTGTAAGAGAATGTAAGTTCATGCAAAGTAAAGAGCACAGCATTCCAAAATGTAACATGTTCGTCTCAAATGAAATAAAGTCTTATTTGCATTGCAGAAATGTGTTTCTTTAATTGGTTAGCTGTTTTCTGCTTTAAAAGAAAAGTTAGTGTTTCTAGGTCCAGTGAGCTTAGTTTAGCGTTTCTGTGAACAGTGACACTGTGTCAGTGCTCATGAGTGAATGAATTGAACGAGACTTCTCACTTGCTGAAAAGCTTCTTTCCCTTTCAGTTTATGCAATGTTAAGAGCACAGCGTGTTAAAATGAAAGCTGTTCGTTTCAAATGAAACAAAGCCTTATTTGACATGCAGAGAAGCGTTTCTTTAATGGGTTAGATGTTTTCTGCTTTAAAAGTAAAGTTAGTGTTACTAGGCCCAGTGAGCTTAGTTTAGCATTTCTGAGAACAGTGACACTGTGTCAGTGCTCATGAGTGAAAGAAGAAATCGAGTCTTCTCAAGTGCTAAAAAGCTTCTATCCCTGTAAGAGAAAGTCAGTTCATGCAATGTTAAGAGCAAAGCTTGCCAAAACGAAAGATGTTCATTTCAAATGACATACTGTCTTATTTACAATGCAGGAAAGCCTTTCTTTAAAGTGTTATGCATTTTCTGCTCTAATAGTAAAGTTAGTGTTACTTGGCCCAGAGAGCTTAGTTTAGCGATTCTGTGAACAGTGACCTGTGCCAGTTCTCTTGAGTGAATGAAGAGGACAAGGCTTCTCAAGTGCTGAAAAGCTTCTTTCCCTGTAAGAGAAAGTCAGTCCATGCAATGTTTAGAGCAAAGCTTGCCAAAATAAAAGATATTCATGTCAAATGATATAAAGTCTTATTTGCAGTGCAGAAAAGCGTTTCTTTAATGGGTTAGATGTTTTCTACTTCAAAAGTAAAGTTAGTGTCACTAGACCCAGAGAGCTTAGTTGAGCGTTTCTGTAAACAGTGACACTTTGCCAGTGCTCCCGAGTGAATCAAGACAACGAGGCTTCTCAAGTGCTGAAAAGCGTCTTTCCCTGTATGAGAATGTCAGTCCATGCAATGTTAAGAGCAAAGCTTGCCAAAATAAAAGATATTCATGTCAAATGATATAAAGTCTTATTTGCACTGCAGAAAAGCGTTTCTTTAATGGGTTAGATGTTTTCTACTTCAAAAGTAAAGTTAGTGTCACTAGACCCAGAGAGCTTAGTTTAGCGTTTCTGTGAACAGTGATACTGTGCCAGTTCTCTTGAGTGAATGAAGAGAACAAGGCTTCTCAAGTGCTGAAAAGCTTCTTTCCCTGTAAGAGAATGTAAGTTCATGCAAAGTAAAGAGCACAGCATTCCAAAATGTAACATGTTCGTCTCAAATGAAATAAAGTCTTATTTGCAATGCAGAAAAGCGTTTCTTTAATGGGTGAGATGTTTTCTACTTTAAAAGTAAAGTTAGTGTCACTAGACCCAGAGAGCTTAGTTGAGCGTTTCTGTAAACAGTGACACTTTGCTAGTGCTCCTGAGTGAATCAAGACAACGAGGCTTCTCAAGTGCTGAAACGCGTCCTTCCCTGTATGAGAATGTCAGGCCATGCAATGTTAAGAGCAAAATTTGCCAAAACGAAAGATGTTTGTTTTAAATGAAATAAAGTCTTATTTGCAATGCAGAAATGCGTTTCTTTAATGGGTTAGATGTTTTCTGCTTTAAAAGTGAAGTTAGTGTTACTAGGCCCAGTGAGCTTAGTTTAGCGTTTCTGTGAACAGTGACACTGTGTCAGTTCTCCTGAGTGAATGAATTGAACGAGGCTTCTCACGTGCTGAAAAGCTTCTTTCCCTGTCAGTTTATTCAATGTTAAGAGCAAAGCTTGTTAAAATGAAAGAAGTTCGTTTCAAATGAAATAAAGCCTTATTTGACATGCAGAAAAGCGTGTCTTTAATGAATTAGATTTTTTCTGTTTTAAAAGTAAAGTTAGTGTTACTAGGCCCAGTGAGCTTAGTTTAGCATTTCTGTGAACAGTGACACTGTGTCAGTGCTCCTGAGTGAAAGAAGAAATCGAGGCTTCTCAAGTGCTAAAAAGCTTCTATCCCTGTAAGAGAAAGTCAGTTCATGCAATGTTAAGACCAAAGCTTGCCAAAACGAAAGATGTTCGTTTCAAATGAAATAAAGTCTTATTTGCAATGCAGAAATGCGTTTCTTTAATGGGTTAGATGTTTTCTGCTTTAAAAGTAAAGTTAGTGTTACTAGGCCCAGTGAGCTTAGTTTAGCGTTTCTGTGAACAGTGATACTGTGCCAGTTCTCTTGAGTGAATGAAGAGAACAAGGCTTCTCAAGTGCTGAAAAGCTTCTTTCCCTGTAAGAGAATGTAAGTTCATGCAAAGTAAAGAGCACAGCATTCCAAAATGTAACATGTTCGTCTCAAATGAAATAAAGTCTTATTTGCATTGCAGAAATGTTTCTTTAATGGGTTAGATGTTTTCTGCTTTAAAAGTAAAGTTAGTGTTACTAGGCCCAGTGAGCTTAGTTTAGCATTTCTGTGAACAGTGACACTGTGCCTGCTCTCTTGAGTGAATGAAGAGGACAAGGCTTCTCAAGTGCTGAAAAGCTTCTATCCCTGTAAGAGAAAGTCAGTTCATGGAATGTTAAGAGCAAAGCTTGCCAAAACGAAAGATGTTCATTTCAAATGACATACTGTCTTATTTACAATGCAGGAAAGCCTTTCTTTAAAGTGTTATACATTTTCTGCTCTAATAGTAAAGTTAGTGTTACTAGGCCCAGTGAGCTTAGTTTAGCATTTCTGTGAACAGTGACACTGTGTCAGTGCTCCTGAGTGAAAGAAGAAATCGAGGCTTCTCAAGTGCTAAAAAGCTTCTATCCCTGTAAGAGAAAGTCAGTTCATGCAATGTTAAGACCAAAGCTTGCCAAAACGAAAGATGTTCGTTTCAAATGAAATAAAGTCTTATTTGCAATGCAGAAATGCGTTTCTTTAATGGGTTAGATGTTTTCTGCTTTAAAAGTAAAGTTAGTGTTACTAGGCCCAGTGAACTTAGTTTAGCGTTTCTGTGAACAGTGATACTGTGCCAGTTCTCTTGAGTGAATGAAGAGAACAAGGCTTCTCAAGTGCTGAAAGCTTCTTTCCCTGTAAGAGAATGTAAGTTCATGCAAAGTAAGAGCACAGCATTCCAAAATGTAACATGTTCGTCTCAAATGAAATAAAGTCTTATTTGCATTGCAGAAATGCGTTTCTTTAATGGGTTAGGTGTTTTCTGCTTTAAAAGTAAAGTTAGTGCTTGTAGGCTCATTGAGCTTAGTTTAGCGTTTCTGTGAACAGTGTCACTGTGTCAGTTCTCCTGAGTGAATGAATTGAACGAGACTTCTCACGTGCTGAAAAGCTTCTTTCCCTGTCAGTTCATGCAATGTTAAGAGCAAAGCTTGTAAAATGAAAGAAGTTCTTTTCAATGAAATAAAGCCTTATTTGACATGCAGAAAAGTGTTTCTTTAATGAATTAGATTTTTTCTGCTTTAAAAGTAAAGTTAGTGTTACTAGGCCCAGTGAGCTTAGTTTAGCGTTTCTGCGAACAGTGACACTGTGTCAGTGCTCCTGATTGAAAGAAGAAATCGAGGCTTCTCACGTGCTGAAAAGCTTCTTCCCTGTCAGTTTATGCAATGTTAAGAGCAAAGCTTGTTAAAATGAAAGACGTTTGTTTCAAATGAAATAAAGCCCCTTATTTGACATGCAGAAATGCGTTTCTTTAATGGGCTAAATGTTTTCTGCTCTAATAGTAAAATTAGTGTTACTGGGCCCAGAGAGCTTAGTTTAGCGATTCTGTGACCAGTGACCTGTGCCAGTTCTCTTGAGTGAATGAAGAGGACAAGGCTTCTCAAGTGCTGAAAAGCTTCTTTCCCTGTAGAGAAGTCAGTCCATGCAATGTTTAGAGCAAAGCTTGCCAAAATAAAAGATATTCATGTCAAATGAAATAAAGTCTTATTTGCAATGCAGAAATGCGTTTCTTTAATGGGTTAGATGTTTTCTGCTTTAAAAGTAAAGTTAGTGTTACTAGGCCCAGTGAGCTTAGTTTTAGCGTTTTCTGTGAACAGTGATACTGTGCCAGTTCTCTTGTGAATGAAGAGAACAAGGCTTCTCAAGTGCTGAAAAGCTTCTTTCCCTGTAAGAGAATGTAAGTTCATGCAAAGTAAAGAGCACAGCATTCCAAAATGTAACATGTTCGTCTCAAATGAAATAAAGTCTTATTTGCATTGCAGAAATGTGTTTCTTTAATTGGTTAGCTGTTTTCTGCTTTAAAAGAAAAGTTAGTGTTTCTAGGTCAGTGAGCTTAGTTTAGCGTTTCTGTGAACAGTGACACTGTGTCAGTTCTCCTGAGTGAATGATTGAACGAGACTTCTCACTTGCTGAAAAGCTTCTTTCCCTTTCAGTTTATGCAA